>CM068372.1:440731457-441179106 GCA_034769895.1 Magicicada septendecula | reverse complement strand
AAATTATTAATAGATTAAGGTGAAATGCGTGACAGTTTTAACCAGAATTATGAACGAGTATGGGGTAAGGGGACGAAGTGAGATGACGAACAAAGGGTAAAACCAACGAAAACAATAATGGCGGCGTCGCGTCGCCGACTTCCTGAGTACAGGTGATGTTGCGTTTACCGACAGCTTCAGGGCGTAAAGGACGTCGGTGTAAAGTAACAGTAATTGAATCAAAACTGTTTAAGAGACAAAAGGGGGCAAAAATTGGCTTTTCTCACGTCTCGTAGCTACGATCTGGAAGACACTTATTATTACGAAGCAGGTCGACTTACTTTTTAATTTTCTAGACCTGATATTACTTTGAACAAAATCTGGCTTTCTTGTCGTCATCCAAGTTTTGACTTCACGCAAGTGACGCTTAACTTTAGAAGCGGGACCACGAGCTTTAACCAAATGATCGTACCGCTACCCATTCAAAAGTAAAAAAAAAAATCACAAAAAAAGGCTGAATAAATTTTGTATGGACTGTGCGAGAGTCGTTGGATCATTACCAACAAACGCTAATGTCTGGCCACGTAGCAGTTCTCACCAGTTTTAAATCATCCCGACACCTTTCCAGTCTTATCTACCTGTAATAGCTCAGTTTTTATCTGATGCACCCTGTATACATTCTTGAAACTTTCTTTGCGCCGAGAGTAATGTTCTCTCTCGCGGCGCTGAAACTTTGAAGAAAATGGCGGCAGTTTCTGGCAGGCTACAAAGACGCAAGACGAACAAGAACGAGACAACAAAAGAAAGGTACATGATAAAACGTGGCACACGTAATAATTCATCAGCGCGCTCTATACTGGCGCTTTCTCGCCAACTGTTAGCTAGAGAAGTCTTAAAACGACCACAAGAACAGACTTTGGTAAGAGAAACTGTTAAACCCCAGTGGTATAATCATGTAAGCATAGGTCAAAGAAAATGGGAAAGTGAAAGGCAGGGAATCAAACTAACGGAGACACTTCACAATTCTCCGTGTAGAAGAAAAAAGCGACGGCTGAATAGAGAGAGAGAGAGTTACGAAGTCAAAAGTATAAAGAGGTGATCAGAAATGGGGGAGGAGGCGACGATTAAGAGAAGGAGGAACGTGCAAACGATTAAAGGACTGTTAAACTGACCAATCCGTCATGACGACGGAAAGGCCGAAATTTCAACCCACGCAGAGACCGAAATTACTCGGTAAACAACCAAATAATGACGGACGCACAGATTAACGCGCGGCGGGGCGGGGTGGGCGCGCTCACATGTGTGCTGCGTCTGCATGTCTGTCAGCGTGTTTAAAAACGCATTAACGATCTGTGAGAAAAATCCCGTGAAAGGTATTTATTTCGAGATAAACAGAGGCTGTGGCGTGTACTCGCACACAGACGATGTTGGAAGGGCGACGATATTCAGGAAGCTGCGACGCGACACGGTAGCCAATCAAATACCATTTACCTCCGTCCCAACGCAAGTGACACGCGCGCGCACACACACACAGGGATTAAATAATCAAAACGGTATTAAGGAAACTAAAGGTGGCAAAGCAGAATTAAGCAGCGACAAAAAGCGTCGTTTACGATGCGTGTCCTCCACACACCTCTAAACAAAAACAAAAAAATTTCATAAAAGGAAGACCACGTCAATGGATCTTCCACGTTACGAATGTGATAAACATCTGCTTCATTTAACTAATATAAAATTCTACTTCTGTTGTACGATGCTCAAATTTCAAACTCAGACAGCGTATGGTTATGATGGTCCGCACTTCTGTATGGAGTTTACTCTTCGATTCTAAAACAGGTGACAAAATGGCTGATAGCTCTGAAAATGTGACCACACACAGGAACAAAACCTTTCCGGTCCAACGTGTTGTCACTGAAAAGGCACTGAGAAGACCAAATAGTGGAAGAGAAAACTGGCGAAGAAGAAGAATATTCTGCCAAATTCGTACAGTTGATAACGCTACAATCGCTTCAAATTGTACGGGGAGAAGAAAATGAAGAAGAAGAGAAGCTCGTAGTACAAAATTGCGCGTGCTTACAATAGAAAATCAATAATTATTTATATCTTGTTCAAGTGCCTTACTGAAGTATTGGGAAAACCGAAGATTAGACAGTCCAGCCGGAACAGGCAGAACTGCCTAAGCCTGAAGTATAAGGAGAAAAAGAAGATCATTTTCAAAATATCTGCTTATGACATTTGTGATAACAGTTTCAGTAAGGTATAGCACCTTACTGCTTACTGATTATTGTCCTTTAGCATTTTATTAACTTCTCGCATTATCGACGATCTCCTCTCCACGCTCTCTCTCTCGCGCGCGCGCGCTCTGTGTGGGATGGTGCATGCGCGAACGGGACAGTGGGTGTGATGGTCAAAAATCCTAATAACATAGAACGGCGCAGGGTAAATTTCACATTTCAATTTCGCAATGTCTTATACTTTTCCCCTTTCCCGTCTTTCCCCATTTTTCAATTATTTGATTACAGGTTTGTTAACGTAGGCCTATCTTCCTTTTCTCTAACTCTTATAAATTTCGTTTATGTCTCAAGGCACTTCTAACGACCAGGTTTCTCATTCTGTCCTTCTTAACTTCTATGACTTTTCGCATATACGTCGTCTTCACATCGTATCCGTTCCACCCTTCATTGAAACAGGGGTGCATATATTCACACCCCCGACTCGCATCGGCACGTCACTATCAAGTCGGACGCTCTAATAGTAAAATACATCTAATACTGTTCGCACGCACACGCACAGAAAATTCCCGCTTGATCGAACGTGACACATTTACCACATCGATAGTAAAACTTAAGTCACCATGAATTATCATAAAACCTAAACAAAAGAAAGACACAATTCGAACAACTAGCTGTGAACATGTACGTTTTTTTTTTGCAAAACATAAAAATTTGTCTTCTTCAAATAGCGTTAACTGAGAATTGAGTGATTTATTACATTGGATCAAAACGATATTATTTTTATTAACCTTCAGTAAACGAGGACGAGCAGGCAGTTAAACAGAAGGCGACGCGACTACAATAACAGGTAAATGTGTAATAAAATCACGTTAATAACCTATTTATTTATTACTTTATGCCGTGTCTCGTCGTTAAACGTTGCTTCGCAATTAACAGCTTTAATTACCACCGTTATGTAAGTTTGAAAATCCACGGAATCTCTCTGTGCACTGCCCGGCGCAGCTGCGTTGTGAAAATAAAACCTTGTTCGCCGAGCGAGCAGTAAAAATGAAAATGTTTTCACTTAACTGCCGGGTTATGCTTGATACGAACCCGCTCCCCCGTCACGCTCACTTTTATCACTCGTTTATAATAAGACAGGACCTAAACTCGGTTGATTAGTTCCTTTTTTCGCGTACTAAATTATTAATAGTACTTACGACGTATGGTACTCTTTTATTGCAAACATGTTTCCAACATTACGACGACAACTGTACGTTCATCCGACAAGAAACATGCTAAACTTGTAGTACGATAAACAAAGAGTTGTCGAAACAAGCGGCAGTTGACATTAGGTATACAAGAGGAACGGACTTAAAAAAAAAAAAAAAAAAAAAAAGTGATGGAAGAAGTATGTCCTTCTAGTAGGCCTAATGCAACCCGTCCTAGTAGGCCTAATGTCAATAACCCATCACTCACGTCTGTTAAAGAAATTATAAGCGGCAATTGGAGTAAAAAGTTTGGCTTATCTCAAGAAGCCAAGAAGACCTGGGTTTCCTGAGTCTAGAAGAGGCCGCAATGAATTTAGGTCTAAAAGTAAACACTGAAAAGATCAAACACATGTTAGCAGGCAGTAAAACACAAGAGAGAATAGCACCCCTGGTAATCGGAGGACAGAAATTTCAAAAGGTTGAAGAATTGGAATACCTCGCTAGTTACTGAGGACAACATACGCCCGAAGAAATAAAAGAAAGGATATCTGCAGATGTTACTTAGCCCTACTAGGAATATTTTAGTGTAAAAACATAAGCACAGCAACCAAGATTCGTCTCCATAAAGCAGGTTTTAAGCCGGTGGTCATGGATCCGAAACTTGGACAATGACAGTGACAGAGGAAGAGCGGTTGCGCAGGTGAGAGAGAAAAGTTCTCACGAGGATATCTGGTGCAGTGAACGTCCACGGAGCACGGCGAATGCAGAAATCCAGCAAATCTATGGGGAACCAGATATCGTCACTGCCATAAAGAAAAGTAGAATCCGGTGGGCAAGGCTAGTTCAGAGAATGTTAGAGAGATCCACACTGAAGAAAAAGAAGAAGAAGAAGAAGAAGAAGAAGAAGAAGAAGAAGAAGAAGAAGAAGAAGAAGAAGAAGAAGAAGAAGAAGGAGGAGGAGGAGGAGGAGGAGGAGGAGGAGGAGGAGGAGGAGGGGGGGGAGAAGAAGAAGAAGAAGAAGAAGAAGAAGAAGAAGAAGAAGAAGAAGAAGAAGAAGAAGAAGAAGAAGAAGAAGAAGAAGAAGAAGTCGACCAAAAAAACGAAGGGTGGATGATCTTAAGGACGACTTAGGTAGGCTCCGTGTAAAAAGATGGAGACTGAGAGCAGAGGATCGTGAAGATTGGAGGCGGATTGTCCAGTAGGTCAAGGCTGTCCAAGAGCTGTAGCGCCAATTAAGAAGAAGAATTGGACTAAAAATTTTGGTCGTTTAAACATTCGGCTACAGCGTTTTTTGACAAATTCGGCAAAGAGCTTTTATCCCTGTACGCGTTTTATCAGCAATTTCAATTCTTCATGATGTCGTAATGGTAATCTCGAAAGGGCCTGTCCCGTCCTCACAATTAAAGAAGTTTTACAATGAAAAAATTATCTTTAATAAATAAATAAATACAGCTTACCGAGGGGAGTACTTAAAATAAGTAATTCTGAACATTAGCAGCGAGCTGAAAACTTCTGGAAACTGTTCTGTTCTGTTTACAATGAGTATTCTCAGACCTATGTGACTAGTCCTATGAGTGAAACGTTGCACAAGACATTCTGGACGCAGTCCATACCGGAAGAAGACTTCAGAAACAGAATGGACACCAGCCGCGGAAAACTACGGGAGAATATTTTGGAGACAATGGTCCAGAGCAGTGTTTCACCACTGCCGTCCGGCGAGAGGTTCATTGAATCCGACCACTTAGCTTTCCTGGTTTTCTCTTTCCTGAATAAACGTTTTCCAATTAAATATTATGAGGAGAATAATATTCGTAAAGAGGCAGAACAGCTCAGATCACACCTAAAATATAAAGGGGTACCTACAGTGTTTAACGGAATTACTTCAATAGGTTGACGATATTACAAAAACTCCATTGCTTAAATCAGTTATTTACAATAGAAGTTTTTTTATAATATCTAACAGTGCTTCCGAACTTCATTGGCGAGTGAAATCGGGAAACGATTAGTCTACTCATTCAAGTGCATAAATAATTATCTTCCTAGCATGTTTCTCCCCGAAACCAGCATTATTAAAATCAGTTTAATAATATAATAATAACTTTGACAGAGAAAATATTACATGTTTGGCGATTAGAAAAAGACATGTCGATTACAATCAGCACAAATTAGTTTACTGACGTTGGCCTCAGATTTCATTGACTGACAACGCGTTCGAATGCAATTTTACTTTCACCAGCAAACTCCACCATACCTGTACATTAAGTAGCCTATGTTACCGACGTTCATGGAAATGACGTTATTAATTATTAACTCTCACGTTAATTTAATTTATAAACTTCATCAAAAAGTTGTGAAGCTGTTTATAATAAAGCCTTGTAGCCTTCACTTCACAAAAAACCGCGCGTACTCACAAAGATCGAGAACTGCTGCCCCCCCCCCCAACTGACACAAGGATCACTCTCAAAAACACACGCTCAAACAGAAACATACGTACGAATAACATAGACTATACGTTATATATACAACCAAAGATATATTTTTTAAACTCATATCGTAAAAACAAATTCCACCGCGTACGAATTTCATAAAAATAAAATCACGCGAACAACATACGTTCATTTCCATCGATAGAAACAAAAATCAACACCACAGACTAACAAACAACAAAGCGCTCTCTATGTGTAGCATTTCTCTATGTGTACCTATATGTAAATTTTAGCGCGGTTGATAGTAGTCCCCCCTCACACTCTCTCTCAGTTGTTTAATTAAAAACGTAAAACAGAACGCAGTGTAATTAGACTTCATTTACCTGCGGTATAACTTAATTAAAACATTTCATTTTTTCAGTTTCAGACTAATTATTATCGGCCGAGTTTATTTGTAGACAACACGCTGACATAGAATTATCTTTTTTTTTTTGTTTCGTCTTATTGCTCGTCTGGAAAAAAAAAGGATTTGATCTCAACACCAAAGATTAACTCTGCCGGTGTCGACTCAACTGACATTTCCCAGCTTACTGTGACAAGTTGCAGTCGATGATGATGTATTTTAAGCTACTATTACCCAGTGCCTGATTAACCGTTAGACTAAGTAGGCTGTAGCCTGGGCGCAAGCTTTTAGGGGGCGCAAAAACTTAAGAGAATAAGAAAGTAACAAAACTCATGTTGCATATTATATATTTTTTCCATCATGCCGTCCTCAAAATCACGTCATTTAAAGCGAAAAATATAACTTTATTATCTAATTGTGTTTTAATTAATTTATGTAATTTGTACGTAGAATTAAAAAACACCCAACCTTCTGAGCCGACTTTGTTTTTATATTTTTAATATGCTTTTGTGAGTTGTCGATTTAACAGTTTTTTAACAGAAGTAAATAAAAATAATTAAAAAGTAAATCGTGTTTGTTATGTGTTGATTTATTCTTATTAATAGAGCGTAATTTTATAAAAGAATCAATAATAGAATTAAACTTTATTTAATTTTTTTACGTGCGTAAAAAATATTTAATCCAGATAAATTGACTATATTATCTTAATAAAAAACGATCAAGGGGCCTTATTTGGCGGAAGTACCTTATATCATTATATCAGTAAATTGTACATAAATACTCATCACTAAATATTAAATATTATTTATGGTAAGAAACGGGGGAGGGCTCAAAAATTCATGAGCCTAGGATGCTAAAACCTTTCAATCAGTCCCTGTTAATATGGTAACAAAGCTACGAAACCACGTGGCCTGAACGCGTCACATTTTATTAACGGCGCATCATGGTTGGCGCAGACAGGCACAGTTCTATGAACTCATTACTACAACGAAGCCTTCCGAATCTTAAGCATCGTTATAACAGAGACAATAAACGGAAGAAAAACTAAACAAGACACTTGTTCTTTTTCACTGCAAGGACTAGATTATATAAACCTGTTCCGGCACCCATCTCATCCTCGGACGACCCACGTCTCATCAACAAGCTTTGTACATCAGCGCCGCATTTCGCAATCGATCATCTGACATCCTTTGCAAAAATTCACACAATTTTCTTCTATAAATTGAAATAATTGCATTTATATCTTTTACGTTTTTTATGCTCTCATATCACTATTACTTCTTTTATCTTGAAATGTTAGTTTAAATTATTCGAAGAAACCCTATTTCGCCACTTTGGCGCATTCCTTTTCCGTAATGACTCACATCTCACATCGCATATTATTATGTCAATGTGGGTATTGCGGTTGTCTTATAAAATTAATGATTGTGCTAATTAATAAATCTGATTTATTTCTAAGATTTCTATGAATCTGTCCACAATTATCCCTGAATTTATTTATTTTGTCTTTTATTTCAGAATCACACTCATAACTTACTTCACATCCGGGATATTTAAAACGGCTCACGGCACACTACCTTAGTCCTCACTGGTTATTTTTACCTTTAAATGCCATGGTTTTAGTCTTTTTCACTGAAACTGTCAGTTAGTACACTCTTGCTATTTCTTGCAATTGAAACATAGCTCTTTGTAAGGGTACGAACATGCCGACGCAACATTACCGGTAGACAGCAGCATACTGTGCGACATTACTGTACTGTACGACAGTGACGTCATAACAAATGTATAGGTTTGAATAGAAGCGAACATGTCGAAGAAGCTTACTGTACTACATTACTGTGCAGCAGTGAGGCAAGAACAAATTATTTTGTTTTTTCCTCACGGAAGACAGCAATGTCGCACTGTGGCGCGCTACCTGATTGGTTCACTGATCACATGCCCCTTACTCCATAGCGCGGCCGAGTTCAAGTGGACGCGCTCGTCAGTTCATATGCGTTTTTCGTTGTGATATACTTCATAGTTAATATTTTTATTTTTAATTATAAATGAAATGGGCGCTATATCGGCGGTTTGAGGAATTTGATATTAGCCACCATTTTGTACATAAAGACATAAGTTTCGTCACTGTCACTAGATAGTTATACTTTAATGAGTATATTTCAATCAGTCAATAAAAAATATGGATACACATACATACATAAAAAGTAATAAATATGAATTTTTGAATTTATACTAGAGAAAAAGTTCACTTCCCTCTTCTACGACACCTAACAGTACACTGCAAGGATAAACTCTTGTTTGTCAGCTGACTTGTCGCGATGTCTCACAGTAATGTCTTACAGTAAGGATAAAATTCCTCGGTATGTTTGTCGCTGACTTGTCGCGATGTCTGACAGTACAGTAATGTCGCACAATATGCTGCTGTCTACCAGTAATGTTGCGTCGGCATGTTCGTACCCTACAACGTCGTTATCTTGAATAATAACTATGTCATCTGCATATAGCAGGGAACCCATACAAATTGGTTTGGTAAGCTGTATTCCCGAAGTGACTCTCAACAAAGAAACTTGAAACATATTTCACATACACACTTACACTTTGCATCACCGTTTAATTTTGCTTGTTCCAGTTTTGGTACTTCTGAAAACCGACGAGTTCATTAAAGAGCGTCTGCAAAAGACCAAACAATGAAATCTTCGCCGACCACACACTTGTGTTACATCACATAATTTGTAAAAATAATTTTCCTACTGTAATAATAGGCGTAGGCCTACATCAGTTCTAACTAAAAATGCTGTAGTCGACACTGACCACCCGTGATATCAAGCCGTGATTCACTCCTCTGCTATGAACAGACGTTTCGGCCTCTCCGCTGGAGACCATCTTCAGCGTGAAAACGATTCGGTAACTGGCATGGGTCTCCACCACTTAACCACAGTAGTGTGGCAAAAAACCGAAGTAGGTCTCCAGCGGAGAGGCCGAACGTCTGCTCATAGCGACAAGAGTGGCCCACGGCCTAATAGGCCGGAGACAACCCAATTACATTAAAACACAGTTCACGCCGCCCGTGAATGCCTTGGGTACAGATATCTTTGTGGGTTTACAGAATATAGGACAACGTGGTTATTTCTAGGCTTGGAACGTTTTCCCTTCTATGCTCAGTATCAATTTCGCCAGCCGATGAAAAAAAATAACACCTCTGAGAAGCATCCAGATCAACGAAGCGAAGATGCTGATCACGTTGTCTCTATCCCGCCGCCTAGGGTAACTTATCGTCTCCACCTATGTGGTGCCGATGGTCACCTACGCGATCCCCGTTTGGGGCTACTTGGCCAAGACCCATAAGCGAAAGCTTCAGTCTCTCCTTGACCGAGGATTGCGCTGGGCGTGCAAAGCCCACTATCTGACATCAAATAGAACCATCCGTGAAGCCCTGCGTGTCCGTTCCCTGGACGCCACTATACGGACACTGTCCCGAAAATTCTATCGTCGCTCCGCCCGATTCCAGGGCAACCACCTCATTAGCGCCCTCGGTCTCTACCAATCTGTGCCAGGAGAATCTTGGACCCAGCCTCGGCGTACTCTCACCCTCAATTAACTGATACTTAATTGACACCCACGGCCGGTAGCAGACCACACCCTAAATCCAGACCCTATCTATCGTCCCTGCGGCAGGGGCAGGAGCTCTATTTGAAGCTCGGGACGCAGTATATGAGCGGGCAACGGGCATGCCCTTCGTCCCGCACAGCCCTCGAACTTCTCTTGCTGTCTCTATTTCACATTAATCAACATTACAATTTCAACATTATAATAAATTTGAGTGATACCGTGGAGACGACGCAAACGAATAACAGACAACGTCCTAATAGCCAAGGCGAGAATTCAAAAAGTTTCTAGCGTTCAAGTTGAACATATTCCAGGCGGTAGTGTGAACGGCTGATAACAAAGTAATCAATAACAATAATTTACGAACCGAGTTTCATAACCTCGAATTGTAGTAGACGACGAGGGGGAAAATGAAATTGAAAATAAAACTAAAACTACGAAACTAATAACGCAATAAATTAAAGAGAAATGTCAGGTTCTTATCAATGAAATATGGTCGGTCTGCAGTAGGATAAGATAACGTAGTACAGCTGATGAAGTGCTACCGTATTTATAAATCATCAGAGTATTACACCCGACGGAATGACAATGGCAAAGGCAGATAACCGGCACGCTTCTTTTCCATCTGCGCATGCGAGGTGTTGTGAATGTTTTTATAACAACAGGGAACAGATGCGGGGTTCCCCAAAAGATAACCGCTTGAGTTTATTGAAAATTACGCGTATTAAGTTGTTACATTGGATTGCTAGTATTGTTGAGATAAAACAGCCTTTCTTGTCTACATTAATCTCGTTTTTGAAAACCATTTTTGAAGGAACACGCGCAGATGCCTCCCCCCTTTACCCAATTACGGTGTACTTTACATCCCTTGTAACGGTGGGGAGGGGGTGTATTCTCCAGAAAAGCCACTCCGGAGATCAGGATTGTACGCTACGACCGATGTAACTTCGCAATTGGCGTAAACACATGAGCCTTACTATGAATAAATATTTAATATTGCGTAACTCGATCGAATCGTAAAATTTTATTTACGGTTGTTGAGGCGTCCCGCGTCCTACGTAACTTCCAACTTTCGCGAGGTACATCCATGCTCCATAGCGATGTTAAGGCCGGGCGCACATTGACACCCAGGTGACTTAGGCAGGGCAGCTCAGTTTCTGTGACTCCATCACGCGAATTGAGACGCAGAGCAGGGCAGGGCAGCACTGCGCCAGAAGCGGCCAATCCCACACTTGTGGATCTGACACAGAAAACGTGTGATACTGGTTTGAATCATACTACGAACTTCTTCAAACTCCGCTCGATTCAGACGGAAATAGTTCACAAATCGTTCATTAGATAATTCTCTTGTTAGTGCGAGTGAGTTCCTCTTTCTTTCATACACTAACTTTTCCACAGCTTTACCTCCCTTGACTTCTAATAGAGTAATAATAATATTACTAACTCGGCATCCGAATCTGACTCAAAGCTCGAATCAGTTTTTGGTTACAAGCACAAAATTTTTGTTACAACACGGCTCCTGCCTTCGTCAGACTGGCGCACAAAACCGCTGTCCAATATACGTGGACAACTGTGTCACACAGTTTTTTTCGTCCTGCCCTGTCCTGCCAGTACTGCGCCACACAGCTCAATGTGCGCCTTACGTAATACTCGTGTGGCCTAACGTTACCGCTGTCAGCCCACAATTATTCGTTTAGACCACCTGCCATCACCCATCCTCTCTGTACTCCAGAGTGTCCACGTTGCCGCTGCGTTGCACCAATTACGTACTACTACTCATCAACCGTAATTATCGCTTTCAACGGAGCCGACACATCGTGTCGTCGTCATTCTACTGTCCGTATAGCCGTTGTTAGACGATGTGCAGAAACATGTAAACAACGTGACTAAACTGATGCGAAATAAATAATAAAATTATAATTACCACCGATAACAACCGCTTTGATGCCGACTGTTGTCCCTTCACCCGAGGTAGTAATACAGTACAAAGGTATTAATTCTGTACGTGTACGGTCATACGAGTTGGACGTATTAAGGTCTGCCTGTACACGATGTAACATAATCATTAAAAATAAAAACCTGACCATACAACACAGAGTCGCCGCAGCTGTCAGTCGCGCGTGGTAAAGCACACACACACACATCGCCACCGCCGCGTTCATTACTTAGTTTTCTCCAGAGTCATTAACGTAAATGCTTTCCCTAAAATTAAAATGTTTTCGGTTATATATGTTTTTTTAATATACAAAAAACTGAGAGATGGGGGGGGGAATAAACAGAACCACGAAAGAACGACGTTTCCTTTTAATTTCGTATACGAGACAGGGTTGGTGGCGTCGCTTCACATCGCACTCGTGATTTTACCCCCCCCCCCCACACACACACACACAGTTCACTGTTACAGTCTGTTTCTGCAATTACGGTTCGCGCTGTGACAAGAGTAATTTCACTAGTAACATTTGTGTTTCTTTTTTTCACTAACAAGCCACATAAATTTTTCTGGCACAGACACTCAATTCTATTCGGTAAAGTAAAAAGTTTCAAAAAAGTATTGAAACACGTCGATTTTTCCCCCCACTTCTATCGAACACGTTATGTTCTTTTCAACTAGCTTGAAAAGAATGCCTTGGTGCTGCCTAACCAGGATTCATTTTACTTCCATGTTCCATAAGGAAATGGAAGTATGGTGATGGCGAAAAAATCTTGTTCGAGATAAGGGCTGATTCTGATTGTACTACACTCAAAACATGAAGAAAAGTCATTTTCCGAAATGTGTGTGTGTGTGTGTGTGTGTAATGTTTTCTGTGGCGAACGATAACTGCCGCAAAGTTAAACAGAATCAAATCATTTTTTGCATATGTGCCCAAGTTGTAGAGGACTCAAGACCTATTGATTTTGGTGAAGATAGATTACGGGGAAGGGGTAGTTTACCTGCAACGTTTCACGTTTTAACAACAGTAAAGTACTGTACTTAATTTTGATAAATAAAGTATCCTGAAAAGAAGGTCATAATAATCCACTGTAGAACGGTAGATGAAATAACTATAAATGTAAAGGGTTGTTGAAGGGGAGGGGGTAATTTTCTATAAATGAAATTGGTAGTTGAAGGGGGAGGGGATAATTTTTTATGTGTACTACGTTAACGGCAACAAAGAAGTAGTTTGTTGCTAAAATTCCTTCCCGGACTGTTTGGCCGTGATCCACTGTTTTCGCCAAAACCAGATGTTTCGGCAGTGCTATCGACTGCCATCATCAGTAAAAAGTCGAGTGCGCTAACGTGAGGTGGTATACGTTAGTGACCACAGCACTGTGGTTAAGTCTGAAGAAAGAAGTAGTTTCTATGGAAACATTTCAATTCGAAAATTATTTTAAATATAAATCTTAGAACATGGAAGTCATGTATAGTTCTCTGTACCGATATTTTCACTTCAGTACAGTATAACGTGTCTATACAGTACGGATGGAGAGCTGAAACACAATTACTTTTGTTACGAGTAAACTCTACATGTTGCCAACTGTGAAGGTTTATTTCGGATTCCTTGTTCGTCTATTCGTGAAATTTCCATCGTGAAGAAACAGAAAGTGTTAGGAGAGGAAATCATTTCGCGCTAACATTTCGGAGAAATGTAGTGAGGGGGGAGGAATAGTTTTTATTTTTTTTGCGTTTTCATAAAAGCAAACTACAAATATTGGGTCAAACAGATGGGACAATGTGTCTTTAATGTCATCAGCTAATGAAGAGTTCAAAACGATTAGACTGCCTCCATGGTACCGCAGCAAACCGCAAACAAACAGCATTTCTGATTACTCCGAGTTTTCTTAAACGAACATAGTAAAAAAAGACAACACGTCTGCTGTAATTATAATACCGTTGGGTTATTGGTAAAACTACCCAAGTCCGTTCATGTCAGTTTACAGAAAACTGAAAGTAAATTAAAGGTTTTTTAAAGTGCAATGATAAATCAATGATAAAACAGATTTTCAAGGTTAACTTTAATTATTAATAGATTTTTTTTTTATTGATCATATAGCCGTTATAAAGAAAAGAAAAAAGAGAGAATGCATAAAAAATGTTGTTTTTGAAACATCAATAAAACTTGGACTTGGGTAGTTCTATTGGTAAATAAACTTGGGCTTATAGGTAAATAATGGATCTGCACTGTCTCTGGCGCGCATCGTGTGGCGTGTTAAAAATGTAACTTTAACGTAATACACGGGGTATTTTTCTGCGCGGAAATGTGATACGACTTTGAACACACCTTCTGACGAAGGCCGTAACACACGAGTCACACTGTGGTAATTCTCTCACGGTCTCTCAAGAAAAGACGACAAAATCGGAGACCTCACAGGTCGCGGTTCTTTTCAATTTCTGTGGCATAAACAAATGGTTTGTCGGCCAGTGAAGAATGGTCAGAAACCGCACGTACAGTCTATCCGTCTTACAAACGTTACTGAATAGAATAGCACAACTATAAGCGCGCGCATTCGTGACCCACAACACACCTGTCTGTGCGAAACGCAGGCACACGCACGCGCAATATGTTAGTCGGCGGTCGCACATCCGCAATTCATGTCACGTTATTTCCACACCCAACAGTAACATTATTCATTGTGTTCACGCGTACGTTTAAAAGCTTCTTATTCACTGATGAGACACCACTCAAACGCTGATAAATTAGCAGAAATCTCTCAAAACTACGTGAATAATTGTAGGCATGTTTTAAGAGATGTCCAAATAAACAGAAATATGAAATGGCGACAGTTTTCTCATACGTAGCCTGACAAGGAAGAAATCTCACAATGAAATTCAAAACAATATATTACTGTATATACATTTGCAATTTTCGAACAACGTTTCAAGTCATCATCACTTCAAAGATAGGATTTCTCCTGTTCCGGCCTCATGGCTCCCGCCATCTTGTGACTGGCCTGCCTACAGATCTTCTTCCCACCGGCTCATACTTATTAGCCAACTTCGGAAAACGGGTATTGTCCATTCTTTCTAGATGTTGTTAACAGCAATTTCTATAATTCTGAATGAGTTCATTTAGGGAAACTAAATCAACTTCTAGTCTAATATACTCGTTTCTTATTTGATCGAGAAGCGTATATGCCTTTATTAATCTCAAATAGCTCATTTCTGCAGCCTGTAATTGGCACCAGTCCCTCCTCCTTATTGCCCAGGTCTCGCATCCATACAGCAGTGCTGGTACTGCCATTGTCTTATAGAATTGGATACACGTCTATTGACGTTTAAAGTCGTTTCTCGCATCCAAGCTTCCAAACTTTACGGTCTTTCCAATCACGATCCTTCAGATTTCTTTGTGTCATATGCTTTGTACCCGAGTTTTTCGCGCCCTCTCTTTTTTTTCTTCTTTCAGGAGAGGTCCAATCTAGTAGTTTCTCTGTCCAACTATCATTGCCTATACGTCACACATGCAAGTACCATCTTAATCATTTGCATCAACTGTGACACTTATACTGGTACATATATTCATTATTTCTCTTATTTCTTGGTTTTTACCATGTCCAGCAATGTAAGCCTACAACGCTTTCTCCAGTATCACAATTCCATGGCTCGTAATCTTTTCTTCGTATGTTCTGTAGTTTCCAACATTTCAGCCCCAAATGTTACAATATTTTCCACTACTGTCTTATATATTTTGATTTTTGTTTCGGGTCTTAGTTTATTGCTCCATAAAGTGGAATGTAACTGTCTCGTCACTTGTCCTATACGGGTTTTTAAATTTCTGTTACACTTGTGCGTCTTTTGTAACCATGAAACAAAGATCCTTGTATGAATCTACTCCCTCCACACCCAACTATACATCTCTGCATGTATTTCAAACGACAATATATTCAGTCTTATTTGTATTTATTGTTAAGCCCCATTTCTGGTATTCTGCATCTAACTTCCGAAGCATGTAACAGATGGAGTTGTAATTACTTGATTGTCCGCGAAGTGCGACGTGAAGAAGAGTGAAGGAATTTCAAAATTCCTTCTCGAATAAGAACAGTGGTGCGCACGGTATGTTATAGGAAATAAGAAGGAAAATAATGGAATCATTATTACCCGGGCGAAGGATGTGTGTGTGTGTGTGTGTGTGTGTGTGTGTGTGTGTGTGTGTGTGTAAGGATAGACGACTACGCAACACTATCGATTCTTACGAAACCGAGATGAGCGAAGTCGTATTTCCTTTACGGCGTAATAATGGTCCACCGCCGCCACCAAACCACAACGTGTGGACCCAATCATGTGTGTGTGTGTGTGTGTAGACCGGACAGCCAGGGCCGGGGGATACACATTATATCATCCCCGGTGAAAGCCAATGAAAGCTTTATTCACTTCCCAGCTCGTAACTCTTTCTTTCCGGCCGGCGCATTAAAAAACCTTTCCACCGGTGTTTTACAGCGTCGCAGAGAGAGAGAGAGAGAGAGAGAGAGAGAGAGAGAGAGAGAGAGAGAGAGAGAGAGAGAGAGAGAGAGAAATGTGCGCAGGCGCGTACGTTTAACGAGCGACCAAAGCACACCACCCACGGTCAACATCAACATATTAAATACTATTATAACAAGTTTTTCAATTTGTCTGTAGTAACATAGTAAAACAGTCGTTGTCTCTCTCTCTCTCTCTCTCTCTCTCTCAACACGATCGTCGTTCCCAAAGCCCCGGAATAAATACATCGGTACTTTTTCTACCATCATCCAACTCTCTCACTCTCATCTCTCTCTCCTATCCTATCCTATGCGGCTCTGGAATTCGACGCTTAACAAGCAAAACAGTAATGTCGACTCGTTCTTCTCATTCTTCGTTTTTCTTCTTTCTCTTTTCTTTCTTTATTGTCATAACTGTACGGAACACTCTCTTTTTATGATTTATACTTTTTAATAACTCGATTTTCGTGTAGTCGGTCTTTTTAATGTTTCTTTTTCGATTTACTACTATCCTTTATAATCGGAAACTTTATTTAATAATAGAATATAACAATAACTGTCTCTTAATTTCGAGTAAACGAGTAAAGGTTCGATGTAGCCTTATAGTAAGAAGCCTCTTTGGTAGTACAGACGATTTTTCGATTAAAAACGCAACATTTAGTACAGCCCGAAATATTTCAAACAAACATGATTTAGGTACCTCGTATGCAGTATACGAGTTCATTGAACACATTCTCCATCAACGTTATTTTGAACTCGACTCTTGAAACATATAAATCTATTTATAATAACACGTAAAAGTGCGCTCTAGTATGATACCTAGAATCAAAAACCTCTTTGTATTAGCTCGTACAGATTAACTCTGTGCTAGAGTTCGATTCCACCCTACAGACTGAGTTACATTAATCGAATATGCAGACAAGATTTAGAGTTATGGAGGCTTCGTAACATAGTTGTACTGCCTAGCAAACGGTGGGTGGTCGCTCAATGATTTTTCCAAATCGCTGAATATGAACAGAACGGAGGTAAGCTTTCGATAATTTCTGCCGGATTATTTCATTCACACCGTATCGTATTACAGTAGCGTGACCGTAGGCAGCGCTGCCAGCCAATTCAATCCCGCCGTCGCGTCCGGTCTCGGTATAGTCTCCCACCCACGTTAATGGCTTTACTTTTCTCTAATTAATACACATACCGCACGTCCCCGCCCCCTGCCTTCTACCCTCTCGCGGTTCGTCCGACAAAAACCAATATCTGCACAATTTACTTCTTCACTGAAACTGAATTCTTTGCATGTTTCGTTTAGCGTATAATATACCACCCTGCTGCCGCCCGACACCACAATTCTATTTTCTAATCGTATCACTGCTGACATGAAGTCTGTACACCTTTTCAACACCGCTTTCAATATATATCTTTTATTCTCTCACTCTTCGTATGAGGAAACGGCATTATGTCCGTCTTTCGTACAGACTAAGTTAGAAACGTGAAGGTATTCACATTTATACGGGCATAAAATCGTTATATTGAAAAGTGACACCTCGTTAAATGGCACTCGACTTACATGACAGAAAAATAAAGAATATTCACTTACATTAAGAAACGCTACAAATACAATTGATTTTTCTCGGAAACATTGGGAAGGAGCTCTTTATTATAAAGACACTGGAAAGCAGTAGCCGATTTCGAATAACCTTAAAGTGCACTATTTGACTTCAAAAAACATTAGAATGTAGATCATGTTGACTCATATGTAGGAGGCTGCACACAACTCCTCATAAAACGTGCAGTTAAAATATTTCTATACATCCGTAGTTTTGTAAGCCTAAAACCAAATATTAAAGTAAATATGCCTTGACCGATTTCACAAACCGAATTAGACTATGAATAAGGCAGATAGATACACGCTAAAGATCGGTTTCAGAAACTTTTAGCAACACCCGTTTCCTCAACAGCTTCAGACCACATTTAAAATAAAAAGATGGAAAAACGAAAAGACACAGATAAGATTTAAAACGACGTTTTGTTAAAAGGGGTACACAAGGGTTTACAGTGTCTTAAACCCTTACCGTCACAGATGCTGTTCTGTCATTTCAGTATATGTCGTACTGATAGAGGAAGATATGCACGCTACGAGTGATTAACCCATCCGCTAGTAGACAAAGACGCATAAATCAGATAACGCGAGCTCCCGGCGACTTGTGCGCAAGAAGGTTGACACAGACGGGAAGAAGGAAGCTCAGTATTATCTTTTACTTCATATCGAATGACGCTGCTGGTGCAACCCCTTCTTCCTTCCTTCACAATGACTCTCACTCGTCATCAGTCACCCTCTTCTACTACCCTTCTGTCATTTCGTTCCTTATTGTAAACTGGCCTTTATCGTTAACACTGTGAACTTTAATTCACATAATCCAATCGATAAGTAGTTTACATAATCGACTAAAACAATACGTCCAAGAGTAACATAATCGTACATTATTATTTTGCTATCATCTCCTCAGCATCATCGTGTCACTGGCATCATTGAAGTGACAGCCGTAAACGTTGCCCTCAAACTAACGAAATAATCTTCCAAATGAAGACATTTTCATCCGTTTATTATTGTCAAAATCGTTACAGTTAAATCGATCACCGTTCTTTTCTACGGCTTTTTTTGAGATAAACCCGTCGTATTAGGCGCATCAGCCCTAATATTTTGAATACGAGGCAACAATCTTGAACGTAAAAAAAAAAAATACTTCTGCATGCTTGGTGTGTGAATTCATTATACGGAAATGATAATGATGAGACACGAAACTGACAACTTTCATCTGAATCTGTGGTAGGATTCAAACAACACTCGGCCAACCTTGTCTGAGGAAGGCCTGGCTTAACTATCAGGCAACGTCAACCAAGTTTTTTACGCCGAGCAGTCCGCAGTGTTTCGTACAGTGGTGTATGTCATGTGGTGTGTGTTATGTGTATTCATTCAATAATTTGTATAATGACTGTTTTGAATTTTACTGATACGTCGTCGTGAGAGAACAGTGACTTTAATTTTTAACTTGGGGTCGAGGAAATTTATAGAGGCAGTACATTTGTACCGGTTTGGGGTCCTCACAAATTCCCAGGGTTGGATGAAGTGATGTCAGCTCCCAAATGAGCTCTCAGCCTCTCTCCAATCGAGACCGTACTGCGTGGTGTAGAGCCACATCGTACAAGAGGTGACCCTGATGATGCACAACAGTACGAATGTAGACAGGAAGGTCGATAAATATTCCTGGTGGAGGGCAGAAGTAGCCGTTAGTACCAAGGTGCTAAGGTAGTATCAAGTTAGGCAGGTGAGGGAAACGATCCTGGATCGGCTTATCTTTGGAATACTACAGGCGGGAATCTAAATGGATTTAGGCGGCTGTAATACTGCCTCCTATTGTTAAAGGATTATATTTTTTGTAAAATATATAAAAACACTTGGTAAATTTCACAGATTTTTTAATTAACTCTGACAGCTGTTTCGACTAGCTAAGCCACTGTCAAAGAGGCGAATGAATGAAAATTATTAAACACAGGATGTGATGGAGTATAGGTGATGAACATCTGTTTACGGCGTATCTGGAACATATGTGTTGTGATGGCGAGGGGGGTGTGCAAGAGACAAGGGAAGGTCAGGTGTCTTTAAAAACTAAATACAATCATGAATGCAAAATATAAAATTAACTAAACTGAATATAATCTGAATGTAAAATATAAAATTAACCGAACTAAATATAAACTGAATGCAAAATTTAAAATAATGATGAACATTAAAAATAATATAAAATAAACTAAACTAAATAACAGATTTTAATAAAGGGGATACACAAAATTCAGTCTGTTCGTTGGATTATATTTTGCTGCTGCCTTACAGTTGGGTGTTTGGGCATCAAAGGCTAGGGGAAGACAACCCTGAATAGAATTTACCAAGAGTCATAGCCGGCAGTCCCTGCACATCGCTTGCCCATCTATAGGCTGGCATACTATAACGAGGAATTAATTAAATTTACTCGCAACTTTCAAAGAACACAGCCGGACGGAGACAATAGTAAACGATAAACGAATGTAACCCCCAAAAAAAGTACAAAAATTAAAAGACTACAAACAACGGTGGAAAGAACGCTTAGAAAAAATTTCAGATTCCAGACTACCCAAACAAGTCTGGAAATACAAACCGACGGGACACAGGTGTCTGGGTAGACCCAGAGGTGGCTAGAGGGATTTTGAAGGCGGAACAGGCACCACCTTGCTTATGGCGTGTTGTGATGATGCTGATGATGATGATGATTTTTAACTTCCGATGATGGGGACTTGTTGTGTTAAGGAAACTACTAAGTAGCAAGGCGGATTATACTGATGTAACTAATCGAGAATACCGCACTAACTAAGTTCGAATTCTGTTTAACACAGTCTCAGATTTTCTGTCGGATCCTGTCTTCATTATACACATTAGCAGCTCGTGTGTATTCGACATGAAAGAGATACCGCAACAAAGTCATTGCGGTTCGCAACAAGTCGAGAATACCGCAACATTGCGCAGACCTGCGTGAAAATTAAAGGAAAACAAAAATAACACACTGAAGGTAACTTTTGTTTTAAAAATACTCGATCCGGGTTACAACCAATAACCTACATTGAGGAAAAGTAACTCTGAAACGCAAACTTCTTTAGAAAAACGAAGCGTTTGACTCGACGGTGAACAACTGGCCTGGAAAAAGTTAAGAAATTAATTGTTATGTCAGTAACCGTCCGCTGCAAGTCAAACCTTGTGTGTGTGTGTGTGTGTGTGTGTGTGTGTGTGTGTGTGTGTGTGTGTGTGTGTGTGTGTGTGTGTGTGTGTGTGTGTGTGTGTGTGTGTGTGTGTGTGTGTGTGTGTGTGTGTTACGGGAAGGGCACAAGATGGATGAATTGACTTGACGCACATATACGGCGGAATGACAAGTTCGACAAGCAACGCCGAAATACCAACTCCGAAGTACTTTCATTTGACACGAGCAAAAATCAGCCGGGAAAAAAGGAGATTTATTATTTTGTAATGTATCACACACACACACACACACACACACACACACACACACACACAAATTGATTCCTCATTTATGAATTGGTGCACGAATCTATCTATGGTGCAACCTCAGTCTATTTTATCACTGAGGTGACAAAACCAAGACCTTCTCTTTGTACGATTTACACAAACCACCGAACATAGAGGAATTAATTCTACGTGTACAATAATTTTGAAAAGTTAATAGTAGATTACAGCACGTGGTCTCGCCGCCTATCGATTCAATAAAGCAAATTGCTAATGTCTCAGTAGGATGACGATTATACAAAGCAGTGACTTGGTACAATACAAACCAACGACACAGTAACTTAAAAACAAGCAATACAGAATTGCTTTACTAAACACAAACGTACGTGCGTGGTCGTCGCCTATCGATTCCGGCACAACCAAGTTTTAATCTCCGACTGGGGTGACAGAATCATGGACCACGTTTACAATATTAAATACAACAGTTAGTACGTTGGGGACCAAAGTCACATTTAGTCAATCATATATCAGATGTCCCGTTTTGGATAAACTTTTTTCAAATGACAGATTTATCGATGTATCGCAACCGTTTTAGCGTCGCTCATCATCCGTCTTCCGCTAGACTGTCTCAATAATAGTATAACCATAGATTCGATATGTTAGTCAATTTTTGTTGGCACAACATTTTTAATTTGACTTCTACAATGCACATATTTGAGTCAATAATGGATTTAATGCCTCAAGTTCTTCGCAAAACAACTACTGGACAATCTTATTTTCTGTCCTCTTTTGAAAACCCTAGACAAAGTCTCCTGCTACTAGCCCCTCCTTTATGAAAAATACTGTCTTCTAAAAGATTTTTCCTCCTCTTACATTTTAGAAATACCGAAGCACTGTGGTATCTGTAGAAGAATACAATCTCTTCGGCGAATTCCGAAAGAAACGCATTATTACGAAACGTGCCACATTGAAAATAAAATCGTAAAATAAACGCAGATACAACAAACTAATGAGACGAGAATAAATAATCGATTTAAGATGAACAAAAATCAAACGCTGAGACAAATAGCAGAACGAATTGGATCTATTACAGACGTAATATATAATTACAGGCGAGCACCCATAGGGTTTAACTCACTGGCAGGCCGAGGATAACAGCAATACGGCAATTATATTATGGGTTTTTATCACTGGACTCGATTGGTCGTTTTGTTGAATCGATCGTTCGCAATCAATAGGAGCAAATTATATCGAGCAAAAAAACGAAACGAGTCGTCGAATCGTATTATTATCTAATCACGGTCGACGAGCTGCACAGTATGGCCAAGAGAAGGAGGAGGAGGAGAGGACCCCGGCCATCGTCATCATCCAGTTACAACCTTTTAACAGATTGTTATTAACAGATCTTAAACGCACACCATTATTACTATATAATTCTCTATCTATCTATCTAGGTAGGTAGGCAGGTGTGTGTGTGTCCATCGGCAATGGTCTCTAATAAGGAGTGATCGGCCGGCCTAATTGTGCAAAAAATCGATCGAATTATCGACTACTTCGTCTGTTTGTAACTTTGTAGAGTACATATATAACGGATCTTTACAGCTGTCGCCGTTTCTCCGTCCCCAACTTCCATTGTAACCTATCGTAGCATGTAAGTTCTAAATTTCTCGCAACTATTGCTTCCGCTACGTCATCTCGCCAACTCCTCCGTGGACGTCCTCTTTTCCTCCTCACCGGTGGTATCCATTCCAATATTTTGCGGGGCCGTCTGTCATCTTCCATTCTCTTCACATGCCCAAACCAAGTCAATTGTCTTCTCTCTATTTCATCTATTATTGTCCTGTCAATATTCATCTCGGCTCCAATAGTCTCATTCTAACCCCGTCTAATTTTGATGTTCTACAACTCTTCCTGAAGAAGTCCATTTCCGCTGCCATCAGTTTTTTTTTCTTATTTACGTTTGAAACGTTCCAAACTTCTGCTCCATAAAGGATTACACTTTGCACCATGCTATTACACGCACCACACACACAACACACACACACACACACACACACACACACACAACACACACACACACACACACACACACACTTTCTTTGCATTTCTTGTTATACTTCTTTCCCATAGAATAGAATTCAGCGTTCTTATAACGGTTCGCCCCTTGTTAACACGTTCTTGAATTTCATCTTTGCTGCTTCCCTGTTTGTTGAAAATAACCCCTAAGTATTTACTTTTTCAACACCTCTTATCCTGTCCACATCCAATTTTAAGTCCTTAACTTCTTCGTTGCCCACTATCAGGTACTCACATTTTGCCATGTTCATCGTCAAACCAGCTGCGTCATATTCTTCTATTAACTTTCTGACCATATACTCGAGGTCTTCGTCATCCTCCGCTACCACAATCTGGTCATCGGCAAAATATAGAGTGAACAGATTACTCTGTAGATTGCTGGACATATTAAGGTATTAACATCGTGTAATAGTACACTGCAAATATTGTCTACTGTTCCTGTACTTGGAACTTATATCCATGTGTCCACGTGTTGTACGGCGTACCGTCAAGCGCGCGTTAACTTCCGTTTGCGGAACAGTATAACTCTTTTGTTTTCCATTTCGGGGAATAATAAACCTGCCTGACACGTAGAGCTTAGTAGAAAAGACAAGGAATAAATTCAAATAAATTAATGATTATAAATTCTAACAAAATGTAGGCCTACACGTGCTGTAATCTTCTGTACCTCTCTTTAAGTCTACTTACTATCTGTTTAATTTAGTTTGCAGGGAATTCTAGACAACACTTAAATGGGCGACTCCTAGTAAAGGAAAGTAATCAGTAAATCAGAAAACAATAAACAATAAAACAGTCTCAGCTACTCAAGTAGACATTGATAATGTTTACCACTCTAAAAGGAATTAAAAAATGCCCTAGGTTTTCAGGAAAACCCCAAGAAAAGGACAGGTGCCATCTGGACTGACGAAAGGGGGGGGGAAGACATCGATCAACATTGCAGGAGAGTAGGAAGAGAGAGGAGAAGGGAGGAATCAGTTGAACCAAACGTTGTCCATAGTGGCTCATACGAAACAAAAAACAGTCTCAGCCAGCTAAGACGGTACGGACACGGAATATGAACGGGAGAAATGAGTTTAACCAGAGGGAGTACGAGGCAGAATAGATGGTTAAAAAAGATCACGTGTAGACCAAGAATAACGTAGCAAGAAGAGGTGGAGAAGGGCAAGAGAAGAAAGGAGGAGTGAATTGGGAGAGAGGGTTTAGGGTAGGAGAAAGTGAACACAACTACGGGTAAAAGCGATCTGAGACAAAACTAATTTCCAGATCATCATTAACATACAAAAATAATAAACATATATTCGAAATTACATGTATGGTGCCCATAAGAGTTCCGAAAGAACAGGGAGGTTGTCACTTCCCGGATTACCGCTACGTGAGCAGTCTGAGCGACTACGTCTAACGATACAATTGTGAGTTCTCTTGTGACTTATTGGTCGGCTACCCTGTGAGTCCACCGGTGACGGCGCGAGAACCGATCCTCCTTGGTGCTTTGAGTACGGCCGTGCGTCCCCACTCAAGAGAGAATCCGCCACCAAAGATTTCTATGAGGATCTCATACGCGTTAGTCGATTCCAGTCTACTTCCTTCTACTAGGGTTTGGACTAGCCGGGAAAGCCGGTGGACGCTTCCCGACCGATCCTCTTGTAACATCTGCTACTCAAAAAAAAATTGGGGGGGGGGGGGAGCGGCGACAGCCTGTTTTACCGATTTCTGTAAACGCTGCAACAACTGTAATGAACGGAAAGCCGTGAATAAGCATACAAGCTTATTGGTTGTCCAATGAGTACAAAATATCTGTTGTTCATAGCTTAAAGACCAGACTTGGAAACGAAGCACGTCTCCCAGTCAGGAATAATATCGCCTCTTCGGAAGCCAAATATATCATACAAACTCTTTAAGCAGAAGCGGCTCCGTTAGGTCGGACACGTCGCCCGAATGAATGATAATGACATTCCCAAGATAGGAGCAAGTGTACAGAACACTAGGTGAGTCCGCTGGCCAAGTGGTGTGATGGGGATGCTCAGAGCCTGATTGCAGTGACACTGTGTGGAAAGGAGGAGGACAGGATCGACCAAATCTGTGGTGACTTCTTTAGGAGTCCAGTTCATATTGACGGGTTGCAATCCCGAGAGAGAGAGAGAGAGAGAGAGAGAGAGAGAGAGAGAGAGAGAGAGAGAGAGAGAGAGAGAGAGAGAGAGAGAGAGAGAGAGAGAGAGAGAGAGAGAGAGAGAGAGAGAGAGAGAGAGAGAGAGAGAGAGAGAGAGAGAGAGAGAGAGAGAGAGAGAGAGAGAGAGAGAGAGAGAGAGAGAGAGAGAGAGAGAGAGAGAGATTCTTTACATAGCCTACACACCACAAATGGTAACACATAGGCCTAAATCGTAATCTCTCTTATCGTCGACACATTACGGACCTGAATTCCGAAAACTGTGCCGAACTGGCTTCGGCAACGTATTAGATTATTAGTATTTTAAAAACGAGCGCCGCTGACGTCACGCACTGCCACTCTGTTACGATTGTTTGTTGTCGGTCGGTTATACACACAAAAGGTTGTGTCGCTACGCAATATAGCTGGCGCTGCCGGCCAGCTGTGTGTCTGTACGTTCTTGCTTTCGGAGGTTACTTGGCTGGAGCGAAACGTTGATTCGCTCTCATTTCTGCTTCATCCTCCAAGCTGTTCATCTGGTCTCGGCTGGCGGCGAACTTCTAACCAGGACTTCCGTACCTATCACTATGATAGGCTAGATAAAGCGTGCTCCAGGTACGTGCAAGTCTGTGGGTTCTGAAAATATTCTAACCCCAAATATATTTTGCGTTTCAGCTTTCATTATGAGTTATGCCTGTGTGTGTGTGTGCGTATAGAGCAGTTTTTTAATCTGAGCATTAACGCTGTTACAAAATCAAATTAAATTATATTTAATTAAATTATGAATGTGAGAGTCGTGGGTCAAGTTAATTGCAATAGAGAATATGTTAATGTATCTTGCACTCAGCTGTTTTGATGTAATTAATAACAACGATAGACACAGCAAATCAATTTGAATATCTCGATGAAACATTAAGAAAATAATTGCTAGACGAGCTTAGTACTGTTTGATCTGAATTAGTGGCGATGTGTGTATGCGCTGTAGCTGCTTAAAGTTAGTGTTGGTATTTAATGTGGACGGCCTAAGTGGCATACAATACCCTCTACAAGTATTGTATGTCCAGGTGCTCGACCAAGGACGAGATGGGTGTCAGGGGCGAACGAACATCTGTTCCCCCTAATAGCAGAGACGATCTTTAGCCACAATGCCGTCAGTCGAGGACTTTCCGATGCTAAGCTGAACCAAGAACTTTTCCAACGCTAAGCTGCACCAGGGACGGGTGATATGACTGTGACATCACTGATCCTCGCCTATACGAACTAAGTACACCGGACTATCCAGGTGGGAAAATTCTGTTTATCTATTTCTCTCTCTCTACAACATGTGAATGCACAGAAGCCGCCAGAAGCTCACTCGTGAAGTTCTGAAAATTAGACTCTAGCACAAACTCTCATGTTCAATTATGTGTGATCATCATGTTATTGCATGTGTGAACATTACCACAGTACACCTAATGAAGTATCTTATAACTGTATAATGTGTAAGAAGTTACACACATACACACGCATCCGCAGTTTACTGTAAGATCTAACTTTCATCTAATTAAGACCATTAGGGAGTTAATTATCTCGTGCTATCAAGTCATCTGGTCATGGCAGAGTTTAATAACGTAGCTGGGGGTTGTCTGATGCTGTTGATGAGAAACGATTTTCTTTCACACACATACTTAATGCTTAGTGATTAAGCTAAGGGTTCGTTTGGCTGTTTGAGTTGCGGGGCGGTAACTTACATTCTCTGGTGTGAACTATGCTTGTGAATATGCTGGCAAATCTATGCTTAGGAGCTGAGATATTCCATTTTACGTTGTTATTTATATTTGTACCTAGCTATACATATTAGGCTTCATTTATTTACTGTAGTGGGAATCGGTTTATGTGGAGGTTAGTGTTGAAATGAGGGATGTCTTGTTATTCATGTCGTATATGTGTTTGTGTGTGTAATTTTACTATATATATATAGATATATTTTTGGGGAATATGTAACTGATTTAAAACAAGAGAATAACCAAAAATGTGCTCGCTGAGACAACAGGCTAGCCTAATTGATATTATACAACACTGATAGATTAGTATTGCTTTATGAATGAGATTATTACCAACTTTGACTCATGCATAATCAGGCAGAAATTTTTGCAATTAGTAATATCAATTCACTTACTTTGTGACATTATGGATTAATGGAAATACATAGATATATATAATTCTGCCTTAAATGGTGTGCTCACACAATTACGAACTTGTTATTTATGTAAAATCTTACAGGTTGAATAAAGCACACGCTTGTTGGTTAAAAGAGTTTTTCATTTGCAAGTCCTGTCATTCACCTGGGGGGACATGTCTGTAATTGTATTTGGGCCTTGCACACTTTTGCTTCCTCTAGGTTTCTCTTTACCTAGTTCTAAATATGATGTCTCTCCCCTTTTACAAAAAAAAACTTAATAAAAATAAAATTAAATAAAATTCAAAAAAAAAATTACAAAACTTAGAAAAATGAAAGGGGGGTTTCAAAACAGTTAACGAAATTTCATTCACTAGAGCTCATCAATCTCAGCGGAAACAATATTAAGGTAACATACAACAACAGGTAAATACAGCATGTCCATCGCTAAACACTATCGCAATGAACGTGCTGTTCACTATTACACCGACTGTATCTACACTATGTCGTTTCATCGATAACTCGAGTACTGTGTTTACAATCGAAAACTTCATTTAACCACAATCTCCATAGGAATCGAACTCAAATCCGCTCTCAGCCACACCATAAATTACACGTTGTGTCTCGCACACTGGAGAAAAAATCCGTGTACTTCAAACCCCACGCCAACATATTCTCTGACACGCATTAAGGTGAAGAATTGAATTCCATAATCTGGTTTCTTGTACACGGAATGGGGGAGGGGGCAGTTAATCAAGCGCAGCGTGATTTCAACACTTGTATATAAACTGATGATGCGCACGCACCGACCGACCGATATACTTTACGAACCTTACGTATCCCACTGGTAAGGTACACGAGGTCGCGGGTTCATACCCCCCACCACCACCACCAACTAGGGGGGTATCGGATCTGTGGAGGCCGGACAACGAAGTTTGTAACTAGTATGGACTACGCAGGCCCGATTTTTAACTGTTTCCGAAAATAAAACAAGCCTTTCTCGGCATAAAACAATCGTATTTCCCATAACAGTCGAATATCTCAGGCAATGAGACGTCGATACGTTAGAACGTTACTCGCGTAAAGCTCTGACAAGATTTACGGTCGTGTTTTAGTAATGTACAGTATATGCATTGAAAGTACTATAGTTGATATGAAGTGAACTAAAGAAAGGGGACGAAAAGACACGAAACAGAAGCGTAGGAGAGAGAAACTTGCAATAAAACCTCGTATGAAAAAAAAAATAGAAGGTATACAAGTAAAGCGGTTCCATATACTAGTTATATGGCCACCATGCAATAAGTTATATACCAAAAACATCTTCGAAATGGAAATACAAGGAAGGAGAACAGAGAATCGGAACTACCGAAGATATTTCTAAGGAAAAGCGGAAACCTTTAGAAGGAATTTACCATGAAATAACTACAGTTTTAAAAACGACCAAAGACGCGGTACTGTAACCCATAAAGTCTTGGGTAGCTTTCAGTACTATAAATAGGTATTACCAGTAGGCGAAGATTTTATGAAATTTAATTTTTGTACGGGGCTTAGTGTAACAGTGGGAATGGCGTCTGAGTGTTAATCCAGGGGTCTCGGCTTCCATTCCAGGGCGCACCATAAAATCGAAGTCGTTTCTCACCACTCGGGTCGACTCAACCTGTGGAAATTGAGTACCTGCCATTTAATTCTGGGGTAACAATGAGCGATAAAGGGTATCTTTGAATGCCGAACGCCCCACTTAAGCCAGTCTACTCTACCTAACTCCTAGCGTGTTTAGGAAGTAAAAAAGGAGTCATTATTATATTACTAAATATCTGAGTGAAATTAAGTTCTTAAGGAAAACCAAAGGTTGCACCCTAAGAGACCAAATACGAAATGAAGATATAAAAGATAAATGGATATTCTATGGCCAGCGGAATAAGGGCGGGGAAAATGAAATGGAGGCAGCATATGAAGAGAATGGAAGAGATGATGCTACCTGAACAAGTAATACGATACAGACCTCAGGGAAGACGTGATATAGGTAGCCCAAGGAAGAGATGGCTTCAGTAAAATAGAAACAGGCTGTAAGCCTATATAGCAGAAGAAGATGAAGAAGAATATCTGGATCTTCTCAACGTTCTGCTGATTGAACTATATATATCGCCTGGAACATACAGCTAAAATATTTAGACACAAAAAATGTCCGACTGCGCTGTGTCAAAAGATCTCATTGCGCATGAGTAGCTGTGACGCGGTTTACATGCAATCATTTTGTGTTCAGAACAGCTACATGGTTGGCGTGTCACATGGTTAGTCACCTCACTTACTGAACTGCCTTCCCTGCCCACGCTACGATCTGCGGGAACCGTTTCATGTCTTACCGTTTCATCATATTGCACTACCTATACGCCTATACATTCTCATAGTCAGAACCCACGTTTATAATATATCCAATTAATTAATTAATTGTTAACTACCTTCGACCTCTCAGAGCACTTATATGGGAAAAGGCCACACATTTGGTAAACAAGTTATAAATAAATAGAGGCAGCAGATACGCGTAGATCCAAAATTCTCTTTAAACCTCCCTTTGACACAGGTTACAAATCGCCGGCCTGCCACTAAAGTCGAAAGCAAAATTTATCGTCTGTGACCAACAGAGAAACCGTGACATCTCGGTGGTGGTAATTAATTGTGTTAACAAAGTTTGTGCGAATCGCTAACAAACTGTTTTGCGGGGGCGGGGGGGGAACGTAGTAGCGTAGTTGTAATAGTGGACAATATGGTGTGCGGACAGCACAGGACAGCGAGACGGGTGCGGCGGAGGAGACAAGAGACCAATTAGCCAGGCCGGACCATCAATCATTTCTGTAAACCTATCCGTCCTCTCTGTGTCTTGCGGGCGAGCGCGGGCGGTACAGTGGACGACCCCCATTATCGCTCTATGACCAGTTGCTCTTTGTCCTGGCCAAACAAATTGACAGCTCTCTCTCCACTACTACCCCGGACTCGACCATGTGCTGCTTACTCCCATTCCAATATATTGTGTCTGCTGTCTGCTCGCTCCAAACCCTTAACGCGACACACTTAACGCTATCAATTCTATACGTCGGTAATTTTCTCTACAACCAACAGGTTTTAAATTTCTCATCTCATACTATATTTATAAATTAGGAACTGAATTATATTACATTTTGCTTTACTCACTGTCTTCGGCCTTTTACTCTTCTTGATATAAAAATTATAAACTACCCTAATCTGAATGTGGCACTAAACGAAAAACAATCAAACAAATTTTTAACGACGCGACGCCACGAATTAGAACTGGATTATTGGAGGACATTGGGTGTGGGATCAGAACAAATGACTATACAAAGAATAGTGGGAACCTTAAACACGAAAGGCTAATATCGCACGGTCGGTCAATGTCAATGTCACTCGATAGCTTAAGCTGCTTCTAAACTGGATTCCGAGCAGAAAAGAGGGGAGTAAACCTCGAAGGTCCTGCAGGAGGGACGATGTAAATGATGAAGTGGAAAACAGAAGAGGACAACAACGAGAGAATGAGACGAATGAAACCTGTAGCGATTGAGATGCAAGAACCAACATTGGCTGTAAGTGTACCCCCCCCCCACAACAAGGATTATACTGGGCCAGGTAATCTAGCGGCCGGTATTTTCCTGCAGGATACCGAAGTGTCTAATATTCTGTCAGTAGCTTTGTTTAATGCGTAATTATGTTTGATGAATATTTTATTTTATTTTATGAGGAAGCCCGTACCGTGGGCAATAATTGGCCGGACGAATTTTGGACTGATAGTATTTCCTCGCATAATCGCGGCCCAATATTCTACAGCTAAATATTCGTTACCGTAAGGCGTACGGGATCCCGTATGGCTTACGGAAGTGACTGTTGGGTCTGGACTATCCACCTTAACCAGAACTTTCTGTTTTGGTAATAGCGCTTACTAAATATTGTCAAGTTCTCTTCATTTTAGAGTTCTGTTTTGTTTTCTTTTTAATTTAACAATTAACAAATGACACGAAGTAAAGACTCTACTGGGCTAAAAAAAAATCCGATTCTGGTTCCGACGTGTGTAAGAGAGATCGCGATGCGTACGCGAGCCGATCGACAAAAAGGTACGAAATGTGGCCAGAACTACGTCCCCCAGTACTAGGTACAACAGGATGATGTGCAACACAAGAAACCACAAACTTCACGCTTTTCTAATTACACGAGTGTAGAGAAACCCCGGCTACGGAACTGCCGTTTCGTCCGTTATCCGTCCAGGTTTTGAGTCATACACGTGACGCTTGACTTTACAAACGGAGTCACGATGATTTAACCACACGACAGCATCGTCGGTTTCCCTTCGGGGGTTTTTTAAAAGAACGAATGCACTTGAAACCGACGTATGCAACATAATGCTACGCCACGAGCATCGAGGATCGATGCCGCGGCCACGAAATTTTCACTCAACATTACAACTGGAATACGGAAACACCTTTATAAAATATATTTTTCAAATCAACACTGATGCCGGCGAAGTTAACACGTGCGGTAGTCGTTATCGATGCGAGAGAATAGCTTTTCCGAGTTGTGCGAAAAAATGCGAGTTTAATCGTTTGCAAAAACGGACGGTGGTGATAGAAGGGGAGGGGAGAAGGGGGCGCATTCCATTTGCCGAACAGCGGAGGGTATCGCAAGGCCTCGTCGGCTTTGCGTGTATTAAATAACTCCGCTAATAAAGTATCGACTAACGTTTCAGATGATAATCACTTGACAGAGGTGAGGGCCGTGTGGTCGATTGTATACACGTTTTAATATCGACTTTTATTCAGTCGATTATCATAGCTTCTGCACCATCTGTGTCGGGGGGCTCTAACTACACAACTGGGCTATACAAATAATGAATTTATAATTCTACTTTTTTTTCCCAGCACAGCCTTCGATTGAGTCAGCAGAGAGAAATTTTGACGAACGGAGTTTATAAGTGGAATATTTTGCGCGTGCAAGTACCTTATCGTAATACGATGCTTCTACGATGAAACGAAAATAAATACGACAATTTCAGGACACGTAGGAAAATAACCAGACAAATATCAAAACAGTAGTTCCGATTAACAATTGGGTAAGGCATGCTGGCGATTTCATTTTACTCCATGTTCCATAAGGAAATGGAAGTAAGGTGATGGTGAAAAAAATCGTGTACGAGATAAGGGCTGATTCTGATTGTACTACCCTGAAAATATGAAGAGTCGTTTTCCGGAAAGTGTCTTTGTGTGTGGGTGGTCTAGTGGCTAACGCGGGCGATTGATGCGCTCGTGGTCCCGGGTTCAATTCCCGGCGGAGGTTCCGTACGGCGTGCACTCAGCGTCGTGAGGCAAACTGAGTAGGCGCTGAGATAACAGCGCCGCCTCCTGGCTGTGAATACCGCAACTAGCGGCTGGTGGCGCGTAGTACTAGCCATACACCGTCACACTAACACAAAAACCGTGCGGTACGCCTTGGTCCTTAACGGACTCTTGAGCGGAGGTTTAACTGTGTGTGTGTAGAATGTTTTCTATGGCAAAATAAAGTAGGCCTACTTAATTTTGATAAATAAAGTATCCTGAAAAGAAGGTCATATAATCCACTGTAGAAAGGTAGATGAAATATCTATAAATGAAAAGGGTAGTTGAAGGGGGTAGGGGTAATTGTCTATAAATGAAAATGATTGTTGAAGGGGGAGAGGATAATTTTTTAAATGTGTACTATGTTATCGGCAACAAAGAAGTAGTTTGTTGTTAAAATTCCTTCCCGGGCTGTTTGGCCCGTGGTTCAATGTTTTCTGCAAAACCAGACGTGCTATCGACTGCTATCATGAGTGAAAATCGATTGCGCTAACGTTAGGTGGTATACTGTACGTTAGTGACCACAGTACTGTGGTTAAGGCTGAAGCAAGAAGTAGGAAGAATAGTTTCTATGGAAATATTTCACTTCGAAAATGATTTTTAATATAAATCTTAGAACATGTAAGTCGAGTATGGTTCTCCATACCGATATTTTAATAAAGGAGAAGCAGATACCGACCTGTCGCGTTGCCCAGACTAAGCTTTGAAAGGCGGATCTGGATGACCGATACACCTAAATTTGATACCAAAACTTGACCGAAACGGCCATAATTCTTGATACCGGTGATGGTGATGGGGGGGAAGTGTATTGCCTCGAGACCTGAAGTCAGTCTCGCGATACAGTCACAACCAGTGAACGTCGCCGTATGAATTGGACGCACTCACTGGACTGCAACGTGCCTGTGAAACACATACGAAAGTACTAAAGTAAACCAGAAACCTAATCCCAATTGGAAAAGCAATCCTGCATTATCAATTAAGACACTTCTGTGACTGCGCTGTTAGAAGTGCCACGTGGGCGAATTTTCACATGTTTTAGAAATTTCTTATAACATGTATAAAGAATATTCTTACGACGGTCTCACAGATACAGATACTAACGCAATCACTAATTACCGGCTTTTATGAGTCACAAATAACAATTTGTAATCAAATCGTACGATAATTCAAGTTAAATTATTCCACGTGCAACAACAATGTCAACTGTTAAGAGTTCCGCACTACTTATATAACACAAAAATCACTATTCACTAATGACACGATCCGGCCTAAACAAGTCGCTCACTAAACTGAACTGACAAAGCCAGCCGCTCTGTTCCTAATGTAGGTAGTGCAAGTGTTCCAGAATAACTTTCCATTCTTGCTGCGGCGTGCCAGCATAATGCTCTCCAGAACAGTCTCGAAGCTACTTGAATGAGACGCTACACATGCTCGGCTAGTGGAGAAACTGTTGGAAGGACGCTCTCGCCTTTTCGAGAGTGTTCCATCGTTACAACATATACATAACACAGACACACGAAAGGCATAAAGTATTGGGCGTATAGGAGAACGTTAAACTACTGTTAGGTATGGTATTTATAATTAACACTTACCGGAACAAAGTCTGTATGTAACTACCGCCTTTGAATAGTCTGCATGATTTTAAAGATTCACTTGTGAAACTTTTTTATACTTTTTTCTACACCACCTTAGTTGCGCTTTTCTATATCCATGATGATGACGTTATAATCGTCATGGCAAGCCATGCCAAGATTGGCAACCAATTTAGTGAACGTTTTGACGTCCAGAATGGAATTCATGACACTCAAGCTACTGATGTCGTATTAGAATTTCAAATAAAAAAAGGATTCCAGTTTTATACATAGCCTATACATTTAAAACACAGGTACGCAACAATTATGTTTAAATTTTAGATAACCCAAATTAAGAAAACAATTCTATTAGTTTCTTCTTCTTTTTCTTCACTTCATGTTTTAGGCATTCTGCATGTTACGGTTTCCGCCTTTTCCTTGCTCTACCTAAATTTCTTCTTCCTCTGGCTTTGTATTTTCTAGCTTTTACTGAAATGCTGTATTGTTGCATTCTTTCTAAATGTTGTTGCCACTTGTTTCTATTACATTTTATCTTTTCATTTAAGTTGAATACCTGAAGTTCTTGTCTAATCGTTTCATTTCTTATTCTGTCTATTCGACTACAGCCCTTAACTCATCTTAAGAATCTCATTTCCTGTGCGGATTTCGATTTTGTTGTGTATTTGTTCTATTAGTTTTATAAATAAAAAACAAATTACATTAGGCACACAAGAATGCTGCTTAATTTTCAGCGTAAAAACCTGTCCACCGATCTCGGTTTTGATCTGATATTTTTTTTGTAGTCTATTTTTCCTTCTATGTTATGATTGATTTGTGAACTGGCAGGCTATTTCTTGTAAGATTTCAACTCTCCAGCAAATATTATTTTGCAATACTCTTGTTTTTAAAATATACCTAGGCTACTTCAAAATTACATAAAACGTATTCGAAATTTACTATAAATTTTATACTAAATTTCGAATGTTTTATGTAATTTTATAACTTTATGTAATTGTATTATACAATAACAAAGTTTTACGACTGGTAACTGGATACAAGAAAATAAAACATTCCTGTGTTACCGCTCGCTACTTACCGTTCCGCGTCCCGCCACCAGAGGTCTATGTAACGTTAACTTGAAAATCAAAGACATCAAGAAATGATAACATTGTAAGAAATGGTATCACTACTATGAAAAATGGAATCCTGCGTACCTGGGCTGCCCACACAACGTCGAAAGGACCGCGGTCAGTTGCAACCCAATCGTACAAAACCCGGTCACTTGCGACCGAAGTAGAAATTTTAACCCGGTCAATTGCGATCAATTGCATTTTCATGTTATTATTATAATAATACAAAAATTGCCGTTATAATTCTATTCATTCCTAGCCTAACCTAACCTAACCTAACGTAACAAAAATAGTGGATGACGGGGGTTACTCGCACAAATGAAATCGCATCGAAATTCAGAATAGCAACGTTTCAAAATGAAAGATTCGGTCAGTAAGTGAAAAAGAGGTGTGCAATTGACCGCGTAAGAATGGGTAAAAACGTCGTTTCGTCGCAACTGACCGGGACCGCGTCGTTGGAAATCGGAATGAAGAGGCCCCGCCACTGAAGAGCAGACGACGATGAGAATACCATTTAGGGACTATTAAAACCACCATTCACAACAAAAGGCGATTTGGTGCTGCCCGATGAAAAATGTTATTCCTGCAAGCGTGCGAATAAAATAACCAATCGTATATGCAGAAAATGTAAAGAAGAAACAAAGGGGGTAGTGAAGAGCAGTTGAGAAGAAGAATTGACCTGAACACGCAAGTGGAGTAAAAAAGTGTGTGTGTGTGTGTGTGTGTGTGTGTGTGTGTGTGTGTGTGCGTGCCATTTCTCGCGTACCAAAACTTCGCGAAACAGTTTCATGTACACAAACCGCAAACACAGACAAACGCAAGCAGAACACTGAAAACGATATCTTTTCCGAACGACAGTCATGTCCACGAGATTCAGCAACATTTTTTTTTTTTTTTTTTTTTTTTTTTTTTTTTTTTTTTTTTTTTTTTTACAGTGAATGCAATCTCGATCCGTCGTTATACGTACGTGCGCGCGCGCACACGCACACACACAGACGAACTGGTTCCAATATAACTAATAAATCCACGTGAAATTATGATTACATTGTCGGCCGTGTCATTTGTTACCCCTGCCTTACTGCGCTGGTGCTGCTTCCATGCGTTCGAGACCCCCCCGGGCACAAGTTCTTCCAGCCAGTCCGAGACGGACGCAACGTTTGCACGCGATCGTTCCTAACTAAGTCCATCTTGTAAATTAAAACGACCCCGCACCCGCGCGCGCGTGTAAAACGAAAAAGTAGTCGGGTGATTAAATTAAAAAGAATCCACCAGAGAGAGTCTAAAGAGGCAAAGAGATATATAAATGTTGTTTTTCTTTTGCAAACGAACACACACACACCGAGAAACACGCGTTTCGGATTTTTTAATAACGATCGAACCTGCTGCGTGAAGTCTTTGTCTGTCTATGTTCTTCTTCTTCTTCTTCCTTACACGAAACCATTTATGGGACCACATGTTAGGGCTAATACAATTTTTATTTCCCGAAATTATTTATATCCGTACAACTGACGTTCTGTTTGTATTCCCCCAACAAAAGCTATAACGTTAACAACTTAATAAAATAATAACAGTTAACTACTATTTTATAGAGAACACAACGGCGACCGTCTCTCGCAGGAGGATATCGCAGACACGCGATCGTTGGGCAAAATTATGGTACAAGAAACCACCGCGGTGGTACACCACTGTGTGTGTGTGTGTGTGTGTGTGTTTTCTCAATAACTAAAACTACACACGCTCGTAACGATTATGGGCCTACATAACGAGGCAAGGAGAACGGACGTTACATTCGTTGCTGGTGACCATCGTTCTGCTAACGATTATGCGTTGCGCGGCTGATTACTCAATTTGCTACATTCGATTACTATGCGCGAATAAGTAAACGCATGGAAACCAAGCAATCCCCTGACGCGACGTCAGCGCTTAGCTTTCTTCCAAATCTCCACAATCTTCCCCCTGTTAATTAACGTTTCCTCCTTCTTGTCTTCCCAGCTCCCTTTCTGACGTTTTCGTTTCTCGACTCTTTTACTTCATCTTTTCATAATCTGCGAGATCTAGCGTCACTTTATGATCGCGGGGCTCAAAACTGTTACGTTTGTTAACATCCTCATGTTCTGTATTACCTATAAGCAATCTAATCGTCTCTTCACCAGTCGACTTTGAGATCTTCTTTCCTGATATCGCATTATTATAATTATTCAAAACGTAATCATGGCAATAATGGCAAAGAAAGGGGTACAGCAACACCTAGTTAGAGTCATACGAAGTCTTTATGTGTAAAACAAAATCTTAACTGGGACAGTAAGACGGCGTACAACTCCTGGTGTGAGCCTGGTCAATTGTGCAGTATGACAAGGGTGCCCAATGTCACCTTCTCTTTTTAATTTATATAGACTATACACGATGCCATACACAATTGGAAGATGGCCCTTCCAGAAGATTTTATGATTGGTAACTGTGCATTTTATGATCGGACATATTGTTATTTGCTGCTGACCAGGCATTCTGTCGACCTGGGGAAGCGGCTTGGCACACGGCTGTACACTCACTGAGTCAAATCTGCAAGGATTACAGATGTCCACATTGAAGAACAAGGTGATGATCCCTTAAATGATACATGGAAATGATCCCATACGAGCAAAAATTGCTGTAGATGGCACTGTTCTGGAGCAGGTCAATAATTTTGAATCGGTGTGCTGTAATTTTGTATCTTATAGACTATTACAACAATGATGTGGTAAAAAAACTGCACTAGTTCAACAATATGTGTGGAAGCGTCAGGAGAACTCTAACTCCACACACCTCAATAAGAACTCAAATCTTTTCAAAAAGACTTTTTTAAACTACCATCGTATACGTTTAAGTTAAATACTAGAAGTAACGACTTACCCCAGGTGTAGTAGCAGAAGGCCCGTAAGGATAGCGTGTCCACTCTAGCCTCTGCTCCGATGCTGTATCCAGTAACACCACTGTGGACAGAAAAACAACATCGATTACTATATTGTTTCGCTAAATGAAAAAAACCTTAGAAGTAGGTATAAAATTAATTTTAAGGAAATTTTTCCCATTTTTAACTGCAAAAAATGTTTAAGCAAACCGTTCTTTTGTCTACAGAATCGGATTGGTAAATCACGGTTACAACAGTTTAGCCTTACAACAGACCACAGAAACGTGTAAACATTTGTCTACAGAATCGGATTGGTAAATCACGGTTACAACAGTTTAGCCTTACAACACACCACAGAAACGTGTAAACATTTGCCTACACAATCGGATTGGTAAATCACGGTTACAACCGTTTAGCCTTACAACAGACCACAGAAACGTGCAAATATTTTTCTACAGAATCGGATTGGTAAAACAGGCCACAGAAACGTGTAAACATTTGTCTACAGAATCGGATTGGTAAATCACGGTTACAACAGTCTAGCCTTACAACACACCACAGAAACGTGTAAACATTTGTCTACAGAATCGGATTGGTAAATGACGGTTACAACAGTTTAGCCTTACAACAGACCACAGAAACGTGCAAATATTTTTCTACAGAATCGGATTGGTAAAACAGGCCACAGAAACGTGTAAACATTTGTCTACAGAATCGGATTGGTAAATCACGGTTACAACAGTCTAGCCTTACAACACACCACAGAAACGTGTAAACATTTGTCTACAGAATCGGATTTGTAAATCACGGTTACAAAATCGGATTGGTAAATGACGGTTACAACAGTTTAGTCTTACAACAGACCACAGAAACGTGTAAACATTTGTCTACAGAATCGGATTGGTAAATCACGGTTACAACAGTCTAGCCTTAAAACATACCACAGAAACCTGTAAACATTTGTCTACAGAATCGCATTGGTAAATGACGGTTACAACAGTTTAGCCTTACAAGAGACCACAGAAACGTGCAAACATTTTTCTACAGAATCGGATTGGTAAATCACGGTTACAACAGTCTAGCCTTAAAACAGACCACAGAAACGTGTAAACATTTGTCTACAGAATCGGAGTGGTAAATCACGGTTACAACAGTCTAGCCTTAAAACATACCACAGAAACCTGTAAACATTTGTCTACAGAATCGCATTGGTAAATGACGGTTACAACAGTTTAGCCTTACAACAGACCACAGAAACGTGTAAACATTTTCTATTGTTCTCATTTGTTGTAAAGTTGTTTACGTTTCACGTAATATAGGCTTAGGCTAGTTGCCTGTTCCAGTCTCGATGGAAGTCATCCAACCATCGTTTACGGGGTCTTCCCACACTACTCTTCCTCCTTGGATGATAGTCAAGGGCTCTTCTTGAAAATCTAGTTCGATCCATTCTCTCTACGTGTAATCGCCACTCCGTTTTGTACCGGGAGTTTTTCTCATTTACGCTTTCTTCAGCTATGCCTAGCTTTCCGTTATAATACGATCATTTTTTTATCTTATTATGTTTTATTAAGGCTGTTTAATTATGGGTCATATATATTAAGAAAAGGTATACTTTTACTTCATGTTTACTTCTACGCTCGATGCAGTAAGATCCATCCTTGCGTAGGCAAGACATTAAAGATGACAAAAATAATCTTTTTTTATGTCACACGGATGAGATTGCGATAGCCTGAAAACGAACTCTCATCGCGTCTTTCGAAACGTCTCGTCGCTGCAATCACGGAAATCGGTCCGATAGTCCTCGAGAGCTGCCGCGTAACCGAGTTATTATCGCTTAATAATAATTGTTGCGTTAGGGGAATGTACCATCATCGTGTCGGAACAATCGCAGCCAACAACACAAACAACAAACACACTCAACGTAATTAGATGGAGTTCATCTCTCTGAGCGCGTCTAGTCTAGTTCGTTACAAACTGCATTTACTATACGTACGGGCGGAGCGGGGAAAACCTAACCTAACCTAACCTAAGGTTTACACAACCGTCGCCGCGCCAGTTTCAAAGCACATCTCTCTGCCTCTCTGTACACACATTTACATATTGTATGCACAAAGAGGTAGGACGTGACGGAGAAGCGGGAAACTCGCGGGTACGAGCCTGTCATGAAAAGAGCACAGAAAAAACTATGTGCATTAAAGGAGTGCATTAATGCACATAACGCACATAACGCAGTACTTCAAAAATTCTCTAACTTACTGGGCAAGGGTTGTCCGGAATATCAAAATATTCAGAGTATCAACCAAGTGTGAACCTTGGATCTGGGTAATGAAAAATTATCATTAGAATTGTCTTCTGCTAAATTAAGGTTACGGGAAGCGCAAGAAATAAAGGCAAACGAATTTTTATATAAAGGCAAGAAAATTTCTTGAAGAAATACACTAAAACTTATTTTGGTGACAACTACGATTAGACTGCCATTTTTCTACGTATTCGACTCCTGTATTACATTAATTTAAAACACAAAAATCAAAGGCAATTCTTCAGATTTTACAAGTATTTAATAAGTGGGTTCTTCAGTTTACTATCAGCTTAACAAAATAAAGTAACAATTAAAATAGCTTTTTGGTGTAAACCTCAATAAAACCACACCATTATGTCTCTGGTTTCTGGCAGTGTTGAGGATAGTTTGTTTTTGTTGTTGTTGAAGACATCCATTCAGGTAATTTTTTAATTAATTTCAAGTTATAAGTACTGTATATTGTGACTGCCATAATTATGATTGTACATATTAAGTTGTAAATTTTTATCGACTTTAATTTTCTGGCGATAAATTGACTTAAACTGTATTAAACTTTCTTTACTGTTTAAAAAGCCTGTATGTTACTATATCAATTTTACTGTAATCCTGTCAAACGCATTAATTCAGACCATATTCACTCTGTCACAATCGATACTATATCGCTTAGTCACAACGGTATCATACTGGGCGTTCTTGTTATCATCACACTTAAATCAATACAAACGTGACATATCGATCCAATTGCAGCAGGAGAAGCGTTGTTCTGATTTTCCAAAATTGTCAACATCATCATTTTCTTAACGGTTTTAGGCTTTAGCGGCCTGTTCCTATTCCACAATCCAACTTTTCTTCTCCCTCTAGGGTTGTAATCTTTCGCCATCTTCGGCAGTCTACTTTCTTCCATTCTGTTGATCTGTTGAATTCATTTTCTTCTGTATTCTCTAACCCTTTCATTAACTACAAAAATTTCTAAATAACTTCTTATCTCTTCATTTCTTATATGATCTCGTCTATTACACCTCTTAACTCATCTCAGAAAATTCATTTCTGCTGTTTGTATCTTCTGTTCATCTTTTTTCTTTATGACCTAAGTTTCAGAACAATACAGAAGTGTAGGTAATTGCCATAGTTTTATAAAATGTTATTTGTGTTTCTTTTCTACATGTTCATTTCCCAACGTTCTCCAAATCGATCCACACATTCTTGTGAAATACGTCACTTTATTTTCTACATCTCTATATTGATCATAAGTAATGTCACGTCCACGACAGTTGAAATGTCTTTCTTCTTCTATGCATGTGTTGTGTATGCATATGGGTCCGAACCGGTTCATCTCCTATAAAGGGGATTACTTTTGGCTTTGATTCAGATACGTTACGGTTATATTCTTTTCCTATTTTATGTAAGATGTATCCTATTTTATGACGCTGGAGATCGTCTTCTGGAGTCGCGAATATAGCTTGGTCATCAAATAAATAGTTAAGTTCTCAGTTTAGTGCGTGTTATTGGACTAGTCTTTTCTTGCTAGTGCCCCTTACTATTATTACAAATTAATAATTACCTTATATCCGTCGTTTGACTTTGTTTTATTATTTAAAATAAATAATAAAAAAATAAATACAAAATAAATACTAAAACAAAGTCACACGAGGAATATAAGGTAATTATTAATTGGTAAATAACAAAGTGACTTGGATACCAATAATAATAATATGTTTTTCTATTATAGTCTTCCCGTGTTCTTCGGGGTTTACCTCGTTTCTTCTTGACTCCGGAATGTCTACGCCATACTAATTTGCACCGGTCAGGAATAATGGGTTACAGGTTTCTCAACAGTTGCATTTTCACAGAATCGTTAACTCAGATCAGATGTAGGCGAGATATTTCAGGGATAACACACAACAGGAGTATCTGACGGTACAAACAGAGCCAAACAACAGCAAGTGACACCACTACACACGGTTCAAATTAGACCCGTTATTAATACAAATTAAACGAAATCAATTTACCCTGACAAAATTGCAACTAATTAAAAACAAATTCTACACTCGCTGATACCGATAATAATAATAATAATATTATTATTATTATTAATATTCTAACCACTATTACTGTTGCAAACAATTTTCATCATTTAGAAATTGTAAATTTTATTACGAAAACAATCGATAATAAATCAATTACTATCGTTTCGAGTGGCGAAAATTCGACAGTACTCGATCAGTTTGCACTTAGCCGGTTTTCATTAATACAACGAACGTACGCGGCGGTTCGCGCGAGAGCGCAAGTGTACGGAGAATTTAATTACACCTGTTCATCACCCCGCGTTTGGACACACATATTACGCCTCGAATCAACCCGCTCTAATTGTCCACTTGATTATCGTTAATTCTACCTGCAAATAATTTACGTTTATTTGTTGTGATCGTGCTTTAGTGCGGGTGCGCGCGCGCACTTATTATTTGTCTCTAAAGCATGGGGCTACTCACGTTACTATAAACCACATAAACGGAAGCCTGCTTGACGAACATAACAGCAGGCTGAAAGCAACAGAGATGATTTATGTGGCAGACTGCTAGAGGAAACAGAAGACAAAGAATTAGGAATACGACGATCAAGAAACAAGAGTGTCACCATGATCGTGAAGAAAGTGAAAACGAAAGCAAATTAAACAAAAACACGACAGGAAACTGAAACTTGTCAGCGAGGAAGATGAAGTAGTAGGAGGCAGACCAATACTTGAGTAAGAGGGTTACGTTTCAAAGTTGGTTACAAGAAGGGGAAAACTTTAATATAAACAAATCGGCTTCCCCAGAATCGAACGAAGCAACCGGAATTTAGATAGTTACAGAGGACGATGAACAAGCAGACGAAGTCCGAATGAGGAGTGAAGAATGTGGAAAAAAATCAGGACGGAAAGCTCCAAAAGAAATACACAGAGCCAAGAACGTAAAAGTTCGTTGAGTCTCATCGTTCGATCAAGGAATTAATGGAAGACTAAACTGCGGATATTCGAAAGCAATGTGACGACTGTTGTGCTCTACAGATGTGTGAATGGGAAACTGGCTCAGCAGGTGATCCATAAACTGCGGACATTGTTCTGAGCACATGGTGGCCAAACGTCATCTTTATCGCTATGTTCTGGGAGCAGACCAACCAGAAGCGTATTGAACTGAAAGTGAAGAAGACAACATAGCGACAAGCGACGAGAACACAGTGGTTGGTGGTCGGGACACACGTTGAGACGGCAAGATGGCCACACTACAAAGGAAGCACTCGACTGGAACCAGCAAGGGAGAGAAGCCGTGGTAGACGCAGATTGCCAATGTGACGACTGTTCTTCTCTACGGATGTGAGACTGGGAAACTGGCTCAGCAGGTGCGGACATTCATTACCCGATTCTAGAGAACCATTCTTCTGGGCATATGGTGGCCAAACGTCATCTCTATCGCTATGTTCTGGGAGCAGACCAACCAGAAACGTATTGAACTGAAACTGAAGAAGACAACATAGCGACAAGCGACGAGAACACAGTGGTTGGTGGTCGGGACACACGTTGAGACGGCAAGATGGCCACACTACAAAGGAAGCACTCGACTGGAACCAGCAAGGGAGAGAAGCCGTGGTAGACGCAGATTGCCAATGGGACGACTGTTCTTCTCTACGGATGTGAGACTGGCAAACTGGCTCAGCAGGTGCGGACATTCATTACCCGATTCTAGAGAACCATTCTTCTGGGCATATGGTGGCCAAACGTCATCTCTATCTCTATGTTCTGGGAGCAGACCAACCAGAAGCGTATTGAACTGAAACTGAAGAAGACAACATAGCGACAAGCGACGAGAACACAGTGGTTGGTGGTCGGGACACACGTTGAGAAGGCAAGATGGCCACACTACAAAGGAAGCACTCGACTGGAACCAGCAAGGGAGAGGAGTCTGGTAGACGCAGATTGGCAAAGCGGCGGACAACAGAAGGAGAAATACAACAGCAGAACGACAAAGAGGAAAAGTGGCGATCCTTTGTTGTGGTCCTGTGATCCTCACAACGAATATAGGAAGTAAAAGGAGGAGGAGGACGAGAACGTACTCCCTCGGAAAACAGCACAAAATAACATATCCACAAAAACCTCAGAATTATCGTACAGCCTACAGAAAATACACGGCGGGTTGGCCACGTATTTTTCAGTCTAACTGACGTCATTTGCTAGGTTCCAAAGGGACAGAAACTTAAAATCACGTTGATTGGCACCATCGCTGATGACACGACCATCCTGGCCTCATATACAGATCCGGCCGTTGAACTACGCCTAAATCCTCTCGATGACTGGACGGAACAGTACTAATCACCTTAAATCGTGGAGAAAAGCCTACCACCAAGCAACAAAGGCGAGATCATTTCAGTGAGAACTGAAGTGAAATATTCATTTTTAAAGTATCCAAGTCACTGTATTAAATAAATAATTGCTTATCTAATCCGTCGAGTGACTTACTTGTAATTCCGCTTGACGCGTTTCAGGGCATATGCCCCATCTTCAGAATAATTCCTCTTCACAGAACGTCAGACATTAAGATTAAAATGTAATAAATTAAAATTAAAATCCATGGTTAAAATATTAACTCGTCAAAATATTAAAATATACTAAATGCACAGAGAAGCACGCACTATCACAACATGAGTTCACTTCGCGTTATAGCCGGTGTACACCGCCGCGATGTTAATCGCGCACTGACTGTCTGAGTAAACTGTTATCTGTGCAACGCATCTTGTATTTCAATGACTGTGTCGTACAAGGGATTTGACTTGAAGTTAAGTTGGTCGTTTAATATGAATCCGCCGTCTTGTGAATTGTTCGTCTTTTTAAATTGTTTAAAGGCCTTGTAAATTTCGAATTCTTCTAATGTGTCCATATATCTGCCTTTTTTGCAAAAGTGCAATGGTTTAAAGTTGGTGTCAAAATCAGTGTAGTTATGATTATTATTTACGAGGTGACGTGCAAAGTTGGATTTGAGAATGTGGGTGTCATTTTTGGTAAATGTTCTTGGAAGCGTTTTTTGAACGCTCTGCCGGTTTGTCCAATATAGAAGCTGTTGCAATCGTCACATTGGATTTTATAGACCCCTGTCCTCTGTTTTATTGGTTTTGCAGCTTTATGGTGAAGAATTTTCTTAATGTTGTTATCGGTCCGGAAAGTTAAAGTTATATTCAATTTTCTAAAAATGTTGGTTAATGTATGGGGTAAAGTTCGGCCGTAAATAGATGTCACGTACGTGCTGTCTCGGTTACTACTCGGTTTTGTTTTCTTGTTATGTAACTTTTTCTGGTGTTTTTTGATCAAAGCATCGATCATAGAGCACGTATATCCATTGGCCTTAGCTATGTATTTAATGGTGTTGACTTCCTCCTGAAAGTCACTGATTTCCAACGGTATGGTGAGTAATCTATGTATGAAACTGTTATAGGCGGCCATTTTTTGCGGAAGAGGGTGATGGGAATCCGCGTGTATAGTGGCGTCGGTGGTGGTAGGTTTTCTGTATATTTGGTATTGAAAACTATTGTCAAACCTTGTTATTGTTAAATCGAGAAAATTAAGTTTATTTTCTATTTCAACCTCGAGGGTAAATTGTATGTTCTTGTTTATATTATTTAAATAGTTTTTTAAATTATTGATCTGTCTTATGGTACCGTTAAAAATGATGAAGGTGTCATCTACATAACGTGTATATGATACTATCTTGTTATGCCATTTGTTTGCGCTGCTGAACATATGTGTGTTTTCGTAGTGGTTCAGGTATATGTCCGCCAATAATCCGGAGAGTGGGGATCCCATCGCTAAACCTTTCTTTTATATATATAAATATTAGTATATAATATATAGTAAAGAAAGGTTTAGCGATGGGATCCCCACTCTCCGGATTATTGGCGGACATATACCTGAACCACTACGAAAACACACATATGTTCAGCAGCGCAAACAAATGGCATAACAAGATAGTATCATATACACGTTATGTAGATGACACCTTCATCATTTTTAACGGTACCATAAGACAGATCAATAATTTAAAAAACTATTTAAATAATATAAACAAGAACATACAATTTACCCTCGAGGTTGAAATAGAAAATAAACTTAATTTTCTCGATTTAACAATAACAAGGTTTGACAATAGTTTTCAATACCAAATATACAGAAAACCTACCACCACCGACGCCACTATACACGCGGATTCCCATCACCCTCTTCCGCAAAAAATGGCCGCCTATAACAGTTTCATACATAGATTACTCACCATACCGTTGGAAATCAGTGACTTTCAGGAGGAAGTCAACACCATTAAATACATAGCTAAGGCCAATGGATATACGTGCTCTATGATCGATGCTTTGATCAAAAAACACCAGAAAAAGTTACATAACAAGAAAACAAAACTGAGTAGTAACCGAGACAGCACGTACATGACTTCTATTTACGGCCGAACTTTACCCCATACATTAACCAACATTTTTAGAAAATTGAATATAACTTTAACTTTCCGGACCGATAACAACATTAAGAAAATTCTTCACCATAAAGCTGCAAAACCAATAAAACAGAGGACAGGGGTCTATAAAATCCAATGTGACGATTGCAACAGCTTCTATATTGGACAAACCGGCAGAGCGTTCAAAAAACGCTTCCAAGAACATTTACCAAAAAACGACACCCACATTCTCAAATCCAACTTTGCACGTCACCTCGTAAATAATAATCATAACTACACTGATTTTGACACCAACTTTAAACCATTGCACTTTTGCAAAAAAGGCAGATATATGGACACATTAGAAGAATTCGAAATTTACAAGGCCTTTAAACAATTTAAAAAGACGAACAATTCACAAGACGGCGAATTCATATTAAACGACCAACTTAACTTCAAGTCAAATCCCTTGTACGACACAGCCATTGAAATACAAGATGCGTTGCACAGATAACAGTTTACTCAGACAGTCAGTGCGCGATTAACATCGCGGCGGTGTACACCGGCTATAACGCGAAGTGAACTCATGTTGTGATAGTGCGTGCTTCTCTGTGCATTTAGTATATTTTAATATTTTGACGAGTTAATATTTTAACCATGGATTTTAATTTTAATTTATTACATTTTAATCTTAATGTCTGACGTTCTGTGAAGAGGAATTATTCTGAAGATGGGGCATATGCCCTGAAACGCGTCAAGCGGAATTACAAAAGTCACTCGACGGATTAGATAAGCAATTATTTATGAAGTGAAATGCCTGATAAACGCCTGAACCGCTAATCCAAACGATCGCAACTGAGGAAAACTCTTGAATTACCTTTTGTAAACCAAACCACTGTATACGAAATAATAATGTAACCTATTTGGACACACGTGGTGCAGATGAGAATGCGAAAATGATCAAATTCAGGGATCCTACAGGATTCCCAAACGAAAGTTCTCTACACAAATCCCAATCATGGTATGCCTCTAATAATAAATAAATAAATTTCAATCATGTGTGCCTGTAAATAAATCCCAATAACGGTACGGCTCTAAATAAAGCATATGCTCGTTCCGCCCATAGAAATTCATGATTCACCGTAGAAATCCTCAATCTACCGTTAAGGCTACCAGAACGGTACAATCACCTGGCGGACCGCCATTGCCCAACTGATTTTGATGAGTAATCAGAAGTTACACCGTTGCGTTGTAACGTCGTATTTTTATCATATTTACCTGATATTTTTATATATTATTCACACCAAGATCCGGCTGCAAGTTTTAATGTTTCATTAAAAAAAAATATCACATCGATATGATCGACATTGATGTGCATATCGATTATAAACCTTCTAAAGTTTCAAAAGATGAACCATGGCTGTGGCAGGAAAAGCCTTCACATAGGCCAACACAACTATTTTCTAACATTATTGTTACAGCTTTTATCCGAAGTGTGCGCAGTTGTTTCCCCAGTCGCATGCATTTACCGGACAATACGAGATCAAGACAAAAGCGGCACAGTTAGTTTCTCCAGTTACAGCGCACAGCTACACCTTCATCTGAACGTCTGCCAACAGTGTCTCGGGTATAAACAACATCGGGTACACACTCACTCTTAATGAGAGAATACCTACACGGCAATTAACCAGAAGGACGGCCTGGCTTGGCCATCTGATATATATTTATTTCTCTCCAGCCGCGGAGTCGTGTTAAGCGACGACAACGCATCCTCTTGTTACGAAATAATGAGACGCGAATAATATACAGGTACGATCATACGAGAGCGCGTAATGACGATTGGGACGCATTAAATCAGTGTGGCGGATCACTCATTGGCTATACGCCACTCGGCACTTATAGCTTAACCTAATAAATCTGTTATTAAACAACAAAATGATTCAATATTCTCTGGTTTTATTTTACGTCGCGGGCGTTCTCCACGGCGTTTTTCAAAATCATTTTCAACCAGAAACAAAAATATTATTCTATGACCTAGACACGTATTTCTGCCTGCTATTTCTGTTAATTAAAAGAGAGGGAAAGACAAAACGGGGATGGGAGGGGAGGTACACAGACAGACGACACAGCGAAAGGCAGAGAGAGAAGATAGGTAACATTATTTCTCCGCATGTGAAAGTGCACGCGCACGCTCGTTCTTCACTTTTGTGTTGCGTCCGCTGTGCACTCGTCTTCCTGGAGCGTTCTTTCTGCCCTTTCTTCTCGTACCGTATATCGAATATGGAATTAAATCGGTCTATAGTTATTATGCACAGAAATGAATACAGGATTTTCATAAAACTACAGGCATTACAGGGGCTCGAAAACGGATATTTAAAAACAGGACTATGGGAGGTTGCCTGTCTGGCCACACAGTTTGTTAAATTTGGTGTACAATACCAATGTGGTGTACAAGTGTTGTTGGTGTTCACTCTGTTGTTTCTTTGTGAGTCAGAGCATATTTTAAGCAATAAACTAGCTGGAACTAGTGAAGAACTTGGTGCCGCCTTCTAGTCGCTGCGTAGCCTATTAGTGCTGGTGCCGAAAAGTGAGAAAAGGGGGAGAAAATCAGCAAATCATGAAGGGTTGCTTGTATGAATTAAGGAAACATTTTGTTACTAGCATATTTTTTCCTTTTTATTTCTTAACTAACTTAGTTGTATTAGCTATATTAGTAGCAATTTAATATGAAATGTTGATGCATTTTTCATTTTAAATAAATTACTTGAACTTAAACAAACTTATGGTGTTTAAGCTATTGTCAATGTCAGTCTTTGTGTGCGCGCGCGTGCGTGTGTGTGTGTGTGTGTGTGTATGTAATATTTATAATAACTTTACCTCAAGATGTTTATTCTTATTTGGAACATGTTTCGGGACACTTTGTGTTCCCACCCTCAGCCTTCCTGATTTTGAATCTTGTGTATGGCTTGGTTGTTGTTATGGTTTCCCGTTGGCCTTTGGCAACCAACCACCTCGTATAATTAGCCTGAAGAGGGTCGTCGATCGTTTGGCGGCCGAAACGTCGCATTTCTATTTTTTCTGTGATGGCAAAATGCCGTCAGTTAAATTCAAATTCAAACGTGTACAATCCATCACAGAAATATTTTCAAGAGTCATAACAAGACTCCGTATCGGACACACCACTGCTATAACTCACAAGCACATCTTCGCAAACGAGCAAGCGTTTGCAAGATGCAATCACTGTGACACGGTTTTGAGAACTTTCCATCTCGTTTCAGAGCGCCCTGCTCTTCATCATCTGCGAACAATATTTAATATCCCTTCTGACGTTAGAAGAACTTTGAACTACAAGCCGCCGGAATACTTCTCATAAAGAAGTTCAGTTGATAGCAAAAATATAGATACGGACTATTTAATTTATAAGAACATTAAAAATTGTGTAATTTCTAGGACCTTTAAGTCAATGGAATGATAATTGCTCGATATTGTTATTACTGTTTTATTTATTATATACAGTGGAACTTGGTTATAACGTCATTGAAGGGACCAAAAAAATAATGACGTTATGTCCGAGTGACGTTATAAAACAGTCGTTATAAAAGACCCTTTTTAATCACTAGTAAGGAAGGAGAAATAAGAAAAAAGATCTTTGCATTATTAACATTATTCGTAATATTTATTCTAAAGTTTACAAACTGCATTTCATTTATACAAACAGCATGAAGAATATTTTAAAAGATCAAAAAGAAAGTACATGTAACTTACATTTAGGCTTACTGTCGAAAGTAATCCGTAATTTTCTTTTGAACGCTCCTTTCTGAAAAATAAATTCTTTCTGTTGTGCTGTGGAGATGCTGCGCTGCATTGAACGTGTCGTCAGACGTCACTCTAAAGCAGTAAAATCGTGAAAGAGTTTCGGCGGCTCACATTGCTTCCTGTACTGTCGGACAAACGATGTCGGCATCCTCCTCTTGCTCAGCATCTTCTTCAACACTATCTTCTGCTTCTATGTTTTTTACTTCCGCGATAATTTCTGCGTCACTCAACACTTGGAATGTTTCTACTTGGTCATCCACTGATGCATAGGAATCAAGTTCATTTCCAAATTTATTTACGTCGAATTTATTAATCCACTCCGAGAGCGGCAAGTCGTCGTCTTCGTCATCATCGGGTAAATTTTCATGTACGAGTACGCGCGCGCACATATATACGTTTATATGAAATATAGAGTAAAATATCTGAGAAATTTTTGACGCTATACAGAGTAGTACAATATTTAGTGACGTTAAAACCGGAAATTTTTATAATGTTAAAGATATCAGTTTGACCGGACTTATGACAAAATAACGCTGCACCCGAGTTGACGTAACAGCCGAGGCCGTAATAACCAAGTTCCACTGTATACGAATTGTTGTTACATATATTGATACATGTTGTTTGTCGTTGCATATGTTATTACGTGTTATATTTATTGTTATTACATAGGCCTATACGCTTACTATGTTATTAATTAATAATTATATACCTTCATGCCGTGTATTTACAATGTTTGTTTTGTGTGTGGCAATATTTAACATTTTATTTTGCATTATTGCTGGTATTTAAACACATATCTAATGTAGTTTTTAAATTGTACCAGTTCCTGTGTGTAATAATTATATTTATTACCACTTATACTTAATATCTAATGTAGTTTTTAAATTGTACCAGTTCCTGTGTATAATAATTATATTTATTACCACTTATAATTTACTTCTGACTTCTTGCGTTTATTATCGTTTGAAGTCGCAGCGATGATCACAATCCGCCGTAGAATACTTCTGTTGGGAATGTATAGGCCTACAAGTTTCTCCTATTCTATTACGAGTGTTGAAAAAAAAGAACATCGAACTTATGTTTCTTAAAAATAAAATTGAATACAAAAAAATAATAAAGACAAACGAACACTAAATAACCAACAACAATGTAATCAGGCGACTACGAGGAAGAGAGGGGAGAGAGAGAGAGAGAGAGAGAGAGAGAGAGAGAGAGAGAGAGAGAGAGAGAGAGAGAGAGAGAGAGAGAGAGAGAGAGAGAGAGAATGGTTTGGTTCTTACACGCAAACCGACATGGAAATCTATTAGCCTCGGCTTGTTGTTTTGTAATGGCCCAATGATTTATTTCGCGGGACGCGAGCGGTAGGGACATCCGACACCGGCTGTGAATGTGTGTGTGTTTATCTTCGCTGAACAGATAACGCGCGTAGGATACGCACATACGTCCACCCCTTTGGCACCACCCCTTCAGACAGCGTTACCTATTTAATAATATAACAACAGCATTCTCTCCTCTCTTCTTCTCTGTGTGAATGATTAATTTCTGTTTCATTTATTTATCTGTTTGTTTGTTCTCGTGCTGTTGTTCTGCTGCTGCTTCTTCTTCTTCGTCAAAATGTTTTCTCCTCTGCCTTTCCTTTCGTTCGATCGTGCTCTTCTTGTCTTTACTGCTGCTCGTTTTCGTTGTTGTAATTTTTAAATATTCATAAACACAATTAATCTGCTGCTAGCGCGGGTGCATTAGCCAGTCGAGGAATCCTCACCCTGACAGCAACAACTTGTCCTATAAATTATTTACGAAAGCGTGTGCCCGACCCATCCTCAAGGCCGCTCCTCGAATTGATTTCCTCTCCTCTTCAAAGAAGATTATACAAGATTTGTTCGTAATTGACACAAGTGAATAAATCATCTGATTTTTCGTTAGCAGTTTCGTTTGTTTGTGTATGACCTTCGTTTAACCCCCACCCCCCGTACAGTCGAAATCTCTAGTGCTATTCGACATGACCTGATGTAAGTGTAACACACGATCGTTAATAGACGACTGCTCATCTGTCTCTCCGATTTTGCTCTCTTTCTCCCGCTCTCCCTTTCTCTCATATTCTCTCACCCTGTCAGTAATGAAGTAATTAACACGGTCACTCTCTCACAGTAAAGCCGTTTGTCTCGTGTGTTTGTCGCGTTCAACCCTGTGGCAAGTTAAGCGTTAAGCTGTCTGCCTGTACCGGGGCACTTTACTCTCAAACGCCGGGGCACGGATGTACTCAAACAAGTAATTTAGTTACAAATTAATTACTCCGCTATCAAATTACTACAGCTTTGCTAGTGGTACAGAACGTGCGGCATTGATAGCACTCAGCGTTTGCAATTGCAGCTTTCCAACTGCGATACTCTTTGTTATATCTCGATCTAATTCTATTAGTGCTCGATACTAAGAGAAATTGTGAGCTTCCTTTTTTCTCCTACGCTCTCTTTCGCAGATTCCGTCTTTCTCTCCCCTTCTCGTTACACACAACTTTGAATGTATGCGCTCGCGCGATACGAAGTTGGAAAATAACTTCAAATCGTCTCACAAAGATACTTAATAAGAAAGAAGCACATTAGCTACGGAGGTTGTTGGAAACTTAATAGAGGAACTGCTCAGTGAAGGCCGAGGCAGACTTGTTCAGTCGAACGTAGGGATGCCAGGTGTGGGGATTTTCCTCGCAGTAGCGAAATTTGAAGGCCGAAAATCCGAAGTGGGGAAATGGTGAGATTTCCTTTTAACAGGGACTATGTCAGGCTCAGACATTCTGGATTTTTTGAGAAAAAAAAATTAAAGGCATTCAGGCATTGGTTTCAGCACCAGCATACTCTGAGAAACGCATTAAATAAACATTGTAGATATTAAATCCTTAAATTTTTAGTGACCGTCAATCAGTGAATGTTTTAGTGGATAGTTAGTGAGGATCGGTCAATAATACAACTTTTAGTAATTTTGCGTCGACGTTTCGACAATATTTATTGTCATCTTCAGGACCTGTGTATGAAATACAGTAGAAATATCAAACATAACGAAACAATTAAATATTTGGGTGAACGTGTTGGTGATGTGAGTGTGTGCGTGTGTATGTATGTATCATTTTTTATGTGAAGACTTATGATAGTTTGTTTACATCTTCAAATCTTTCTTAAAGATAATTTGAAGATGTAAACAAACTATCATAAGTCTTCACATAAAAAATGATACATACATACACACGCACACACTCACATCACCAACACGTTCACCCAAATATTTAATTGTTTCGTTATGTTTGATATTTCTACTGTATTTCATACACAGGTCCTGAAGATGACAATAAATATTGTCGAAACGTCGACGCAAAATTACTAAAAGTTGTATTATTGACCGATCCTCACTAACTATCCACTAAAACATTGTAGATATTCACAAACATCGGAAAGATTTTAGGAAGAGAAATATTTATGCTGGTGAAAGTTTATTATGCTTTTGGAAGGAAGTGAAAAATACATAGAAATGGATACTGAAGCTTTTCCTATTTCATACATAGTTTATAACCTATATACGTTTGTACATACTGTATATATATTTATTTGGCCACTTAATAGTGGACGTTTGGTTCTTCGAAACTTATTAAAAACAAACTCAAAAATAAATTAGCTTGAAACACTTTACACACAAAAAGTGTCCTAAATAATCCAAATAAATTTGTTTCGATTTCACAATAAATGATACAACGCTGGCCGAAAATACCAACTGTGTGTACATTATTTACAAATAGGAGTCACCAACTACAATTTGTATTTATGAATTAAACAACTGGAAAATTGTCTAAACGTAACTATCTAAACATAGACTGTAAGTACAAGAAAAGGATTATAAAAATTTTCAGCAAGACACCAGCATCTCAGTACAGTTTATTTCATCATATTAAAAAAACTTAATATTTTTGTTACTTTTATAGTAGTATTTAAAATGCACCCGAATTATTTAAAATATTATGTTTTACACAAAGCACACATATTTGTGGCAGTGGGGATTTTTATGCTAAAGTGGGGAAATTTTGAGTAGCTATGTGGGGGAAAAGAGCGTTGCTTTACCTGGCGACACTGGTCGAACGAGACAACAAGAGTGGCAAGCTTGAGGAATACAGAAACGTAAAACAAAAGGCGATTTGACGACATCACAACTTGGATTCAGACGTCTAAACGACGACAATGACGCTTCTGTGATACCAAACGCTGATCGTGATGAAAGTCTTACTGGTCAGTTTCTCGTCTGATTTGGGGTCTTCCTTTTCTTCCTGCACGTTGTAATAATAATAATAAAATTGCTGTGTGTGTTCTTAAATTGGTGTGGCTCTCGACGTCTTACTGGCCTGAAACACTTCCTTAAGTTTCCCAGCTGGTCGAGTCCCAATGGTAGCAAGACTGGTCGAGTAGCGTAATGTTGATGAAGAAATGTATGTTCAGCTTCACCGAAAGTTTCAAAACAACAATTATTGTTTTGAAGAAAATTTTAAAAAAAATTATGTTTATAAAAAAAAAAATAATTAAAAAAAAAATTTTATTTTATTAATTAATTAATTATAATCAATTAATTAATATAGGGCTGTGAAGTTTTAAAAAGTGTAATGCTCTTCTGAAAATTTTTATTAAAGTTTTGGTATATTTTAAATAAACTATCACCACTCATAAGATTGTCTTCAAACCAATCGATACTTGTTTACCTTTTTATTTTTTAGGTTATCTTCACTTATAGGTGGTAAAGTCCTGACAGATTATTAATTATAATTATATTAATGATAACTAGTAATATTTATGAAATGAAGAACTATTTAGTGTTGAAGAATATTAATGTTTTATTAATTAATAGCAATTTGACTCTTATCGATTATTATCGACTCTCAGGATATCGAAAAAGTTACAAAGTATATTATATAAAAATTATACAGGGTTCTTTAAACAGCCAATTATTATCAAAGTCAGAGAAATCGGGCTAATATTTAAAAAGTATAACGTTACAATCAAATTAATAATTATTACTAAACACAGACATTGAATAATAATTTGAAAATAAAATAATTGTTTTCACCGAACAGCTGGGTTGAACTAGGAGAAGGCACTGGGATCGTCAAAAGCAAATGGCGGCCATCAAGTTGATCAAAATGTTGCTCGTTCCTGCTGCGTTCCAAATAATGTATTTTCTGGCAGTATTCCTGTTCTTGTGTCTGCAAATCTCTTGTTAAATGTTGTGTAGTGACTGGTGTACTGTTTCTGAGTTGTATTTAGTGTATCCGTGTAATTATTAGTTCAAACACTTTCCCCGATTCCGTCACTAATTTGAGTTAATGTATTATACAGTTTTCTAGTGTTTTGTGGTGTTTTTCGGAGTAGATATGTATTGTTCTGTGTTATGGAGTGTTTCTTGATTGTTTCTGTTATAATATGAGAGTTCTAGAAGTCTTTTACAAGTCACTCGCGATTTCACAATAACGTACTATACACTCGCTTTATATGACTATTATAAGTTAGGTTAGGCACGTTACAAAACGTTTGTCATGTTAACCGTTCAAATACCAATAATTAACTAACTACTTCCTCCAGTTTCAATTAAACTCTTAGCCAATATAATATTATTCTTAACATTGTTCAAATATATTTTCATATCCTGTGCACACTTTAATATTTCACTATATAAATACCTAAACTTGGGTCATTTATCAATTTTATTCACTAGATGTTATTTAAATTAATCTTTCAGTTCATTCAGCTTATTTTCAGATTAAATAATGCCGTTTCATAGTGTTTTCTGTCCAAAAAATAGTAATTTTACTTTCAGTTTGGTATACTCTGAAAAGTCAAAACATCAAAATTTACTTCCTGTCATTATATAAATTCAGCCATTTTATCAGTTATATTTAATATTAATAATCCTATATTGTATTAAAAGGTTCATATTCCCTTATTTTCTGGTAATTAATTGAATTAGTTGTATTCTGAAACATTATTCTGGAATATATGACTCCCATGTCCAAATTTCTGAGTTTAGTCATTTTCATTTTTATTTATAATTCTGAATATAATTTATTAAAATCTCTCTAAATGGTATGTGCAATTATATGGCTTGATCTCAAGTTTATTTTGTCTAAACCCCTTTTGTTTATTTGCATTTAAATGAGCAATTTCTCTGTTTTGATGAAGTTTGGTCTATGATTCTTTTGGCCTATGATTTTTTTAACAATTTTTCTTACAAAATATTTTACAAACAATATATGATATGTGATATCCTCTCTGACTTTTACATATAGTATTATAAATTAAACATGTTTTCAAATTACACAAAAACAATTAGTATTGGTTACAATACAAATAATAGTTAAAACAAATAAAGAATATTTTTTTAAATAAATGGTTGTCTTCAAGTCAGACATTTTACAACAAAATCCTTATTTCTAACATGGAAATATGGTTTACAAAAAAGGTTTTTTACTAACTAACATCTTAATTACTCTCGACTATTTACAAGTAGTAACTATTTTTATAGTTCTGATGTTAGTTGTATCAGACCCAAACAAATGGCCTTATATCTAAAACATTTTTAAACATTCTTGTACTATATACATAAAAACCTTATATTTATATTCTTATTTCTAACTATTATTATAAGTAGGATTCTACAGTTTTTATACCGTCTTTTATACATTGTCTTTGGGGAATTGTACCCTGTCATTAATAAATAAATAGTATGAATTGTTCAAAAAGTATTATGAAATCTGTTTTTCTTTTTTCATGTAAAACAAAAATGTTATTTTAAACAGATTCATGTCTTATGAACAACATATTGTCACAGTACACATTTCAAGTCATTGAAAAATGCATATTTCATTGCATTCAATGTTTGTGATTGCCAAGAATGAAACACAAGGTTCATTTTTTATAACACCCAAAACTATCACTGGTTCACTTTGCACTTATATATTATGTTATTGCTAAATGGTCGTATAGTCTTATTAACATAATAAATTGGTTAGCGTTTTTCAATGGAGATTTGTTCCATGGGTACTATATTATTGTTTCATCTTAGTTCACAGGCAACTTTTACTTTATACACTTCTCTCTCTTAAATTTGTATACATGTGGTTTTCAATTCGTTATACTTTTATTTTTAAATATTTATTTTGGGGATATAGGGATTTGGGTGTCTTTTATAAGAGCATGACATCTTCTTCAGGATGCTGCCTTCTTCTTCTTTCATCAGTCTTCTTTTCTCCTGCCTTCTGGGACTGGTATCTTCTCCATCTTCTTGATGATGCCATCAGGTTTCTTGGGATCTTCTCCATCTTCTTCTTTATTTCAGAAATACACAACCTGTATTGGTTGATCTTGGCTTATTTTAGGGTTTCTATTCTATTTATTCTCCCTCGTTGTGGGTTTGGTCATATTCTGTACTGCTTGGTTATTTACTTTTTTACCTTCCTGGGTTATACCTTGAAAACCTTTGGTTATGAGACTGGTCTTGGATGACTCATCACTAGTAACTCCTTTTATTTGAACTTGTATTTTCTTTATAATAATGATTCCTTTCCACAGTTGCTATGAATTAATCTATTTATATTAAACTTAATGCTTTCTTCCAAATTTAAATATTATAACTTCATTATTCTAATGATCAATTGCCATTCAATATTATGCATACATCTGTCACGCTACAACGTTCACAATCTTAGTTTTTGTCTTCTTAGTAATTTACAGTTAAAGACGTACTTCAGTTATAATTTCAAACTCTGCCCACTCTTCCAACGGTCTTTTAAACCTTATTCCGCTATGGCGACCTCTGTAATTATCAACACTTGTTAGAGAAGCCTAGTGTGTGGTATTTGTGTTCCCTCCTTTATACCGATGAATTTTTACCTTTCGGGTTTTGTGTACGCTACAGCCGTCTCTCGAATACGGTATCGTGTTACTATCACCTAGTCGCGGAACTGTTGATATTATTATCATAGTTTTGGGGGTGAAGTCCTCATTGCGAGTAGGAAAGACAGCCTGCGAAAGTTTATTACCAACTCAAAAATCAGTACAGTAATTAATTTATTTTTTTTTCTATTTTAATCCTATTCACATGTGCCCTTGTGTACGAGTTTTCTGATCTGCACTTCTTCCACATTTTTTCAATTCAACAAGCGAACAGACTTCTCAGTTTCGACTCGACCATTTAGCATTTGTCTGTCTGTCTATCTGTTTGGGGAATGTCTCACGGTAGCTTTCGCACGCACCAACCGACATTCGTAAAAACCTGGCATGCGTGCCCGCACTTGTACCCGACAGAACCATGTTACTTTATAAGTGGTCTCAAAACGTCTCTCCTTCTGCCCGCAAGGACGGGAGGCTAAAATATGCGGGGGTCAAAATTGCGAAAAATAGCAAAAACCCATGTGGGGTATCAGATTAAAAGGTATTTTAACCACAATCAGAATACAGCGTAATTTTTTTTTAATTTGTGAACGTTAAGGCCAAAAAGAAGGGGGGGTGAAAAGTTTGATAAAATCGCAAGTATTCATGTTAGGTATCAAATCTAAATGTACCGGAGTTGAATTTAAAAAATTTCAAAATATTTGGACTCTGGGCCCAAAAAAAGATAAAAAATTAGAAAAAAATCGTGAAAATCGAGCAGGATGTCCCAAAGGCGAATCTTACAAATGTGTAGTGTTTATTGTACGATTGTGTGCTCTACAACTGTTATTTATTACTAAAGAAACAGTAGAGTTAACAGTTTAAACTTTGTCCGTTATTCCATACGCAAGTAGATCTAAGACCGAACACGGCACTCCATAGGCTCTACCGGTGGAACTGTTTTGTATGCGGCCAGCCAAGTTACTTACGCACCCTATAACGCGATTTTGAAATCTTTTTTCCTAAAGTCTGCAGTGCTCATTTCATGAAAATTGTTCATTAATTTCATTTGCAAAACGAAAAGACGGATCCAAATTCCAAACATCAGCAGCCGTGTACTCACTAATCCAAAGTTTTTAAATTTTAGGTAGGCTATCGGTTAATGTGGACTCTTGTGTATCTAAACTTATTTTTTGTTATTACAACAAAATAAATAGCAAATAACGAGTTCTCCTTTCTTTTCTTAGTAGTTTTATTCATAAAAGTCTAGCGCCGACCCGTCCGCTAGAAGGAAAGCCTCTGTTATACGTGTTTTCCGTAGTACGAGCGCGTCTCTCTTGATCCACAAGAAGGAGAAGACGGAGACAGACTGTTCTGCCGGCGGCACGAACCGCACACTGTAATGATCGCGCTATTGCGCAGGCCCACGGCTATTCATTATGTAAAACGAGATATTAGTGCGCCGGCCGGCCGGTTCAACTTATTTGTTTCTCTAACAACAGCCCGAGCGCGGAGGTCGTACAAAGGTCAAACGTACGTATGCACCACTATTAGTATGACCGGGAGCAACCCGGGCTCCGGCCACCGCCTTGCTATGTATAGGCTATGCCCGTATACGTAACCGACCGCTCGTACAATTTTTATGAACCCGACGACAAATTGCGGCCGTGCATTATTGTTCAGAAGCGTTCATGCGTACTGTTAGTAACACACGTGGACACAACGTTATGTATAAAACACTGACAATGCTTTGGTTTAGGAAAAGCAAGGAAGTCGTATCTTCAGGAATAGACATGAATCACCGTCAGTTTTATATATACACAAGAGACTATAAATATGGCTGTTTCCTTATTTCGTACACCGTTCGCCGCCTTTGATAACACTTTCCCGCCCGGAGTCAACGTCAGTAAATTATTTTCCATGCTGTTGGGCCGTAGTCCTCTTCTTATAGATAAGGCCAGAGGTTTCCGCTATATCTGCGACAGTCGTCTTCAGTTCACCGTTAAACGTAAAACGGTAAACAGAAGACCCAGTGAAAATCAGGGGCCTAACTCCCGGATGGCTAGTCTGTCAAATGTAAAGAGGCCCACAAGGTGAGGGCGCCCATCTTCTTTCCTTTTTATAGAAGAAAATATTCTAGTAAAATCACCAAGTTATTTTGCAACAGAAAGACCAAAAAGTCGAACTTGGCTCACCTGCGTCCCTCACATATTACTCCACAGGCGAGCGATTGACCTCGCCTATCACCACATTTCGTTACCGTCATATCACTAGCTTGCTGCTCCATTCCTGACCCGGCTTTGACTAGTAACAGGGCAATAGATTCGGTACATATGGAAATTATTTGAATATAAAAAACATGTAAGGACAATAATATATATAGAGCTCGAAGCAGCCTCACATTGAAACTTTGCCAGGCGCCTCTGAGCCTCTACTAGTTACGTCACTGATGAAGAACACTGCCGTAGTCAAAATACCTGGCAACACCTCGGAAAATAATTTTTCTGAAACTGACTTCTGTGTTGATCGCAGTCTTGCGTTTTCCATTTCCACATTCACATCGTCTCTCCACGACCCCGTTTCTTTTTCGAGACTGTGACTTTGTACATCAGTTCAGTTTTATATTTTCTAATAAAAAAGCCACAATATGTCAATGCTCGACATCCCTCAGTAAAGTCTCGGAATTCCCCTTCCAGTACTCGCTACTTGCTTTACACAATTCATCATCGGGCATTGCCCGAGAAATGGGGAAGAACGGTATAAACAGATATATTTGTGTTAAACAGAAGTCTTCGTGGGAAGTACTGGCTTCCGAAAAGCCGAAAAATGGGTAGCTTAGAAAACTTTACATTAGCCTATAATTACAAATATTATGTGTATATACTCGTATACGTACATATTCAATCACTTTCTGCTACAGTCCGTTTCTTGATATATGCTAGCTGATTTCTGCTACAGTCTCGTATGTATATATATATTGCAACAAAACACAGGATGATGAGCTATATTAAGTATATCAGAGCATGCATGACGGACATTGACAGGTTTTAGATGGATTTGTACAATTTTTTGTCAATTAGCTACACGTTTTGTATTTAGTGATGGATAAGGACTTATGTTATATCAAACTCTTTGTCAAATTTTGTTCTTTTATGTCATGTACTTTGTGTTTGTGTATGTGCGCGTGTGATAAACCTTATTCGTTATATCTTCCGTGTTAATTAACCCATCGACTTCAAACTTGGACAATGAAATAGTCGGCTTCAAACTATTTATGGAAATAGCCACATTTTCTATATACTCTGTGGTTCACAGCTATTTTATAAATGTGGTTTTTTTAATAGTTAAAACCTCAACTTTTTACTCTTATCTATGGAAGAGTAATAAAATTTCGAGATTAAATCTATGCAGGCCCTCGCCAACTTTTACAAAGATTTGCCTGCAACCCGACTATCTTTTGTTCTATTAACCACGTGGACAGCTGATTGACCAATCAGAAACCCCTAATTTCAGTAAGATCCGTACGTCGTATGGCATTCATCGTGGCAGTTCATCGAAAGCATTTTCCCAGTGTACGTGTATTCCTCTACAAGAGTTTTTCTTGTATGAACTAGTATAAATCGAAAGTTGGAACTCTTTTCGAGTTATTCGTCAAGAACCAAGCTGGTGAACAACCGTATTATTCTTATTGTATAAAGTGCTTTTCGCGTGAGTATATATCCGCATAGGAAGATTTACTGACCGCGGTGAATCTGTAGCTTCGCGGAACACTTCAAGATTTGCCGGAAGGTGTAAGCCCAATACACCACTTTTTAAATATTACCCATTATCACCCTGAGATTAAATAATCAATAACGTTTTAAAATAATAATAACTTAGTTCGAGCGAGAACGCTAATAATTCCGAGAGTGACAATTGGTGTATGTGAAATCTGCTTTAGTGTTATCAGTGTTCGACGAACTCATCATCAGAGAGCAGAAAGGAGAAAGTGTAGGCGGGACGCGCAGAGGAATTGCAGCAGCAGCGGAGCGAGGACGTCACGCCAAGTGTTTAGGATTTCAACTAACAAGTAACATCAATGTAAATTGAACAATATAAACTCTATTACAACAAATATAATTCTATGCATGACCATTGTGTATTTTAAAATTTAGCGTATAAACAATCATTTCTTGTGTGCTAATAAATAATTCTTCATTACCTCCAATATAGACTTGTTCGTAATTTATTTACACACACAATATCCTACGCGAAAATATTGAGTTGTATCGTTGCAATACATATATAGGCCTATATAAAACATTATAATTTCGTAACACACAAATAATTATTAAAAACCACATAATAAATTAACCGTTAAATCGAACGTAAAAGTACACAAACACATATACACATAAATTAATGTAAACTTTAAATTCACACACTATAGAATAAATAGACCAGCATTAATAAATTGAAAAACGGAAAATACAAAACCAGGTTGAACACTAATTGTTACTGCGAATGTTACGTACGAGTTGCCGCGGCCGATCGATAAATCTGCTACGAGAAACTGAAAGTTAAGCACAAGATAATAAGTAGTTTCGTAAAATCAATGCAAACGGGCATACACGTACGCTTCAACAACAATTACTAATCACAGCGTGAAGACGACAGATTGGAATCCATAACAAAAGTCGCTGCGAAATTTTTTCTGGAATCAAAAGCAACATAAAAAAGAAATTATTAACACAAAAACACCCATACGCGCGCATGAACGTTCTAAAAAATGAAGCCGCCTACAAGCAATCATCGAGAGGCTTGAGGTTATCCATCCAGACATTCGTTATTGTGACGCTTGTCTATTCAACTGGAGCGGACATGATGCCTTAACCTAAGGACTGTATCCGGCTCCATGAATAACGTTTTATATTCATTTGTTTATACAAAATACTGGTATGGAGAACCATACATGACTTCCATGTTTTAATATTTATATTTAAAATCATTTACTTGAATTCGGTTCGATAATTTCTATCAAGTTCCTTGTAAATCGAGTTTTCGTTTGACAAACTGAAATGAAATATTCAATAGAAACTACTTCTTTGTTGCCGATAACGTAGTACACATATAAAAAATTATCCCCTCTCCCTTCAACTATCATTTTCATTTATAGAAAATTACCCCCCCTCTCCTACTACCCTTTTCATTTATTTCATCATTCATCAACCTTTCTATAGTGATTATAACCTTCTTTTCAGGATACTTAATTTATCAAAATTCAATACTTTGCTCTTATTAAAAAGTAAAATGTTGCAGGTAAACTACCCCTTCCCCTTAACCGATCGTCACCAAAATCAATAGGCTTCGAGTCATCTACAACTCGGGCACTTATGCAAAAATTATTTGATTCTGTTTTAATTTGCGGCAGTTATCGTTCGCCACGGAAAACATTCTACACACACACACACACTTATGAAAATGACTTTTCTTCATGTTTTGAGGGTAGTACAATCAGAATCAGCCCTTATTCCGAACACGATTTTTTCGCGATCACCATACTTCCATTTTCGTACGGAACATGGAAGTAAAAAGAAATTATTAAAACAAAAACGCATACGCGCGCAAAACACATTGTTATAGAAAACGAATCTGCCTACAAGAAATCATCGAGAGACTTGAAGTTATCCATCGAGACATTCGTTATTGTGACGCTTGTCTATTCTACTGGAGCGGATGATATAAGATGCCTTAACCTAAAGACTGTACCCGGCTCCACGAATAAAATTTTATGTTCATTTGTTTATGCCTAAAAAGGGACGACGGTTACTACTGATAATAACCTTATCACGTCTACATATTCAAGAACAAAGGGTCTGCAACGACGACGCATATTTGGCAAACACTTTTGTCCTCGTCAGTGGCGTATAAATGGTGTCGGTCGGGTAAACGAGTGACCGGGGATTATTACCTAATTCCCGCTGATATAACACAACGGGAACGAAGTCTCTGCCGTGTTTTTGCTGGCACTACGATTTACTGGCGTTTAAACACCACCACCACCACCACCACCACCCCTTAAAGAAACCGCTAACGTTGTCTCTCCCGGCGAACGCTTTTTGTCTCACTATAGACGGGGCGGGCCGCGCGCGCTTTGTGCCGAATTCCGCACAACAACAACCTCTCGGATATACGTGTGTGTGTGTGTGTGTGTGTGTATATATTCCTTGTATTAATTCTATTCACGCCGACGACGGCTACTACAACGATGTAATTTACTGTCGACACAATCACAATGACTACTCCGGCTTGTGTTGTCGTTGTTTCTTGCTTCTCAAACAAACGCACTCCTCCAGTCACACACAATGCCGCCACAATCACGGTCACAACACAACACGACGGTGCAAACGCGCCATTTAACAATTTCATCCCTAAATTATCTCACTCTGACGGGTACAGAATTCTAGCGATTTTTAAGGATTTTTTTTTTTTTAATTCGTAGCTATTTCAGAAATATTACAGCACGCAATACAGCATTTTAAATAGTAAAAGTTCTAAATTACATAAAAACGAAAATTTTACGGTACTTACAGACAAAGTTATGTAATTTTGAATTCATCGTTGAAAACAAAAATTAGCTACGGCTCGATTGGTAACAATCGGAAAAGTATTTAATTCCAAACATGAATTTGACTTGTTCAAAGTATTGTTGGCCGAGCTGTTACTGGGGTAAAACTACTTCAAATTTACAAATGAGGTTAATTTGCAAATCTTTCAATTCCTTTTAATTTCTACAATCAGTATTTATACCGTAAGTCTTACTTACAAAGGTGGGATCATTTGGCGAACACTGCCAAAACAATTTTGACTGAAGATGGCCCCGCTGGCGAGGCCAAAACGGCTGTAATTAACATCTTTGAGAGCGCGGCGTAACAGTCGGGCCAAAGATACTTTGAACAGTGTTGATGCTGCCCCGTTATAGGCCCTGATAAACATTATGAATTCGAATGTTGTCGCTATAAAATAAACAAAACCGATCGTTATTAGAATAAATTCGGGAACAATAACAAGAAAGCATACAAAACCGTATCTTTCACAAAGTGAAATCGAACACGGTATGAACATATCCTACAAACGAACTTTATTATAGGGGGACGCGTACTGACTTTTTGTGCGCTGTCCAAGTGCCTCTATAACTGCAAACAAGACTGACAGCGACAGTTTCAATTCCATTGAGTCATTCAACGTTAAGTAAGGAGGGTCGCGTCTGAATAACCTAACAACGAATAACGGCTCACTCAAAAAATATCTTCTTCTTCTTCACTACATGGTCTAGGCTATAGACCGTTCCGACTTCACAGAGTCTCTGACCATTCTGTCCAGGGTCTTCCACTATCTCTCGTCCCCACTGGCCTACATTCGAACGCTTGTTTAGGAATACGCGTGTCTACCATGCGTTCCACATGTGACTTCCAGTTTTGCCTGAATTCTTTTATTCTCTCCGGAGCCGACTGTAACTTCAGGTATTTCCTTATGTCGTCGTTTCGTAGACGATCTTTCAAACTATATCCCTTAACAGCTCTTAAAAATTTCATTTCCGAGACCTGTATTTGTAAAATAAATTTTTATAGGAAAGTCCAGCAGTTCTCCATTCCTCACAACTCTCTGCCTTCTTCTTCATCCTACATATATTACAAACAGACGAGCACGGTTCCATTACGGTCTACCATTCACATCCCCTCTAATTTTGTTTGCAGGAGCTCCCCATGCCTCAGTAAATGCCCGATGAGTTGCACTCTTCTTAATCCAATGGATTTCAACAGACTTCCCCTCTTCTCCCACCGTCTGAGAAACTTCATTAGTGGCCCAAAGGATTTTCGGACAAATTCATAGAAATGCGGTTTATTATTGATAGAAAATTACAAAAGGAGGTGAAGATAGTACAAAAGTATGCAGGCACACGTTCGAACGGACAGGCTTATATTTTTGGAGTTTCCCGTCATCAATGGCCAGGAGGAGGAGAAGAACGGAAGACCCACTGAAGACGGCCGCTGAAGTCGAAACGTCTGGCTTAATAACACGAGAACCACAGCCCAACAGCCGGGACAATAATTTTACTGAAAGCTTATATTTTATCATCATAATATTGTTTACCTACGCTGCGCACTTGACCACTTGATTGTCTACCCTAAGGCGCCCTTTTACAACTCTGGAAAGGAATACCGCGGTAATAAGAGGAAGCTGAAGCGTATGTGTTGGCCACACTGCCGTCCTTGTATCTGTACGCCCTAACACCATACGAGACTAGCTGAACTACCCACCCCTTTTTCCCTATATAAATACATTTTAAATTCTTCTCGCGTCTCCGTTGTCTGTTATTTTTAGCCCGCAAATAGGTACGTTATTTATCTAATGTTACCAAGAAAACTCTTTCAATATATTAATTTACAAATCTTGCAAATTCCTTTTATTTCTACAATTATTCTTTACAAGTCTTACTTACAATGGTGAGATCATTTGCAAAGGATGACAGAGGATCGATTGCCGAAAGCGGCACTGAACTATAAAGCCATTGGTAGAAGAGACATGGGTCGTCCAAAGACGAGATGGGTGCTGGAACAGGTTTATATAATCTAATCCTTGAAGCGAAGAAGAAAAATAAGAGAAGTCTTACTTTAACACGCAACTGGCTTACAAATAGACGTATGTTAAATGGTTATGGAATTTTGCTGAACTTTTTTAAACAACACTGGGGGAGGGAATAGCTGGTTTTGATTCCCCAACCGTAGTTATGCCACTGCTCTTATATATATATTTATTTAAACACTTTTTTGCTACAGTCTATTTCTTGATGCATATATAATTTATTTAATATTTGTAAATTCTTTACCTCTAGATGTTTTAGATAAATAATTTATAAATATTAAATAAAATGTGTGTGTGTGTGTGTGTGTGTGTGTGTGTGTGTGTGTGTGTGTGTGTGTGTGTGTGTGTGTGTGTGTGTGTGTGTGTGTGTGTGTGTGTGTGTGATTTTTAAGTTATTTACATCCTAATAATACGGGCTTTTACACCGATCAGTGGCAACATCGAAAATTGTTATGGTAGAATAGTCGTGTTAACAACCGTTTACCACAATCGTGTCCAGACTCTGACGTTGGTTAAGATAACGGCCGATAAAACCTTAAAACCGCTATTTAACAAACCGGATCAGTTAGGAAGAAAATGGGACAAAGGTCCGAGAAAGGAAAACACGTACTATCAAAACGAGTACGACATTCAGCTGAAGACGAAAATCTAAGTTCAATAAAACAATACGACGCGTAGGTGGACCGGTAAAGTATTAAGCTAGGCCCGAGGCGGGCGCAGACGACGACTGCTTGCAACGCGGGGTGCTGCTGCCACTCGGCATTTTCATATCGATTTTCACCCCTTTTCGCGGCGGTCCCAAGCTTTGGGGTGCTCTTCCCTAGCACATACACGAGCGCGAGCGCGCGCAGTGCACCGTACAGTCTCATCCAATAATACACAGCTGATGTTCCTTCTGCTGAGCCAGTCTCTAAACAAAACTCATACGAGTAGCGCAGCGCCTGAACAAGGTATTTCAATAACATGTTTAAACAACAATTAAATAACCTCAATATAGAAAACATCAGTGCTATCTTACGACAAGTTATGTGTTACTACTTTAGGTAACTGTAATTGACGACATCACTCGTTTTTCTTTTCTCCATATAAACACATTAAAAAAAATTCAGTCCCTATCAGATGCAGTGTTAAAAGATATTTTCTTTTACATCTATTAACAACCAGAAAACATCATATACAATGTATGTGTACAAAACACTGTTCCGGCTTACATTTGTTGGCTCAATTGTTTCCTCAATAAGGGAGAATCGAATGCGAATCAGAAAATATAACTTATAACACAGACTAATTCTATCAATACTTAGAAAAAAGTATACTGCCCGTTTAGGGGTCATTAAAAACAGAAAATGAAAATATAAGGTCCTACAGGGTTCTGGATTTTTAAAATATTCCATTTTGTTGTAACATTTGAATATTACATTTGTTCCATCTTCTACGGTATTTTCATAATTTTAGCCTTTCAAATTCGTATAAAACAAACCAACCCCTTTTTATTATATAACTTATAATAGGTTTGTTGGAATATGTGTAGAATGACTTTTATAACAAATTATGGTAGATAAGCAATTATCTTTCAACATAGGTTCATACTGAAAAAATATTTTAAAAAATAAATTTAAAAAAGAGACCGCTGTCGTGACCGCGCTCTCACGACGCAAAGAATATTCCTCGTAGCGAGCGAAGCTGCGAGCAACGCATAGGCGCATGACATATATTGTGTCAGTGGTTAATTGATTAGGCTAAAGGTTCTGCTATCCGTTTCACGCAGATTAGAAAATTAATAAAGTAAATAAAGCACACACGGAAAACCCCTGAAGCGAACGCATTACCGACATCGAGAAGATGATGCACAAGACGAAGAAGAAGAGGGATGAATCGCCCCCAAGCGGTACCGTGATGTTATTTGCTCTCTTGCTCTCTCTCCCTCTCTCTCTCTCTCTGCTCCTTTGTTGTGTTGTTTGGATTTTATAACAATCTTAAAATAGAACGCGCGCGCGCTCTTGCCCGCCGCCGCTCGTGTCGAAGCTGCTCAGGTTTTCAGTTTCAACAACCAACATGCGCACGCCTTTTTATACCTTTTCTAGTTTTCTTTTTACATTTTTTATTTTATTACGTACATATACCTCGCAGGTATTCCCCTCCCACCCCTCCCCTCTACGTGCCTTGTTTCTTTTTATTGTTTTATTACGTTTTAATGAGTAGTAGTAGTTTTGTTTTAATTTTTAACGTCTGTAATGGTATACTTTACGGCGAATGTTTCTCTCGTACGAGTAGACCTACAATGCAGTAGATGCTGCTCTTGTCTCTCGAGTACACTGAAGTCGACCCTTTCTCCGTCCCTTACACGTTTCGTTTTATCTTCTTCTCATTGCATGATGCGAGGTCCGCTTGTTTTCTTCTTATAGGAACAAAACTTATATAAATAACAGAGACGATAAAGAAAGATAATACAAGAAGCATAAAGTCTGACGAAAATACAAGAAGAATACAGAAGTTAATAAATACAGAAACAGGATAACAAAATTATAAACGATGGAAATATAGAAATATACACTAAGGGGCAAAGAATAAGAGTTTTGGTACGCCTGTGGGAAAGAGAAAGGGAAGAAAAAAAAAATCGCGGATTTGAAACCAGAGGGCGTGCCTAGAAGAGGCACATTAAGTGAGATGTGGAAGTACTAAGTTTTAGGAGACAAGGAAGCTGGGAATAGAAGAATGTAGAAAATAATGTAAGGACAGGGTAAAGTGGTGAAGAGATACCGCACACACCAAACTATAATGCGTAAAAAAGAGTGAAGAAAGAGGCCGATACCCTGAATTTTAAAGAGCTCTTCAAAACGGGCTAAAACTCTTTTAAGTAAGTGTAAAGCCTGTGAGAGAGAGAGAGAGAGAGAGAGAGAGAGAGAGAGAGAGAGAGAGAGAGAGAGAGAGAGAGAGAGAGAGAGAGAGAGAGAGAGAGAGAGAGAGAGAGAGAGAGAGAGAGAGAATAAGGGTTTACATAAACATGTCGTTTTCGAAGAGCAAATTCGTTACTTAGCCTGGCCGCACACTGGTGGTGGGAGTCGCTTCAAACGGAATACATGATCACACGATTCGGTGACTGTAGACTGCACATATCGCCGACGTAGTGATAGTACCAGGCCAGACGACGTTATGAACTGAATTTAATAGGACAGGGGGTGGTTACTACTACACCGAGAACGAGACACACGGAGAATAACAGAAGACAAAAAAAAAGGTAATCGGCTAATGACAAGGGCGGAACAAAAGATCACGTAGCGAAGAGTCCTTTATACCGGCAGCAGCAGCAGTACATAGCCCAAGCTAATAATAAGACGCTGAATATGAATCGTTCACTCATTTGGGGGCTGCACACACGGGCGCGAGCCCAGCCTTGTACGTTTATCACCGCCCAGACAGACGATGATGTTTATACGAAAACTGCTTTTGTCTTTCTGTCTACGACGAGGATCGGGTTTATTTCTTGCATACGCACGCTCGAGATCCGATCAAGCCCCCCCCCCCCTACTGTACCGTTTGTTTGCGCTCAACAACGAAATTAATATTCCTCACTCGCCGTAATTTGGTTGAACCCTCCAAAAACAACAATGACTTTACGATAACGAAGGGATGTAAACACTGTGAAATATTTCCTTCATGCGATACTCGTGTGAAGTTAGCATAACATGAACTCCCCCCCTCCAATAATTATCCGCGTCAAAACTCTTCCTTCGTCTGCTTACCATTCGGAGCAAAAGTTAAATATTATTTTTTTAAAATCGTAACGTTGTTCTAAAATCATTATAGTTAGTTTCTCATTTCATTGGGACAAATCAAATCTCATCGTGTCCGTGATCTCTCTTATAAACAATGAGGATTGCTGAAAACAACCTGCCATGTGTGTAGACATCATTCTGTCTAACAGTCTACTCTACATAGTTTCCTATGTCATTATGTACGTAAACTGATGCTTCGTTTAACCCGTAACCTGTAATCTCAGACTCCTTTCTCTCACTACCGGGCATTTTTGTCGAGCCATTTGTCATCCACTTTAATAGTTGTACAATCCATCCATGTTTATTATTTTTAATCCTTCTACACCAGGTTTCCGAAATACGTCTACCGGACCCCCTGCGAGCCCCTGGGTTAACAGCCACTGTTACATCGGACTGTACGAGTGCAGGGCGAAGAAACAATGGATAATATTTATATATCAGTTGCAGTGGCGCTTCGAAGATAAAGGTATCGATTGTCGTACGTCAAACTAAATCAATACTACACTGATTTTCCATGATAGTAATAGGAATTTTAGAATAACAACTCCTTTCACATTTTCGTGTCATCCACCCTGTTGTAGAACATTATCATTAAAATAATTATAAATTTTAGCTTTAGATACTTTTGTAAAACTGTAAAAAATCGTGAACTAAGACCTGTATAGAGAAGAGGACATAGTTGCAGCAGTGAAGGCGCAAAGGTTCACATGGTTGGCGGGGCACGAGGTGAGAATGAGAAGTGATCGAGGCCCAAAAAAGGGCATTGGAAAAGAAGCTGGAGGGAGTAAGGAGGAGAGGACGTCCGAAGAGAAGATGCTATGAAGATGTGGAAGGGGATTCGAGAGAGATGCAAGTGACAGGTTGGAGTCGTAAGGCTCTGGACAGAGAAGAACGGAAGAGGCCAGGGTACTACTGGGACCGTACTGCCAGAAGAAGAAAAAAGAGAAACTATAACAAAATTACTACGTAGAGAATAACGTTATGTTCACTAGAAAGTTAACGATGAGGTGTCGCTTAACTTCTCCCTTCATCACAATTTCCTTACAACAGGTCAACAGCAGAAGGCTGATCACATGCTGCAGCTCAAATTCTCTTTTGTGGGTGGCGAAAAATCTGGCTTCCGCTGTGTAGCAAGGGTCGTGCAGTTCGGATAGGTCACTATACTTAACCCGTCGGTCCGTGGAATCTCGTTCACTTTATATATGTTCAGCAGTTAACTATGATCAAAATGCAACTCAGTCCAAAGCAATGGTATGCGTAAATAATGTACAGTGTCTGTCAAAAGTTTAAGGACACCCCCTAAATTACACATTATTGCTTCCTGTCCTTATACCTTTGCCAAACTATACATTGCTAGACATTAGCCAAATAGCCCTTAAAATGAGTAGTTTTTTTAACACAAATTCGACGTCTCTATCTTTTAAAGAACTGATTTTATTGTAATTTTTCTGTTTTAAAAAGGGCGTAAAATGTAGGCCGAAATTTAATTTAAGAAAATTATTACTCTAAAACAGGTACACCTAGACTAATGAATTTAGGTATGTATATAGGCTTGTAGGAAAGGCACCTTGGGCCAGTCTCCTTTTTTTTTAAACACATGAGATCTTGGTCACGGGCCTGAACGCATCTTTTTTCCAGCTCTTTTTGCAAAAAAAATTCCGTTCTTCTAACTTTGCTCGAATTAGTAATTGGCGTCATATTAATGTCAGACTGCCACAGCCATTTAGATCAGTATCTGGGGAGTTGGTAGCACTGGCTAAACAGCTGATTCCCACCACTTTTCATTGTCTGCTGTCAATCTTACTAGAAGCGTGTTTTAAGTTAATTTCTTTACTTAAAAATCTAAAAATGGGCCGAAAATCTGTGAATACCAATGTGAAGTGGCAGATTGTGGGGATGTGGAAGAGTGGCTTAAGCTATAGACAGATTGCAGAAAAACTTGGAGTGTTGAAAACCTGCGTGGAACAGACGGTAAAAAATTTAAAACACTTGATGCTTCCCGTAAAGGTAGAATCTTTTAGTGAAAGTTAAGGATAGTTTGGACATTAACATCAGTGCTGAAACCCTAGGCCGTCGTCTGAGAGATGCTGGGTTGATGTCTTACGTAGTAAACCTCTGCTTAATGACCTGGCTAAGAAGAGGCGTATGAGATGGTGTTACGAGAGGCGTAATTGGATGAAAGAAGCCTGGCAAAGATGTGTTTTTTTCAGATAAAAGTAGATTTGAACTGTATCCAAGACAGCAAGTGAAGGTTAGGCGCACTCGAACAGAAAAGTTTCAACCAACTTGCATTGCACCGGGCCGTTCAAGCTAGAGCTGAAGCAATAATGATTTGGGGGTGTATAACCTATGAAGGCCCTGGAGAACTGTACATTATTGATGGATCAGTCAATAGCCAGAGATATGTGCAAATATTGGAGGAAGTAATGGTTCCTTCAGTGACTAACCTCAATCCCATAGAGAACCTATGGAACTCTATGGCAGTCAAGTTGGCCAAGAGGAAGCCCAAATCAAAGGAAGATTTGAAGCAGAATATTGCTACATTGTGGCGAGACGTCACTGTCGACGAATGCAGGAGGCTGATCGACTCAATGCCAGATCGTGTGAAGGCGGTCCGAAGAGCCAACGGAGGGCACATTGATTACTAAATGTATGATGCTTCTTTTTGATTTTTTGTAAAATTTTTAAATAAATGTACTTAGAGAAAATTCAAATTTTGTGTTTTTTTCATGGTGTCCTTAAACTTTTGACAGACACTGTATATACTATATACAAGACTATATACAGACTTGTTTTAAAGCCGCCACTGATCAGTCGTTAGTTTTCGTGCACATTAGCCTACTACCGACGATCTGTCGACTTTTTAAGACGTTTAACGCCTGTACAATCTGAGGAAGGATACAAGCAAAACGGACATGAAGAAAGAAAGTAACAAGTAGTCGATAAACACGGTACAAACGCATAAACATCGAATGAATATTCATCATTCCGCCGTCATTATAGATCACCAACGTATATACGTAAAGTTGGCTGCTAACCTCCGGTATAATCACTGTTTACAAACTCCGCGTGGACTCGTTAACATAAACGAAACGGCACACTACTCAGGAAGTCTGCGCCAACAAACGTACACACAAATCATAACCAGAGACCGAGAACACGCGAGCCTCAACTGCTGAAATATTCAATTCCTTTATTGTTTCAGCAACTAACAATACTGTGCTGTTGTTCGTTCCCGTCCCCTTAGTATACCCAACAATAAATCAAAGTAAACAAACACACACACACACACACAATCCGTAACTACTGATTTATATTATTAATAAATTCATTTCATGTAAGCATGTGAGCCGGAAGGAAGTACAACGATATAATTACTTATTTTATTCTAAATTACGAGCGACATGCAAACGGGATATTAAAATTTCCTCCAGCTGTCATTCGTCGGAAGGCAAGACTTGTTTACTATGCAACCGTTCGGTGTAAAATTGAAACAAAGACCACTCGGAATATGGGTCAAACGATGTTTATAATAACTGACGATGCTCTGTGGCGTACCTGAGAATGCGCGCGCGATAAGCTATGAAGTAGAGTTGTGAAATTATGAACATAATCAGTCTGTTCCAGTCATGACCGTATCACTAGTTTTAACAAAACCTAACTACATTTCATCCACCCTATACAGGGTACTTCTTCACGTACACTTTACAGCAAAATGCTAAAATTCACTCCAAAATCACATATTTTTTAAGTGATTTAAATGATCAACTTGCTGATAAAATAGTCTTGCTCCGAGTTCCTACGATAATTATTGTCCCAGATTCCAAGGGAACAAAAATCAGAAAAATTTCCTATAGAAACACAACATGGTATATTAAAACTTTAGAAAAACAACGATGTTTATAACTGTCGATGCTCTGTGGCGTACCTGAGGATGGTGGTAAACTATCGAGTAGAGCTGAGAAATTATGAATGTAGTCAGCCTGCTCCAATCTTGACTGTATCACTGGTTTCCCCAAAATCTAACTACGTTTAATTCGCCCTATAAAGGGTACTTCTTCACGTACACCTATACCATAATGTTACGAATCACTCCAAAATCACTTATTTTTGAAGTGATTAAAATAATCGATTTGATCATTAGAGTGTTGCTCCCAGTTCTTCCGTTAACGTCTGTCCAGGAACCGAAGGGAAATGGAATCAGAAAAATTTCCTACACAGTCGCTATAGCAATACAACACGTATACCTAATTGTAGTACGGAGGAAACCCTTCGCAAGCCGGATAAAACGTCGAGAGATGAGCCCGGTACAGACGAATGTTTTCTGTCTCCGGTCTTTACGCAACATGTCAGCCTATACGTGCAACTTTCCTACACAGTCGCTATAGCAATACAACACGTATACCTAATTGTAGTGCGGAGGAAACCCTTTGCAAGCCGGATAAAACGTCGAGAGATGAGCCCGGTACGGACGAATGTTTTCTGTCTCCGGTCTTTACGCAACATGTCAGCCTATACGTGCAACTTTTTTATGTTGGGCAGATGGAGAGCGAAGAAGAAGAATACACGGTTGAGGCGCGTGAAAAGGAAGGATCGAGATCGGTAGCCAAGCCAAATGTTGCCGGAGTGCTGTGAAAACTAGGCGAAAACCGAGAAGACTGTAGCTGCGGGAAGTACACGCTGATATGGGAAGCACGACAATCAGGAACTGGAGATAACTAGCAGGAAAGAAGAGACAGACACGCTACCGTTTGAGGGAAACAAAATACACTCACAGGGGGTGGGTGTACCACTTAAGAGACAACGAAGGGTAAAACAGGGGTATACCGGGAAACATAGTACAGATTCAGGGTCATGTTGCCGCCGGGGTCATCTATACACATGTGTGTAACGCTTGACTTTACAAGAGGAGACGATGCTTTAACCGTATGATCGTGCGGTCGCATAAGAAATCGTGTAAGGTTGAAATTAAGTTAAATTTGTCCAAACTTAATAATAATGTCAGCTATAAGAGTTCCGCACTAATTATAACACAGTAGTCACTTTCTACTAATCACTTGTTCCGCACTAAAGAAATACCCCACTGTAACTGACTAAGCCGGCCGCTGTTGCTTATATGATGTTTCATTCTGGCTGGCGTGCCAGCATAATTTGCATAGTTACAAGTACCGCAGACAAGCGATGGGAATCGACGTTGTATAGAATCAATAGAAGCAAGAAGACTGAATTGGTTCGGACACTTAAAAATAATGTCGAATGAGAGATGGTCAAGGAAGGTATGGGAATGGGCTCCACCCTCTAGAAGAAAAAAAGGAAGACCTAAACATTCGTGGAAAATGGACGTCGAAGATCCAATGAACGCAAGAGGACTTACAGAACAGGACTGTTTAGACAGGCGCCAGTGGAAGCTAGGAGGCGAGAGGCGGCGCCAGCCGTAATTAAATCGCAAAAAAAAGAAATAGAACAGTCTAGAGTGGTACTTGAGTACACGGCCTTGACAAAAGACACTGCACGTGCTCGTACAAGAGAACGTGTAGAACTTTCTGCCTACGTTTCGAGAGCGTCGCCTGATTTCGCAGCAACATTCTCACCAGATCCGCTCGTTTATTCGATGATCACGTGTCACTCTGCATCGACCATTATTTCAGGAACCCACGTCACACACCACACTCGCAGCCGTTCACGGAATACACCAAACACGTTACGCCCTACAAAAACGACCGTGAAAGATATACAATGTCGACAACGACAGGGGAAGAGAGAACGATTACACCCTCGAACAATGTATTAAAACGCGTGGTGGTGGATTGCAGTACGGCTTAAGAGGGGAAACCTGGCACGCTTACATAGTAGTGCACAGTGCGGGAAACTAGAGGAACAAGGTGAAGTTCGCACCCCCGCCGGCGCGTACACTTGACTCCGTCGAGAGCGCGTACTCTAATGTGCACGACGCCGTGTCGCCGCCGTCGCGACGCCGCGATTCCGAACGTTTAATTCGCAACGACAATATATTCGTTTGTAATATAAACAAAGGAGAGATTGCCGCCTAGAAATGTACTAATCCGTTAACACACAGCGCAATCTGAAGTCTACAATCTGAACTAAGCGACACTGAGGTTTGAATCACCGATCCGTTTTGACTTTTGGATACACGCTTGCTGAACTTTTGAATATGTTACTCCCTTGTTAATAAAGAAAAATAAAAATAAAGTTTGTCTATTTAATTTAGACAAACTAGAAATAATAGAAAGTCGAATTATTAGGAAAATATTATTAGGCCCACGAAAAACTTCAGAAGATTGGAAATTAAGAAGTAATGATGAAATATATCAAAGTATGGAAACTATAACAGAAACAATGAGAAAAATAAGACTATTATTTTTTGGACGTTTATACAGAATGAACGACAACAGGTTGACAAAACAAATTTTCAAATATCTGTGGGGAAAGAAGTCAACATCAAGATGGATTAAAGTCCAAAAGGATTTAGAAAACAAAAATAATATACACGCAGAAGAAGCAATTGAAAGAACAGTTTTTCGGGTAAAAGTGTTGAAAATGGAGGGAGTCCAGGGTAGGAGAGAGGAAAACGCAGGTTCAAAGTGGACTGAAGACAGGAAGACGAGACACAGTGAGAAGATGAAAGAATATTTTGAAAAAAGAAAAGAACAAAGATTAAAGAATTGAAACTGGAATGTGGTCCTTAGATGGCCGATACAAAGCTTGAGTGGGTGACTAATTAGTGGGCGACGAATTAGTGAGGTTCCACTGTAAGTGCATCGCCATAGAGATAAATAAGGTTTCTGCTGTTCATATTGTTTTACATAAGTGAAAGTTGGATATCGCGAAGTCGGGAGAAGAAGGACAAACGCCAGAATTGTCAAAAAACTGACAACAGCTACGATGTCCGGAACGTTTGTTCGTCCCATTTAAGAGCGCCAACACCGGTGTTAACCAACAAACAAACCTGTTTCTTAGGCTTTCACGTCATGATTATTAAAATTACTGTCCGCGCTGTAAGGCCGAGGTCTTCCAGACGTTTCGGCCTCACCGCTGGTGGCCATCTTCTGAGTAAGGACTTAACGCACTGACAAGGTACAACCTCAGCACTGCGTGGCAAAGCCTTTACCACGGCCTCACAGCCCGAACACTATTTTTAAGTAATTAATAACAAATAAACGTTCAACGTTATTCTCTAGTGTTCAAACGCACACGTACGAAGGAATAGGCCTACCCACTATATTACAGTAGTTTACAGCTTTCATTCAGTCGTATGTAGGCCTACAACAGCTTTCTAGAGTTGGAAATACAGAAAAACTCCGGCATCCCCAAAATCCGGATGAAGAGAATTGATTGTACTTTGATAATTGATAAAACTTTGCGAAAAAAATATCCAGAAGACAATTACTGATGTGTTCAAGTTCAATTACAACCAGAAACACCGAGAAATCGTTCTCTGCGCTACGCGGTAAGCCGTTACGACACTGCCATGTTATTACGGTTAAACGGAATTCTAATGTAAAGGGAAAAACTAATTACGATTCCTTGTTGTCTCCTGGTACGACTAGATTATAACTAGGTATTACAAAATGCCAAGTTAAAAAAATCGGTATGAAGAACCATACCATGACTTCCATGTTCTAAGATTTATATTTAAAATCATTTACTTGAATTCGGTTTGTTAATTTTTTCTAACAAGTTAGGTGTGTTCCTTGTAAATCGAGTTTTATGTTTAACATATTGAAATTAAATATTTCCATAGAAACTACTTCTTTGTTGCCGATAACGAACTACGCATATAAAAAATATCACCTCCCCCTTCAACTATCACTTTCATTTATAGAAAATTGCCCCCTTCAACTACCCTTTTGATTTATAAATATTTCACCTACCTTTCTACAGTGTATTATTATGACCTTCTTTTCAGGATAATTTATTTATCAAAATTAAGTACTTTACTCTTGTTAAAACGTAAAACATTGCAGGTAAACTACCCCTTCTCCTTAACCGATCTTCACCAAAATCAACAGGCTTGAGTCCTCCACAACTAGGGCACATATGCAAAAATTATTTGATTCTGTTCAAATTTGCGCCAGTTATCCTTCGCCATAGAAAAAATTCCACACACACACACACACACACACACACACACACACACACACACACACACACACACACACACACACACACACACACACACACACACACACACATGAAAATAACTTTTCTTCATGTTTTGAGGGTAGTACAATCAGAATCAGCCTTTATCTCGAACACGAGTTTTTTCGCGTTCACTATACTTGAATTTCCTTACGGAACATGGAAGTAAAATATTCAGGTCCGACAGGCCTACAAACTGCACCTTCTGTTCGGATTACCTACGGTTCGATTTACTGACTTTTCGGATTACGAACGTTTCTCACATTAATCTTGTCGTAGAGGTTGTTGAGCTGCACACACAAACAAACCTGGCTACAGTTCATGTTCAAATTACAGTTTAAATCAACGAGAAGAAATGATGCACCGAGTACTGTTGAACTAAACACTGAATAACAAGAAACATTACCCCAACCGTGTTTCGGCCCGCTCCAGAGACAGAGAAGAAAAAACACCGAATTCTTTTTCTATTTTCCCGGCACAACAACAGCAACAAACTTTTCCCATTTTTCCTCATGACCGTTTTGTTGTACTTAATGGCCGGAAAAGATTTTTCAAAGTAATGCCGAAAGTTTTCTTAGCGAAAAACAAAACAAAAAAAGAAGAGCACTCACGACAACCGAGTTTCTAGAGTGGCGTAAAAACGATGAGGACTGGCAGTCTGTACGTAACAAAACTCTGTATGCCCCCCCCCCCCCCAAGAAACTCGTGAGAAGTGACATTACGTACAGTGCGCCCGTTCTATTATAGACGTCTCTGTTTGGTTTGTTGGCGTGCACTGGAATGAACGCGAGTCATTTACACTACTTTATTTGAATAACTACTTTTTCTTGTTAGCGACGTTACTAAATGAAATATTCGATATTTTATGATCGAAGTTTTCGAAATAAAGCCTTGTATGTTACCTGAAAAATAAAACACGTAAGAATACCCGAACGAAATTTTATAAAACTGTGGCTGCCCCCACATTCCTGTATGCTAGTGAGACATGGACTCCTGGTAAAGGGACGTGCAGAGGATTCAGACAACCGACGAAATGAAATTTCTAAGAGGGACGAAAGGTTGTTCTCTCTTGGATCGGAGAAGCAACGAGGACATTAGATACGATTTAAACATTGTTATCATTGCACCAGAAGATTGAAGACCACAGGAGGTGATTGTGTAAACACTTGAATCGCATGCCTGGTATCCGTCTACCTGTGGCTGCCTTGGGTTATCACCTTACTGGGAAGAGAGATGTCGTTAGACCGAGAAGGAGATGGGTTCTGGAACTGGCCTAAGGCCTAGTCCTTGGAGTGGTGATGATGATGATGTCCCAAAGATACATGGATCATGTTAATAAAGAAACGACGTCCGGCCAATACACTTTAATCGTGAGCTGAAGCGGTTGTACTGGGACCACTACTTGGGGATTTGACGTGGACACGGAACATAAAACGAAAAAAAGAAGATACGATGCAAGAAAGGGAAACGGGTATATTTCTGGGAAGGAGGAATAAGGGAAGATCAAGGACGCGAAGACGGCACATCACAAAGGATCCAAGGGTGTCACGTAATAGAGATGTATGGATGCGGAAGTTGAAGGAGGGTACAGCCCAATAAAGAGCCTGTTATGTGATGTGTTTAAAATAGTGGACTGTATAGGTACACAAAAACCCAAAAGAAAGAAAACTGATTACAATTTTGTTTATTTTCTGCTACCACTACACATTGAAAATTAGCACACATACATCAACTCACTTGCAGTTCCATACACACACTGACCCTGCCCTTTAAACCCTCACGAGAGAGCTAGTCATTCACCCCACTCTCTCTCTCTCTCTCTCTCTCTCTCTCTCTCTCTCTCTCTCTCTCTCTCTCTCTCACACACACACACACACACACACACACACACACACACACACACACACACACACACACACACACACACACACACACACACACCAGCTATTGCGCCAAAAGAAGAAGAAATAAAATTATCTTGAGTCGTCAATCAACGAATATTTCAGACTGTCAGCCAATAAAAGCACACAGTGTATCAAGCGTCATAGAGTTTACACTGAACCGTACGGTGAAATTAATATTAAAACTGGAGTGAGCATAACCGTGGTACGATCTGTCTTAAACTATGCCTCACGGATACGAATGGACAACTAGAAAACTACCAAATTTCCCAGGGGATTTTCGGAACGTGAGAATTTCCGTAATTCTGCTGGAAAATCGTGTGAAACGACAATCGAAGTAAAGAAAAAAAAAAGAAATTAATTTATTACTCAACAAGTAAGCAAATAGATTAACGTTTTGACCATAAGTGGAATAACTTTTCAATCGCAGGGATCGGTGGACACCGTTAGAGATAAATTACCGATAAAAATGATCGGCAAGTCCCGAGACGTAGCGAGAATCCATAACTTACATCGGACAGACAGATGCGAAGGAGAGGACTAGGAGATACCGAAGGACAGAAGAAAAAGAAGAGTGCGATGTTTTCTTCTCTGTATTGTGACCTCTTCTTCTACCGTTCCCCCTTTCAGTGTATAATTCTGAAAATTGCAACTTAACAATAAAACATAAATGAAATTTTTATGACCGTATGTCGTGTGCTTCTTACTAGACAACAAAAATGACAAGAATATTCGGAAGGCATTAGATAAGATCTTAGATACGGAGCCAGCGATTCAAATAATTCGGACCGCACGGGTGATAACAAATTCTCAAGCAGGATATCATACACGTATCGCATGGGTAAAGCGAACGTTTGACGTTCTGGAAAGCGGTGGTCAGGCGAGTTTCCATGAATACGGGACACACTTTTGGCTTAGACCTTGAAGCTGATTATAAATTTGATGACGATCTGTATTACGTTCGTCAGGTGATTATAAAAGATAAATGCATGACGTAAGGTTCATCGAGGTTAAGTGGACAAAATTCCGAACTTTTTCCTTCCTTGCCTTGAAAAAATGATCGACATCTTCAAGACAACTATTAAACAAATTCTTCAAATACAGGAATAACAATTACCGGTTTAAAATCGGGCCCAGTTAAATTCGCCAACCGTTTCTCTTCTATTAATTCACGATCGCCGCTAATAAAAGCAGTCTTCTTCTAGAAGATAATGTATCCACATTAGTGTCACCGCTAAAGGAAGATTCAGTTGTGCGGAGGATCGCTTCCAGCGGCTGACGAACGGTCTTGGCGGCCGCCGGTGACAGTTATTTGCATCTCGTGTTTGCGCGCGGCGGCAGTCGACAGCCTCACGCCTGCCTTGTTGGGAGCCCACCACCGCCATCGCCATCGTCGCATTGTCAGTCAATTACACTATCCGCACCCGCCGACGGACAATTTGTCTTCATCCTAGCCGGCGATTCCTTTTTCAACTATCCGCAGTCCGCAGCGCTTAGTGGTACGCCGACCTTAGTTTGCTGTTTTCGTAGCGGCAACAAGACTTGCTCGTTTTGGAAGCGAAGGAGAAACAATCCCTCCAACACACCAAGTCACACAGAAATAAATAAACATCACACACACACACACACACACACACACACACAACATTTAAGGAAGAAAGAGAGATTCCTTCGGCGAAGGGTAAACAGATGGCCCATCCGGCGGCAAAGACAGTAGAGTTCAACTGCGGCCAACCGAAATAAAGTGGGCAGAACAAGTTCTGATTAATGCGATTTTCCGAATAATTCGTGAGCGGTGTTTTTGCTGTAAGAAAGTGTACGATGCGGTGTAAAACACTATGCACAAGAAATTTTATTCTCCTCGCCGTATCTCCACGAATATGAGAGCCCTTAGCTTCTACATTACACCAAACGAAAGCTTTCATCCATATTTTCCTGGCACGCAGTGGCGTAGTTAGGCTTTTTGGCGCCCGGGGGAAGAAGATCGTCGGCCGCCTCGCCTTCACAATTAGAAGGGGACAAAAGAGCAAAAATGAAGGCCCATCCAGTGAACAAAGTACCTAATAAATGCAAATGTGTAGATTTTTATACGCGTATGAGAGCAGGCCCATCCAGTGAACAAAGTACCTAATAAATTCAAATGTGTAGATTTTTATATGAGAGCACGTCCAGAAAAACGTCTTAAGAATATTTGTTAAGTCAAAATTAAGAAATTACATATTATAAGTTTAATATTAGGCCTACCGGTATTCAGTTTGTATACATATATTATTAATAAATGTAGACTACAAAAAATGTAGTAATATAACAAATTTATAACATAAAAATGTTATAATAAATATGCAAATTCCTTGTTGGTCTAAAGCGCATCGTCAAAAGAATATCCTAAAGCAACTTAAAGTAAAAGAACTACATTAAACGTATAAAATAAATCACTTACCATTACTTCCGTGAATGGTTCCGTCTTCTATTAATAAACACTTAATATTTATTTTTAGTATTTAATAAAGTCGGTTATTAAATCATATAATCTAGAGACGAAACAGTGTCGTTTTCAGAGTATCGCTAGATTTGATACCCTGTCATGAGATATTATTGATCGTAGGTACGATTTAATCAATTTAAGTTTACTAAACGATCTTTCACAAGAAGACACAGACACTGGTAAAGTAAGAAACATTTTTAAAGGTGTTGCTAGTGTTTTGTAGGCTTCTAATCCCATTGAAGAAATGTATTGTAGCAGTCCCTGAGGTGTAAAGTCCATTTGTTCTCCGTTAACTTTTGCCCTTTTTAATAAAAGTACGACGTCTTTCAAGTCAGTGAACAATTCTTCACTATTTAGGTCATGTGGATATTGTTTTGCAAGCACTGTACACTTAATATTGATTTGGAAAAGCTGTTCCTTAAAATGTATGTCCCCATCATTTACGTAAGCCTCAAATTTACAGAGGAATCCAAAGTGTTTTTCTAACTCTTTTATGTTTGAGAAACGGCTTGAAATTTCAACTGACATTTTATCCAAAATGCCTATAAGCGAACGTCGGATTTCTTGCTGAACGGTTAATGCAGAGTCGTCTGGACACTCCCCTGGCATCGTACACTTCTTTCGTATCCTTTTTGTGATACTGACGCCCCACCATGAATAACTCCCCCTCTGTTTAAAGAACGTTCCAATTCCTTCCATTCCAAAAAACGCAGACCGATGAGCAGGACTTTTTTCATGATCCTGAATACGAGAACTTTCGCCACGACGAAAACCCATTTTCACTATTGAACTGGCTTCTTTGATAGCTTTCTTGTGGAAATAAAATGCTACGAAAACAAAATAATTTTTTATTTGGAGAAAAACACATCCAAGTGCGATTTATCTTTTCGCCATTTTGCACTTGTTTAAGGATTGTCAATCTTCATCTTCAGGAAAGTGGCTGTCCTTGTTCTGCAACTGACATGTTCCTCTATTCACCATTATATCTCGGAAGGATTGAGATATCTCGCTTGGCCAAACTCCCATATCTTGTAGAGCAGCACCGAGAACACGGTCTACATTGTTGCTAGTAATGTTCTGTCCTTCATCGCCTGTAATTTCAAGTCTGCACGATGCAACATCAATCATGGTACTAGAATCAACTGAATCTTGTAACTTTACTTTGACACTTTCACAGTTTGAAGTATTCACGTCGTTAACTTTATTATATTTATCAACAGCCTCGTCGCTAACAACATCCATTTTATGATAGCAAGTTGATTCCTTGTTAATTGTAATATTTTGACACTCATAGTTCGATTTTCCTTGAATAAAAGACTTCATAAACTCTTTAGAACTTGTTGTAGCTCTTAATCTTTCTCCCCTCCTCTTCCGAAATTGGGACCCACTGAGTTTAATTCGTTTCACATCAGCTTCAAATAAAATTCAAAAAAATTGATTTTCAATAATAGTATTAGTATGATGACATACACGTGAAGTATTATAGGCCTAGATATACCCACAAGACGCACAAACCAAAAAACAAACCGCACACTCAAGATACTCATAGGTATAAACAACTGATAATCAGCACGTTCGCTGCGTCGAACCGGGGAGGATTGCACATACGTAGCCCGCGTAACTTTTTTTTTATACGTTTACAAATAATATATTCGTCTGTATATGAATAACAATTAAGAATACCTATACAAAGCTAATACTGTAAGATTATCAGTTTTCCTTCGCGGCACAACAATTCACTACAAAGTCGCAAAAAATTTTAGAGACAGGAAGTGAATACAAAGAGCACGAACACTGATAAAAAACCGTACTGACCACCACTCCCACGCAAGATAACAAACTCATTTAAAACAGCATGCACTATTTAAAAACACCGAGATAAGAAACCGCATAGACTAAACATCCGAAAATGAAATAGTGTATTGTACAGAGAGGGACAAAGAGCCTCCGTTACAGCGTAATTTGATGTCATAATGAAGCGTAATTACGATTCTTGAGAAAAAAATAGACTAATACTGTTTATTACGCAAGGTATGACAACAGCAAGCTGGCTGGTTATTTTTCTTTGATAAAAGGAATAGTGATATAAAAGACACAAGTTGTTTGTACTTTTATAAACTGAAAACAATTTTTTCAAGCCTATGCTCACTTTGCCGCCCTCCTGGCTATGGCGCCCGGGGCGGCTGCCCCCTTGCCCCCCCCCCATAGCTACGCCTCTGCTGGCAAGACCAACTCTTCTTCTTTCTTCCTGGTTTCTTATCCCTGCAGATTTTAACAATTCTTTTCTCCTCCAACGTATCGAAATGGTAATTGATTCTTGCTTGTGAGAGTTTACTAAAATAATCTGTTCCCTTTGATACGTTACTAGCATATCGTAAGACGGTGGTTGGGATGCCACCTTCGGGCTTAACGTCCAGCTCGACTTTTTGTATGGGTTGTCTCCCGTAAACCTGCTGTGTTACCAGACTGAAGGACCAGTATTCCCTGTTTGAGATGTCCATAAGGATCGATAATATGGAGGTTTTTCCTTGCCTCCAACAAACGGTCATCTGGTTTTAGGGGCGAAAGCCTGCCGAACTTGGAAAGCGGGTTGCAGATGGCTGTACACTCACCGAGTCGAATCTGCACGGATTTTGTATTACAAATCCCTACATTCAACACCAAGCCGACGGCTTTTCATGGAGCTCCATTGTTGTGCGAGCAAAAATTGTTGTAGACAGTACTGTTCTGGAGCAGGTCAATAATTTTGAATATCTGGGCAATAAGGTGTCTTTAAATTACAAACAATTACGTGGTGAAATAGCTACACAAGTTTAACCATACGTGTGGACACTCAGGAGAACTCTAGAATCAACGAGTAAAGAAACACACCTGAAGTTATACTATGTGATCCCCCACCCACACTTCTCGGTGGGTCCGAGAATGGGCCTTTAACGAAACCCCAGGCCAGTTGTAATCAAGCGGCCGAAATGAGATTTCTCAAGGACGTGGGAGCGCATATTCTTCACGATTGCAAAAGAAATTTAGACGGCAGGAACTGAATATCTTGAATATACTCAACTGGATCGCCCAATATCGGTTGGAACATCTTAACCGAATGGACGGCTGCCAAACAACTAATGAATTATAAGCCGAAAGGGCGAAGAGGTGTGGGACGTCCGAAGAACCGTTGGAGTGACCAGGACTGGTTTATCTGCTTCGGATTGGAACAACCATTTCCGGTTTATTCCTTGCTGAAGATGATGCTGATTAATTCTTTTTCTCTTCTCTTTACTACCAAGTTTTCAATGTCGTCAACTTTGCACCTCTCCACGATGTCCCGATTTCTTTTCCGTTCTTGAACCATTTCTGATACGTCTGTCGTTAGTTTCGCCTTCGCCGTCTCACTTCTCGTAAAACTATGATGATGATGGTGGTGACGATGAAAGGAGTGTACTCGTGCCGTTCTTGCAAGCCCGTTAACATACTGCGTACGGTCCGGTATTACAGTACTTATTATAATTTTACTACAGTATCATCGGTCCCTCCGACTCCATATAAGTCATATCACCAGTGTCTTCCTTAGGCCCTCCGCACACGAGGCAACAGCTAAGCGATTCAATAGCAATTCGATAGCCCCTTCCCGTCACTTCCTATATAAAGAAGTGAGGACCCACAAACGGAGCAATGTGAAAGCAATCCGTAGGCGATCTAGTCGATGTAGGCCTACGTGATCTGAGCAACTCGGTCAACTTGCAGTGTAGGTCGCTAGCCCATCGCGTTGCCCATGTTGCCAGGTAAAATGGAGGCGTTCAATCTTAAGTTCTTTCTTCCGCGCTGACGCACTCCCTCATATTGCTGTTTCGATTATGAAAAGCAGGGGTAATAATTTCAGTAAGTACAGTGTATAATTGCTTTGACATGACATTCTATAGAATGCGAGAAATTTTGCGTAATTTTCTTCGAGTTCTTTGGCTGCAACGAACAGCCTGCAGTGTAAATTCTTTTCAATGTAGGGATGAACCCAATAATACTTCCTACGGGTTCTTCTTCGTCGGGATCTTATGTATCGGAAAGGTTCAAAAAGTGCAAAAGTTCTTCGTCACTTGATTCACTCGACATAATGAAAAATGATGTAGGATCTCTTCAAAAACTTTAGATAGACATTCTCTCGTTGGAAGGCACGATTTGACTACCTCCTATCGCTCCGTGACCGGATCCCCTGTTGCTCAGATCACTCACATCGCCTGCATTGCCGTCATCACTTTTACCGCTTACATGTTGCCCCGTGTGCGGAGGCACTTAGATTCAAGTCCATTCTGCTTGAAAAATTTTAATTTTTTCGCATTAAACATTTCTTCGTTAGTCGCCTGGTGTGCAGCCTTAAAAACTCAGGAATAACCAAAACCTGGGCGAGTGCACCCCGTTTCCAACCAACACATGATGCAGCCTTTGGCGTACCATCTGCCTATCGTTTGGCAAAAAAGCCTGCTCGTTTTCGCTCAGCACAGTACGTAAGCCAAAATGTAACATACGGTGCCCCGCCCCTCATAAAGCATTGCACCGGCCTCATTCGCATAAAAATCCTATTTTACGCTCCACTGAACTTTATACGAGGTCACGGCGAGGCGATGGTGACTCGTTATTTTTTTCGATACGAATGAACAATAGTAGTGGTGGTGGTGGTGGTGGTCTTGGAAGAAAATAAAATGAAAAACAAGGGGGTGAGTTACGAAGGGGTGAATAATAATAATCGTGTAACATATGCGGTGAGCAGCAGCAGCAGCGGTCTTAATTCATCTTTGTTTTGTGAAAGTTAATTTTCGCGACGACTCCCCACCACACTTACCCACGGGTGCTGTCTCGCGTCGACACATAAAAACCTTGTACGTATTCTCTCTTCTTCTTCGACCCTCGTATTATTTTTTATCATGGAAATCTGCGTGACGAAATACGTGCCGAAGAGTGACTAATGACAAGACAAGAGGGTTGGGACCCAATAAAAAGCGGTCGGGGGAACCAGTGCACAGACTACAGCAAGTGACGTGACCCGACCGTCAACAGATGAGAGCGACTGCAATAAACAGACTTAATGAAATGAACAGCTAGTATAAACAGAAGTCATTACGCAATGAAAATTAAGCGACAGTCATGGGGTTTCAAATTTCACGGGCTCAACGGTGTTTTAAACAACGAAATGAAATGACTAGTAGCTCCGAATGGAACGTAAATTACGCGTCACAAAGTGATGAGTCATCGGTGTCCTCCCACTTGCAACCAATAATACTTGGGCAGAGGAAAAAAATCATTAATTTCTGACGTGTGAGCTTATATCCCACTTCCGAACAAAAAAACATTGGAAGTTGCGCTTCCTTAATTAAAATATCGGTATGGAGAACCATACATGACTTCCATATTCTAAGATTTATATTTAAAATCATTTTCAGCCAAACAGCCAGGCTGTGTCTTACCTGCCTTTTTATTGCTGTATTAAATGAAAAATATTACATTACATTAAAATGAAAAAATTATAATTTTATTGCCGGGCAACAAAATTATTTTATTTTTAACAATTACCATTGTTTCAAAAAGTTTAAATAAATTTTCAAGTACTTTACTCTTGTTAAAACGTAAAAGGTTGCAGGTAAACTACCCCTTCCCCTTAACCGATCTTCACCAAAATCGAAAGTCATTGAGACCTCTACAATTCAGGGATGTATGCAAAAAATTATTTGATTCTGTTTGAATTTGCGGCTGTTATCGTTTGCCATAGAAAATACGCTTGATAAAAAAACGTTGCAGGTAAACTACCCCTTCCCCTTAACCGATATTCACCAAAAACAATAGGTCTTGAGTACTCTACAAATCAGGGCTGTATGCAAAACATTATTTGATTCTGTTTGAATTTGCGGCTGTTATCGTTTGCCATAGAAAATACCCTTGTTAAAAAAACGTTGCAGGTAAACTACCCCTTTCCCTCAACCGATCTTCACCAAAAACAACAGGTCTTGAGAACTCTACAATTTAGGGCTGTATGCAAATAATCTTTTGATTCTGTTTGAATTTGCGGCTGTTATCGTTTGCCATAGGAAATACCCTTGTTAAAACATAAAACGTTACAGGTAAACTACCCCTTTCCCTTAACCGATCTTCACCAAAAACAATAGGTCTTGAGAACTCTACAATTCAGGGCTGTATGCGAAACATTATTTGATTCTGTTTGAATTTGCGGCTGTTATCGTTTGCCAAACAAACAAAATTACCCTTGCTAAAAAAAAACCGTTGCAGGTAAACTACCCCTTTCCCTCAACCGATCTTCACCAAAAACAATAGGTCGCGAGAACTCTGCAAAACCGGGCTGTATGCAAAAAATTATTTGATTCTGTTTGAATTTGCGGCAGTTATCGTTTGCCATAGAAAAAAAATCTACAGACACACAGACAGACAGACAGACACACACACAGACACTTTTCGGAAAACGACTTTTTTTCATGTTTTGAGTGTAGTAGAATCAGATCTGCAATAATCTCGAACACGATTTTTTTTGCCATCACCATACCTTAAGGAATATGGAAGTAAAATGAACGTAAATAGTAAAAATGGCGTTTTTCTCTATAAAACATACTAAAACTTATTTAAAAAATGATGTCACCTGTAATAATAGCTGAACCAAAAGTCTGAAAACGTCCACAGTTAGCCAGACTGTGTGCCTCTTTTTCAGTACGCGGCTCAGTACGGGTCCATCCTGTATAGGTTCGCAAAAGCTTGAGAGTCGAGGCTGTGAAGACGCTGAGTATTCGCACGTATAACCGTACTCCGCTTCTCTGTACACCAACACTACCGCTCATTCATCGCAATATTTTAAGTTTTTGACGAAAATATTATTTATTTGAACAAAAAATAGTTTTTATGTATCAACATACAGTTTCAAAATTATTTTAGACCTTCATTATAAATAAATCTATGTTATAATTGTTCCAAATATTTCAGATGCCTAGGTTCTAATACCGTTTTTGATACTTAGGTGTAATAATTTTAAGTTAATGGAACCTAAAATCATTGTAGTTTAGCATAGGCTATGTTATATAGACACTATAGTCTCAAAGTACAATTACAACAAAACTATGCATTTTGGTTTAATATTTGGGATGACCGTTACGATTTTACGATAATCGTAAGTGGGACGACAAATAACTTAAAGAGACTTGTTGATTCGGATGATTACAGGTAGGGACTGATCGCAACAGGATGGAATTCACGCATAGACAAACAACACGATACGTATTGGCGTAGTATGAATAGCAGCGTATTCCAGAACACCGTAGAAAATTCGCCGCGTGCGTTTTCCAGGCACCGAGAATATTTTTATCTGTCTTGAACTATCCTATTAACAAGTCTGCGCGTTCTATTCTTGTTGAGGAAAAACTACATTAGTCAAAAGTTTTCAAAACTACGGATGTAGGCGTCACCTTAATAGAGGGTTACGATATAATATCGAAGTTATACGATTTTATATTCGAGGTATTAAACGATAATATGAATGGTAGAATAAATAAAATTGTAAGAAAAAAAATGTAAAACGTACATAGAACTGCAATACGAATCTCTGAGAATAAGTGTGATAGAGAGACTAGCAGTTAAAACAACAAAGAACCGGAGCTTTTACCTAATCTCCGACGTAAAGATGAAGAAAGACCGAGATTTATCCTCGCAAAGTAGGCTATAAGTACATTTTAATTCATTACTGAACACTTACAATTCCGATAAAATAATTTCTTGTAAGTTCAGCCAGTTTCCTGTTTATCGCCAACTCGGTACTGTATCAGTTCCACGGCGCAATCCCAGCCATCTTACGTCATCGTTTAGTTATATAATTACGTTCTCGGTTTTTAATTACCATGTAAGAGTTATGTACGTACATAATACGATTACATAACTCAGCAGAACGGTAACTAATACTGTACACTTATCTGCATTGTACTATTGTCACGATACTATTAATTAAGACTTAAGTTCCCATGGAAAAAAACTCTTTGCTCACTATTGATAAGGATTTCATTTGTCTGAGAAAAATCGCAGTACCCGGATGTATATTCAACCACAACTGCATCTGCGATCTAAGCTATAAACGTCTCCTTGCTCTTGTATTTCCTTTTCGACTTTCACCTGCCTTGTTCTTCCGCTTATTAATTAATACGCGCAGTTCACGAACGTATTTTCCTCCGGGATCAGTGAGACTATATTGTTTATTCAGATTGTTAACGAGACCACGGGAATCAATTCTACCATTGTTTTATGGAAGCGAAACTGAGCATTGAGCAGACAAGGAAAGACCCAGTCTTGAAGCAACAGAAACATGTATATGGCACAAAATGACAAAAACTATAGCAGCAACGGAGGGGAAAAACTTAAAGAGTAATAAGTGAGGGAAGGAAATTACTTAAGGAAACGAAATAAAGATACAAGAAACGAAGCTGAAGGTTTACGACATATTGTTAAGACTTAACGATTCTCTCAAAAACATTTTTGAAAATAAATTTTTATACAAAAGAAAGGACGAGGAAGGTCATATGAACTTTGAATTACGTCATAGTACGAATTATTGGTCGTAAGACTGGCCTCCGAAAACAGAAACGTAAATGTAGCATAAAGAACAAGAGGGTGATCAACCAAATATGTTCACATTACGTACATATTTATTTCCAGTATCAATCATTACACAGTAACGCTTATGAACAGCTTTAGGACAAGTCATAAAATTCATTTGTCAGTGAAATCATAAAAAAAAAGAAAGCGCTTAAACAATAAAACAGAAAGTGCCAGAACACGGATGCCCTAAGTAAGATTCGTATCGGAAAAATTACCAGTAAATTTGGGCTGCATTATTTACACTAACTCCGTACGGCTGTTTCCTTTGAAGATTCTGACAGTATAGTCAAATTGAAAGTTAAGGGCATGTGCGCAGAAACCTATTTATGGATGGACGAGTCCACTTTGAAATTGTGAATGGCGGGAGGGTCATGGATAATCAGCTGGTACGCAAGTGGAGGTATTGTGCCAACTTGCGCGTGATGTTTTAGTTACCAGTACATTGTTAGTTACTGTGTTACGCGCTATCTCAGTCTTGCATTTGTTTTAATTTGTGTGTGTGTGTCTGCGCGAGCTCGATTCTGCGTAAAAATAAAATCAAATATAATACTGAAATGAAAGAAATTTGATAGATATTGAACATTGGACGTCGCATGTTATAACTTCCAACTTTTTGCTTTATTTACAGTAAAACGTTGTTTGCCAGCTGGTAAAACATAAATTTTCTCAATTCTCATTCGTCTGTTTCTTTTACCGGTTGTAACACTTTTAGTGTTAACGGATTTTAAAAGATATTCTTTTCCTAAAATTTTGTATTGAAATTACTTGCATTTTGTATGGTCCACGCGCACCGAATGGAGAGTACCTAATACAATACCGAAAGTGGGTATCCAGTACAACTACAAAGAAGGTACAAAAATAGACGGATCGTAGAATAGGAACAAGGGAACGGCTCCGATTGATACCTTCGATGACAAATGTTTCTTATTTTGGTTCCTGTGTTCGAATTTCACCATCGAAGTCTTGATTAACATAACGATTTTGTGACAGAAAAATTCTAACCCGAACGTAGACCTAACCGGCGCGCGCATAACTGTCGCAGATGCACTTCTGAGTGGGTTTATAAAACAAAAATGCAGCAGCGTATGTCTTTACACAAAGCGTTTACACACGTTGTACCGAAGTGGCTGACGATGGCCACCAACGGCGATATACGGGGGCGGCAACGAAACTTCGCACAGGGACACAGTCGTGACTCACGTAACTTAATTCACACACACACACACACACACACACACACACACACACACACACACACACACACACACACTACGTCACCCAGCTATATCGTACACTGTGTTGTCGTGACGGCGATTATTATTAACGTTTAACCTTGAGCTAAAACACACACACACACCAGCGTTTAGTACATTAGGGTAGATCACACGCGGAGAGTGCGCTTAACACAATAGAGCGATGCGCGCGCGCGGTGTATTTAGAATAAAACAATTTCAAAAAGAATAGCAACAACAAAAGGAACACGAAGTGAAACACAGATACAAAATATAACAACGACGAACAGCGCTGCTGACGATTTATGATGCCAGCGAGATTCGCGAAGAAAGGAGAGAGAGAGAAAGAAAAAAGCGAAGATCTGTGGTCGTTCTTACACTTGTGTATGAAATATGCATGATGTTAATTCGCACGAAATATGCATCACGCTCAGTCTGAGACCTCCTCTGGGCAACAATGTACCACAGCTCTCAGCGTATCTCTCTCTCGCTAGTACCTCCCCTCTCACAGTCCATGTCATTTTTCTCCGTCGCGTGTTAAAACGTTCTGCTCGCTAGAAAATTATCTGTACAAACCAAAATAACGATTACAAGCAGAATCGGGAAGATGTAACCTAAATTAATAATAACACACAAGCAGTGAAAAGAGTCTCAAATACACAAGTCATCTCAGTACAGACTCTCCCACTCCGACCCCTGCTCTACAGCAAATCAATTACCCGCCGCCTGGGCAAGCTCATCGTCTCCACGTATGTAGCGCCGGTGGTTACCTACGCGATCCCTGTATAGGTCTACTTGACTAAGACCCATAAGCGTAAGATTCAGTCTCTCTTGCGCTGGGCCCGCAAATCCCACTCTAGCTTACTTCGAACCAGACCTCCGAAGATCCATGCTTCTCCATTCCCTATACGAACACTTCTAGAAAGCTTTTTACCGTCGCTGTGTCTGCTTGCAGGGCAATCCCCCTCATAAAACCACCCTAGGACAAAACCCGGCCTCGGCGAACCGTTACGCTGGATTACACGATGTATAATTGAAAACATTCGGAACCACGCCACACCCGCAGAACCTCTCAGACTTCTTCTCATCTCTTACGGGGTCTTATCACGCTTCTCTTCCCCCTTGGATGATAGTCAAGGGCTCTTCTTGAAAATCTAGTTAGGTCCGTTCTCTGTACGTGTAACCGCCACTCCGATTTCTACCGGGAGATTTTCTCATTTAAGCTTTCAATTATGCCTAGCCCCATTCTAATATGATCATTTCTGATAAGGTCTCTCCTGGTGCAACCCTTTATCGCCCTCTAGAACCTCATTTCCGCTCCTTGTATTCTAGATATGTCTTTGGCCTTTCTGATCTAAGTCTCACTACCATACAGTAGTTGAGGGATGTCCATTACATTATAATATTTCAATTGCGTCTCTTTCCTTGTTTTCTTCTTTAAATGTTTAATGATACAGCCACAAAGCGACTGTAAGAGACTAATTTTGCTTTCACAACCTTTTTATCATCTTGGTATGTGATGCTACTACAGCCTAGATAGTTGATATCTAGCACCTGTTCTATTGGCGAGGCCTGTATGACGATCTTTGTTCTAATATGATTCGCCCAAAAAAAACTTTTGTTTTGAATAAGGAAATGGTTTGATTGTAATCTGCCAAAATGTCAGTAAGAGAAAATTATTTATCATGTGTAATTTATTTACTTAATTATAGGAACGCTTCAGTACCGTCACGGGTGGGGATAAGACTTTATCTCGTTCTTTCATTCAGTCGCGCACACTGACAAAACAAATCGTTATTAAAAATATTTCTGGTAAGCTAAATGTGTACCGTGTTGTACGTCCAGAGGTCGGCAGGACGACGCGACGAGTGAGAGAGGGGCAATTAATATTGGCCGGTGATAAAAATCAGATTTATGGTTTTCACATTTTCGCCGAGCGATAACAACACGAATACCGGGGTACTCTACCACTAGCATGCGATTCGCGAATTAACCACACACACGTGCGCGCGCGCGCGCGCTGTCCTGCTACATTAAGACATTTAAAGCTATCGCACCCCCTCCCAGTAGTTACTATTACCGACCTCGGTCACAACTCCAACCTATGCGGTCTATTACGCAGAGTGATTCTAAATATTCGTGTCTAACACACAATAAGCACAGAGGGCGATGAAATGCTTTAAGACCAAGGAATGCATAACGGGTAGCAGGAGCCTATAAACGAGTTGATTATTCACGACATTATGTACTGTGTCCAATATAAGATAAAACCCGCACGGATGCAACACATGATAAAGAAGATTTTACATTGGAAACCAGTTTACAACGAGAAATAAAGGGTCTCAAAGATAGGGAGGATTACTGTGGAGCAGTGGTGTAACTACGGGGGAGGGGGTAATCTCCCCCAGAGCAATTAAAAATTTATGTGAAATTCAGTAAAGACTTGACGAAAGTCTGTTTCTAAGCCAGTTACATGCATTAAAATAAGGTTTGTAATTAACTGTGTCGGTAATTATATGCAAAGAATCTTAAATATCCTTTGGTCCGAGTTAGTATTAGGCTAGAGATAGGACTTAAAGGTTAGAGCGAATACGAAATGGAACGATCAAAGAAGAAATGGGCGTTCAAAAGACAATCATCGACTGCATTGAAGAAAAACAACTAATCTGGTACGGACACGTACAAAGAATGGGACAAGACCGACTACCAAAGAAAACGATGAGACGGATACCTAAAGAGTACAAAAAGTAAGAAAACATGGACAGAGGGCATAAAGATCAACGAGCGATAGAGGACTAAACGGTGAAAACTGCAACGACAGACAACAATGGAGGTTAGGCATCGGGCAACGTCGTGGGACGTTTTGACTGCGAATAAAATAAATCCCATTTGTCCCACGGAAAATAGAGAATTCAACCTTCAAGCTAGTCTCATCCCCTCACCCAAAACTAGTTTCACCCCCCCTCCTATTTACGCCACTGCTGGTGAGTACTGGGGATGACGAATTTGAAGCGACTGCCTCTCTAGACAGCAAAATCAGTGGCGTAGCCAAGGGAGGTTACAATCGTCCTCCCTTCCGTACGGTTTTTTAGGAAAACCCAGAGGCAGGCACTGTCGGCCCGGCCCGTGATATAACATAAATATTCAGAAGGCGGTAACTGACGAATCGCCCAGTACTACGAACACCTGTTTATCATCAATAAACCGCCTTCACGGAAAATCCTGGTTTCTAACTTCTCCATAGAAAAATCTTGATCAACAACTTTCCATATGAAATATCTTGGCTACGCCGCTGAACGAAATGGAATATACTTGTAATGGAAGCCACAACAAATCTCGGATTGTGATACTAAAATCGAATACGAAAACACCATAGCAATAACTAAATTAGGTCTACTATACTGCAACCGGACACGAATTTTCTCAGGGACAGGAAAACAGAGAACAACTTTCCGAAATGAAGTTTCACTGTTCACGATTTTATTTCACCCTTTCCCCGGCGAAGAACAAAATCGTTTCGTTACAAGCGTGTCGAGATAAATACATTGTCGCGCGAGTTATGTGGGCGAGAGAGTCCGGCCCCCTCGAAATTACGTGAGTATAATTATATACAGTCAGGGTAAACACACTGCGGGAATTTTCGCAGAATCCCCCCACCGCGTCACCATCATCATAATAAAAATGGACTGGGCAGTAAATCGACCCGACGTTCGTTCACGAATACACCATTAAGTACGGAGAGTCATACATCAGCCGCTGAAGGGAACACACACGGCGCTAAGACGATACTTACTCCATAAACACGACGAGAGAAAACTGTGTAATTTTTTTGTTCTCTCAACGTTCTCTCCTTTGGAGAGGAAATCAATCCCATACAATAAACGTCGTTGCCGGCACTTATTGCCATGCACTTTGTTTGGAAAAAAAAAACATAAAAAGAAAAAGAAAAACAATTTGCAGTCATATGTGCTGTAGGATGATGACGACGTTCGAGGAAGACAGAGTTCACAAAAGTTCATACAATATCGCTATTGAATGCAAATTAATCACGGTGCGCGCTCTCAAGCAGGGCGGGTACGGTACGATAATTCGCGTCATCGGGTTGGCACCACTGCGCGCGTTCAGGCCAATGAGCCCTCTTTTCGCGACTTTTGCTGCTCCAACTATTTTTCTTCTGTACACACGCTACATTGTGATACATTTTATATATATTTCAATCACTTTCTGCTACAGTCCGTTTCTTGATGTATATAATACTTTAATATTTATAACTAAATTTACCTCAAGATATACTTTTTTTCCCTATTAGGAACATGTTTCGAGAGTTCCTGTTCTCTCATCTTCAGCCTTCGCCATCTTGTTTCTGGTCTTTTTTTTGTTTCACACCAGAAACAAGATGGCGAAGGCTGAAGATGAGAGAACAGGAACTCTCGAAACATGTTCCTAATAGGGAAAAAAGTATATCTTGAGGTAAATTTAGTTATAAATATTAAAGTATTTTATATATAATATAATATAATTTTTGTCGTTTCCATTCACCTGACGTAGGCCTACGTTTCACTGCATATACCAGCATCTTCAGAAGTTTGTAAAAATGATGATATAATATAACTTATATTACAAATTTCACATTTTACAAACCTCTGAAGACACTTGTGGCGAATTGAAACGATAAAAATACATTACAACTACTTGCAGAAGTAATTATATTTTATTATACATATATAAAAAATATTATACAATAGTAGTTCGCGAATCTAAGACACTCGTCGAGTTACTTGATTACAAATGATGTGTGTGTGTGTGTGTGTCCTGACAATTCTTCTAACGGGTGAAGATGAATGAGGAAGCATAGTACAGCTTTAATTAATGTTAATTAAAAAAACATTTTTTCTCTTACAGCATTTTTCGTTTCGAAAACTTTAGTTCCAAAAATGAATCCTTGACCTTTTTCCGATACATGTACAGTCTTGGATTGTTGCAGCTGTCTCTAAAGCTCTATTATTCTTCACTTAGCTAGTCTTACCGACATCTATTTTCTTTAACTATCATCATCATTAACCTCAAAGATTAGGTTCTTTATCCTGAACCTGTTCCAGGACCCACTTCCCTCTCGACCGTCATACATCTCTCATCCCTACCGGCCTATATTCTATTGCTAGCACTGGAATCCTGTTACCTTCCATTCTTGCTGTTCCAACAATGGGTCGACTCCCGGTTCCGTTCTTATATATCCTCATCCTTCTTTCTATCGAGAATGGTACAGCCCAGAGTACTCCTCATTAATTTAATCTCTGCTGCCTGAATCTTTGGTTCGACTCTTTCTGCCATAATTCTGGCTTCATCTCCATACATCAGAACTGGTACCGTTACAGTGTTAAAAAAACCTTATCCTTGTTTCCTTCTTTGACTTATTTTTAAGGTATCTGTGAATTGTTCCACAGGTATTCCTAAATTTGTTTAATCTTCATCCAGATCAATTTCCGTTCCATGTGTAACGTAACATTCCAAGTAACTGAAATGCTTGCCTTGTTTCCATCTGTAACTATCTTAGTTCTTACGGTTGCATCCCTCTGAATGCCACTGTTTTCGTCTTGTCCGCTGGTATTTGCAAACCATATTCATCTCCTATTCGATTTAGTATGTACACTGATTTTTGTAGTTTATTTCTTTCATTTCATTTCAGACGTTTCCATCTGTCTATAATCTTTCTTTCTTGGTGCCCATGATTCGGACCCGTATAATAGCATGGGGACTGCTATCACCTTATAAAATTTTATTTGTGTTAAAGATATAAAAAAAGATGGAAAGAGCATGTTATGCGCATGTCTCCAGAAGGAATTCCAAGAAAAATCCTGAATTGTAAGCCAACCGGAAGAAGAAATATTGGCAGACCGAGACGGAGATGGTGAAGCCGGAACAGGCAACCTGCCTAATCCTGGACAGATAGATGATGATGATGATGATGATGATTTCTTTAATTATATTAAGAATATTTGCAGACGTTTATAATTGACTGGAATGTCGTAAGAAAAGTACTGAACCCGTTAGTGAACCGTACCAGAAAAATAAACATTTTTAAAAAAGTACCAAAAAAGTAGTTGAAAGTAGAAGAAAAGTACTTGTGGTGGTCACACTGAAAAAGGCCGGTCAGACGCACGATACGTACAAGCCAGCGTCTACGTTCTAAATAGCTTTTTAATTGCAGCGTGTACCCATCAGCGTGGCGTTGTTGAGTTGTTGTCTTGCTCCTCGACTGGTCACTGTTATTAAACAATAAAAGGTTTATTGGTGAGAACAAGAGACTTAATTCGAAACAACACGGTGTTCGTCTAATTGGGTTTCGTAGTCGCCAGCTGACTGAAACACAGCCAACAGTATTAATTAACAGTAACAACAACGAGCCAAGAAAAAACTCTGTTCTCGATTTCAACTGTGAATACGTTCTTCGTTCTGTAATTATTATTTCAAAAACGTAACTATTTCGTTGTACTGTTTCTAATTGTTCATAATGTGTTTGCGGTGAGCCAGCGATCATACACGGGCTTAAAGTTTTAAAGTTGTACTCAATACATTGTTTAATAATATTATTCGTATATAGGCCTATGTACGAATGTACCACAGAACAAAACTACGGGAAATTATGGATTCCCAAGCACTTGACAGGAGTTATTCCAACTCACTAGAATTGTAATAAATATTGGATAAATGCACTTATAACAATTAATAGAGGGGTTCGACAAGGGTGTAGCTTATCTCCCATTCTATTTTACATACATACATACGTGTGTGTGTATATATATATATATATATATATATATATATATATATAGAGAGAGAGAGAGAGAGAGAGAGAGAGAGAGAGAGAGAGAGAGAGAGAGAGAGAGAGAGAGACGATTCTGTGCGACAATGGAAGGAAAAAATAAACCTGGAATCAAATTGACACCATCCAGTCAGTGTGTCAACACATTCTTATTTGCGGATGATCAGGTTATTATCCAAAAAAAGAAAAAGATTAGCAGTTAGCAGTTTTCCACTTGAGCCAAATATGCAAAGAATATAATCTTAGAATATAAACTCAGAAAACAAAAGTTATGGCCTTTAGAGGAAAGCTTCCGATACGTTCCAAGATAATTATAAACTATAAAGCTATAGAACAGGCATCTCATTTCAATTTTCTAGGGTGCGATGTAAATTACGAGTATGACAGCGACATCGATATAAAAATAAATAGATTTCCAATGATGGTGTGGTACTAACTTATACACAGAACACTTGGAAATAAGACAAGGAAACACACAAAGATAAAATTCTATAAAGTAATGGCAACATCTGTTTTAAACTTATGGAAGTGAGACTTGAACGATGACGAGAAATGATGTACGAAGAATACAAACAATTGTAATGAAGTTCTTGAGGAAAACCAAAGGTTGCACGCATACAGATCAAATACGAATTGAAGATATAAGAACTGAGCTAAATGTATATCCTATGGGCAGCAGAATAAGGGAAGGACAAATAAAATGGAGGCATCATATCGAAAGACTGGAAGATATGAAGCTACCTTTAGCTTTTACGGATCCCCGAAGCCACCCACCCCACAATCTGGAGTAGCGTTTACTTCGTGGCGACACTTACACACCGTCGTAGGATTCGTTCACTACCTGAAGAACGTACTCTCTGTTCACCCGGCCTCCTCGGTTTTCGAACGAACGGCTCAAAGGAAAACCGTATCCATTATCATCTTCAGCGAGGATTAAACTGTTTCGCTTCAGAGCAAATACGCTACAGCTGGTCACTCCAACGCTTCTTGGGATGCTCCACACCTTTCCGCACCTTTTGGACTATACTTCCATACTTGTTTCGAGATGCGGCAGTCATCACTTTGGTTAAGATGTTCCAAGCATTTCAGCCGATACTGGGCAATTCTATCGAGTATACACATAATATTCAGTTCCTGCCGTACATCGACATTTCTTTTACGATCTTGAAGAGTATACCCCCCCCCCCACGTGCCTGAGAAATCTCATCTCGGCCGTTTCAACACGACTGGCCTGGGACTTCGTGTGGGAAGGCCCTTACTCTGTACAACTTCAGACGTGTTCTTTCCTCGTTGAGTTCTGAAGGTCCCACACATTTCACTGAATTTGTACAGCCTCTTCACCACATCATTGTTTCTAATGCAAGACAAATTAAAAACCGCTTCTGTTTAGTTTATTTTACGCTCGCGTAAAATATGTGCGCATACACTCGCATGTAGTCAAATTTTCTTTTTATTTTGCTCCCCGTCTTGGTCCACGTTTCTGTAACACGTCATCTCGTTTTCATCTCTCCACTAACAAACTTCGTTGGAATTCGAAACGGTATAAAGACGGCAAATGTAGGAACCGATACACGTGTAATAAGTGTAAGAATATAGCATGGAATAAGTGTAACAATCATCATCATCATCCTCAAGGTTTAAACCAAGAATGGTTTGTTCCGGTCTCAAATAGGCAAATATTACAGCTGGTCACTCCAGCGCTTCCTCGGACGTCCCACACCTCTCCGTCCCCCCCTCGGCTTATAGTTCCATAGTTGTTTGGGGATGCGGCAGTCATCCATTCGGCAAAGGTGTTCCCACCAATTCAGCCGATACTGGGCGATCCTGTCGAGTAATCTCATCTGGGCGATTCAGTTCCTGACGTATATCTGTGTTTCTTCTATGATTACGGAGAATATACCCTGGCGCGTGCCTGAGAAACCTCATTTCAGCCGCTTGGATGCGACTGGCCTGGCCTTTGGTTAAAGTCCAATTCTCAGACCCATAAAGAAGTGTGGGAAGAGCCATCACCTTGTACAATTTTAGCCGTGTTTCTTTACTTGCTGACTTAAGGGTTCGCCTGATGGTCCCGCACATAAGATTGAACCTATTCAACGTGTTAAGCACGTCACAAGTGTAACACGTTCACAAGTGTAACAATACAGAAGTCATTTATGTCGTAATTTTAGCCGCAAAACGAATTTCGGAAGAAGTTAGAAGATGAAAGAGAGAAACAAAAATTACGGGGGCCATATAATTACGGGGGCGATTAGAAAGAAGGTCCGCGTAACGAGAGGGACATTCGGCTTCCGACTACGGCGCCGACATCAAAAGAAACGCGCTTTGCGAGTTAAAGGCCGAGTGAAAACTAATTCCACGTCCGACTTCAAAGCCTCACACACACAATTTATTTTTATCCGCGTGTAAACGGAGAAGAAGGAAAAGAAGACTCAATGTTTCGTAACAAGTAGTTGTCCGTAAACCCTCTCCCTTTCCCCTCTGTTCTTCTTTGTGAACCGGGCGAAACGTGAAGAACGGCGTTGCGTTGAAAATATAACTCTTACAAACGTTACGACCCAAACAAACGAACGCCCGTAAGCTACGGAATGCGGAAAATTTATGTAACAAGCCCCCGTCACACCACACAAACATTTCCTGGTATGTTATTAATATTAGGGTGACACCGTACGACCTCTGCCTTATTCTCTCTCTCTCTCTCTCTCTCTCTCTCTCTCTCTCTCTCTCTCTCTCTCTCTCTCTCTCTCTCTATATATATATATATATATATATATATATATATATAACACACACACACACACACACACACACACACACACACACAATCCTCCGGCCATACATACTTAGCAACCTAACCCACTACATATACTGTTACATGGATAGCAACAGTTACTACAGTAGAACAATTACACAAGAGAAATCAACAGGATCGTAAAGTTTATTCTCACTCTCACCCACTTTTTAACAAAGATATCAAAAAGTTCTTGACATAACACAATGTTCTGAAACATGCTAATCACAATCTTGATGTAAATGTATTTATTATACAGCCACTGTTACAAATAAACACACTGCTCAGACTCGCCGTCGTATAATCCGACTTTGTAGAGGATTCCGGTGAGGTGAACACGACGTAACACTCGGGAAGGCACAGGCAGTTGCAGAGATGATTCAGATGGGTAGACCGCGTAAAAGGACAGAACAAGCGACGAGCCGAAGAGGGTGATAAAAGGGCGATTCTAGGAAGACCACAATGACGACGGCGGGGCACGTGAGAAAGGATGCTGGTGCACGATGCTCGCAGAGTATCGCAGAATCGATAGGTTTGGAGCGGAAGTTCAAGTAGGCTACGGTCCAGTGGAGGACTGTAACGCCGTAAGAAGAAATAGAAGAAGCAGGAAGCATAGCGTTGCTTTACATATCCACTGAAGACGCATTCCCGACACCGGACAGCTGTTGCCGTTTCAGAGCCGTAATCTACGCTCGACCGCGCCTCGCCTCGCCTAACCGTAACTGTAGCAATTTTACGATACTAAACCGACCCGTTGCAACTATAAAATGTAAAAACTTTTAATAATAACCACCTCGCACAATAAGAACGGGTACGCGAGTCGAGTTTTAACATTTTAATAGCCCCATTCAGCAACTAACGCGTGTTGAAGTGAAACAAGAAGATGGAAAACCAATTTAAAAACTGTGTCTTAAAAGTTAAAAACTTATGCCTCTATTCGGTTGCCGGATAATGTTCGGTTGCTAGAGTTTAGGGTCATTGTATTTGTATCAGGTTTCATTATTTTATCTCTCCGGTATTCTAATAAGACAACGTGGCTACTAGACCTATCATTCCACAGCTGAAGAAGTCATAGTCACTACACAACCGCAAACGTTGACTAGATGCAGCTAAGAACTAACCACTGTGCTACCCAGGATTCTAAACAGACACCCGGTGAAAACATGAAATTTTGCAAAGAAGTATAGCAGTAGGCCTATCTATTCTTTTCTATGCTGGTGAATCATGGATACAACAGGGAAAGAAAAACGGTAATACCAACAGCTTTTTTTTTAAATGAGTAAAAGGATATTGGCTAATAGACCGAAAACTTATTGAAGACTAAGGGCATACCTAAATATATTTTCTATCATCAATAGAATAGAGGAAAGAAAAGGACAGTGGATGGAACACACTTAGAGACTGGAGGGTTGTCGTGGTAACGGTGGACTGCAAAAACGATTGTGGGAAGGTCTGTGGGAAGAAGATCATTACAGAGATGTTTGCAGTGAAGACGGTAGAGGCTAGTATACTATACCATGAAATGAAGAGGACGATACGAAATTATTAAGTAGATGCATCAAAATTGTCATCTGTTACGAAGCGCACACCGGTTGGGGAATGCAGCGCTCAACTGTAGATCCAGGAAAGTTACATTCACCACCCACGCCCATCCTATTAAAAGACAAATTCACAAACAGTATCGGCTACCTCGTTCTTCAGCCATTTTCATTTAATAATAATAAAGAGACAACACCACAGGCGACAACTATCTTAACGGAACGGAATTCCAGCGACTTAATCAGCTGTTTGCCGAATAAATTCCCTACCGAAATTCACAATTTTCGCCAACGCTAATTCCGCGCGCCAGCGATTTTATCTGTCAACGCGTCGTGTTATTGGGCTTTCAACAGCCCACACCACACACACCACTATAATAATCGACGAAATTCTTTATACCATTAAGTCTACATTTTTACTGTCGTACCAATAGCTTAATCGTGGAGGCGCGCGCGCGCGGACGCATCGTTTTATCGCTCGTTTGTATTCGACGCAGGAAATGTACAAAAAAAAAGCCACAAAGGCGCTGACAGACGACTGGAATCAATTTGTACGAATGGCCAATATAGATGGCAGTGGCCGGAGTAACAAACCAATCAAAGCATTCCAGCGGTGACCCAATGATTGCCCCGTTTCAATGAAGAAATCTCTTCGTGGACGGAAACTGGTTTGGTAAATAAGGTAGCCGGGCCACGACGGTTTCCACTGCCGGTGACAGACAGATTTGACAAGAAACCCATCAAACGGAACGTTCCGTATTTTATTCTCGATCAGATAAGCCGGGGCAGCTGCCACCGAACCGGCCAAAAACCACACACCGAACGCCGCAACACTCAGCAATCGAACGTGTTCACACACGTGGGTGGGACGATATCTGAATGTGTGTGTGTTTCCCACTCTTTATTGCAAGAAAATGTTTCTTCTTACAATAGATATACTTATATCTTTCTGAATTTGAGTACTGTTTAGGATTTCTTTGCCACATTTTTTTCAATTTCGTCCTGTCGACCAGTGCTGATTCGACAGACTACCAGTTTTCTTGCACTTGTCAAACGCTTTTCGATATTCATGCTTATCCTGAATAGCCTCACCTCGTGTGCTCTTCGAGTTATACTTTCTTAAGAGACTTAGTCGTTCTCTCAATGTCCCGAATCATTTCAGTGGGTCCTTTCTTCTGTTGGATTTTGACATTAATCTGTCTCTATTGTTGTCGATTCTTACTTTGGCCGTGAGTGTCTTTTTACTCCGTGTTCTTCGTAAAAGTCACACTTCAGTTGACTCTACTTTCTTTCCTTGTTTTTTTTTTCGGATGATTGTCCATTACTGTGTCACATGTACTTAAGTAATTCCGTTTCTTAATACTTTAGCTAATCTCCATTACTTAGGAATCAATTTTTTAAACTACTGAACAGTAGTCATGTAGCTGTTGGTGTTCTTGCTATAATCTGATCGTCTAAGCTTCCGTTCGGAGACAGTACTGCGGCTAAATATTTAAACTTTTGCACTTATCATACATTTACCTACAGTTTTAGTATGTGTTGCTTGTGGGTTTTTTTTTTTTTTTTTTTTTTTAAGACTATCGCATTAATTCGTAGGATTACACGGCCGGAGTCAATGTTGTTCAAATTCATTCCCCGGTTGTTTGGCCATGGTCCACTGTTCCTGACTAAAACAGACGTTTCGACAGTACCATCGACTGCCATCATCAGTGTAAAATTCGATCTGTACTAACGTAGTAGGGTGGTACACGTTAGAGACCACAGTACTGTGGTGAAGGCTCAACGTGTAGTAAAGATCTCTAACGTGTACCACCCTACTACGTTAGTACAGCTCGAATTTTACACTGGTGATGCAGTCGGTGGTACTGTCGAAACGTCTGTTTTAGTTAGAAACAATGGACCACGGCCCAACAACTCGGGATTGAATTTTAACAACACACCGTAGTAATTTTATCGTGGTTAATATAATAAATTTAACAAACAGTCAATTACAGCAACGGTAGTATAGGTTTTTTTTTTAATTATACATCAAGGAAGTGAAATGATTGAAAACAAGGTTCCTTATCATCAGATCTGAAATATAACGTAGTTGAACTTCAATGGCAAAGTTTTGCATATTTTGATCAACGTCGTCGATTTTTATCAACGATTTCGGCAAGTAAATTTTCAGTTCAATTTCCAAGTTTTCAAAATGAAACGACGGTGATGCCTGAACCGTTCACGTATATACGCGAATTCTACTAATAAAAGTAAAACTAATCCTTTTGACAAATTAAGTGTACATTTTTTACAATAACTGGAAGGGCTACATGTAGGCCTACGTCAGGAAGTCGAATTGTCCGGTTGCTCGAAATTGCAACAGAAAAAAAAACTGCTTTAGCTTAATAGGAATCTAGTTTAAATGGTAAAAACGTAAATAATCTTACACTACCCAAAGATACGATTCGATGGAATTCCGCACGTTTTCAATCGTAAACATTACATAATTATGCCCTAAATTTATCTGATTTTAACTTACATTCCGCACTGTTAAATGGAAAACTCCTTAGTTTCGTGCAGTCAAAACGTAATTAACGCAAAAATAATTACTTTATTTTGATGCAAATGTTAAAATTGTTGTAAATGATGCACGCTTCAGGGAATAGTGTTGTGCATCATCAGAACCTCAGTGTGTTACTTAATACGTTCACTTTCATAATTATTAATTTAATTATTTATTAATACATTTATTTCATAACTCGATTCCCTGAAGCGTGCGTAATGCACTATTACTGATTCATTGTTAATCTTGTTATTTAAATTAGCAGTCTCCGTAACTCCAAATTCGTCGTGCTTAGGCTACATGCTAAACTGCTAAGTGCCATGTTCTGTATACGATATTAGTCCAGAACATGGCACTTAGCAGTTTAGCAAATAAGCACGACGAAGTTGGAGTTACTGATTCAACAGGCGAAGAGAGTTCTCGGTTTTAACTTGACCGTTTGGCATTTGTCTGTCTGTATGTCTGTCTGGTTGGAATATGTCTCAAAGATAACTTTAGAATGCATCACCGATTTACGTAAAACTTGGTGTGCCTGTCCACCACACCACCAGTATCTTCGAGACGGGTTGCTCCAAAAATAGGGTGGTGGGGAGCAAAAGTGTAGGGGGGGGCAAAATTGTGAAAAAATCGTAACTCTATGTGGGGTATCAAATTGAAGGGAACTTCGACCACAATCTGAATACGGTGTTTATTTTTGAAATTTAAATTTTTTTTGAAAGTTAGGGCCCAAAAAGTGGGTGAAATTTTCACAAATTCGTGTAAGGTATCAAATTAAAGTGAAATTTAACTGATTCTGAATGTAGTGTTAAGTTTTAAACATTTCGGAGTTGTAAGACCCCAGGTCCAAAACTAGATCAAAAATTGGACGAAACTGTGAAAATCCAGCAGGGTGTCCGACCAGGAGGAATTGTAATCCAAATCCCAATGTTTAGTGTTTATTGTACGATTGTGTGCTCTACAACTGCCATGTCACTGAAGTAGTAGTCGAGACATCGGAATTTTTGAAAGTCTTACCATAATCGAAAAGTTATGTAATATCGAAATTTGTACTAATGTACTTTGTCCAAAATAGTGAGCGAGTTCTGCAGCTAGCTCAGGGAGCATACTAGTATAATTAGCACACACACACACGCGCGAAAATTTAAAAATAGTAGTAACAATGGAAAGCATGGTGCGTGCGTGCGTGTATCACGAACCACCACCTTACATCGTGCAATAAAACCAACAAACATCAGCAGGTCTAGTACTGGCAGATTACCCGACATGCAACGCGTGCGTAAAAATAAAAAGCCTCTTTCTACCGTCGCATGATTATTACGGACTTCTCATCTGTAGGTTCAGTTCAAGGACTCTGTCGGATCGATATCCACTTCTTTTCGCCAATTCCCCGTGCGACTTGTGAAAGCGCCCCGACGCGAGCCACGTATATTTTACGATTTCATCCCCCTTGCTGCCAGTTGGAGCGATCGTCTCGTCTTCCCAGAGCCATCAGCTGATCTCCCCACCCTCGTCGTTCGGCTAACGAGATTCTGTTCACCTCTACTACATAGCAATATTATACTGTGTGCTGTAAAGAGGTGACAACTAGTATTATCGCTAACAGCTCGCGGGATGGGGGAGTGTGTGGGATTGTTAACTTACACAGATCTAAGTTAAACCTTTAGTTTCAATATTGAGTTAGTTACAATCAATTACAAATTTCCTTTATTTTCTCTTTTAAAGCTACGGTTTCTATGAAGGACGGATCCGCAATACGTGATGCGTAATGTGGAAACGCGTGTTCACGCTTCCGCTATTGCGCACAGAGTCTCGCGATTCACGCTTCGCATTGCGGACGGTCTCGATCGAGTGAATGAATAGCTTAGTAACTCAAACATTCAATTTTAAGGCATCTGATGGACAATGAAACCAAGTTCAGATATTTTAAGAGTCTTCACAGGACTGTTCTATAAAATTTTAAACCACATTAAAGATACAACCACTCCAGCTTCCAACAAAATCAAGAAACCATTATCACCACCGCAGACGCTGTATTTAACATTAAGATTGGGGATGTTTAAATTAAAAATATTATTCTTTTTAACTGAATAATTTCTGTTTTATTAATGCTAGTAGAAGTTTGAAAACGAAATCAATACGTACTTAAAAAAAAAGTAGTGCACTGAAATTCAATTTAATTAGCAATTTAAATTAAATGACGACTATGAAATAAAACACTTCAATAGTCAAGAATAAATTTATTGAAGTGTTTATTCCCTACACTTCAATAGTCAAGATTAAAAATTTATTGAAGTGTTTATTCCCTAACTAAATCAGTTAGTTAGATTCAATCCAAATCTGAATTAAAAAGCTTAGATTCCATGATTTATTGCGGAACAATAGCGCTCCGTGTCACGCTCGAGTCTACTGGAGGTGGCACGCATCCGTGTACCGGTTGGCTGAAGCGCGCTCCTAACAACCGCTCCCGTGTCGACAGCCGTGGCAGACTTCACCGTGATGACGTCAACACGCATCGTGTACAACTTTCTGCACGTCAGTGATTCATAGAAACCAAAGCCTAAATCCGATGCCTGTGCCATTCTGCGTCCTATCACTTATAATCTCCTCTAAACTTTGGTCCCAAAATGTTTAGGACTATCATCTACCTTTCTGTTTTCTCACTGCCATCCGTGTTTTCCATCCGTTGTCAGCCTTAGGTGGCATTCCCCACCAATACGACTAAGTACCTTTTGGTTATACTGTCTAGGCCAGAAGGGTGACGGTTCGAAGCCTGTGACGTAACAATTGTTCTTAAAAAAAAAAAACTGTGGCACTGTACAGATACTGTCTACGCGCACCAATCGGACTGTTCCGTTAGTAAAATGCTGTTATCGAATTTCGTCCACGTGGATTAGGCGTTGCCACAGTTGGTACTCATCAACTGCAGGTTTTATCACCTTCAATGGAGCCGGCCCGTCGCGTCGTCGTCATTCTGCTGTCGACCTTCTGTAGCCAACATTTACACGCAGAAACTAGTATGTAAGGAATGAATAAGAAATGAAATAAATACATTAAGATTTATCAAATCCTTAAATTTGTAGTGACCGTCAGTCAATGAATTTTTCAGTGAAGGGTTTGTGAGGATCGGTCAAAAATATAACACAAATTTTAATTTATTTGTGTCGACGTTTCGACAATGTTTATTGTCATCATCAGGACCTGTGTACGAATACAAAAGAAATGTCCAACACAACAGAACAATTATTGCACACGCGTGTACAACACACACTCACATACACAAACACGTTCACCCAAATAATTATTCTGTTGTGTTGGACATTTCTTTTGTATTCATACACAGGTCCTGATGATGACAATAAACACTGTCGAAACGTCGAAACAATTATGTTGAAATTTGTGTTATATTTTTGACCGATCCACACAAACCTTTCAATGAAAAATTCATTAAGATTATTAATGTGAAAATGAAGGAAAACAGACGAAAATGATCAGAACAACTTGGTAGGAAGGACAGGAATCGGTTACGCTGAGGCCTACTGAATTCCAAAAATACAGGCAGGGACCAACCGTGAGTACAGTGTGAAAGTCGTGGGTACCTGAAGCGAAGGAGAGCCGACAGGGTGTCTCACATGCTTCCACCCGATTTTGAGAATTACAAATTCGCTTTTGAGTTTATCCGCGAACTCATCGTTGCCTTCTACTATAGCGTATACTCTACGTTATATTTTCCATTTCACGTTTGTCTTTCATTAGAAAATATTTCGCGTTCGCTCAATCGCTTTGATCTGCAATCGGTTAGCTAATGAAAAACACTCCGCCAGGCTGTTGGCACACGAGACAGTATTTTCGATAACGACACCTCGTCTGTCAAATGATACGCTGCGAAAGGCAAATTAAAATCACTGCTTACCATGACTGGAAAGTAAACACACACACGCACACGCGCGGCTCACTGACAACAGGCAACTCACCTGAAACAAACAAAACAAACACCAATTACTTAAGTTACTAAACAACAACAACAACAACAATAATTATCTGCTATACATAGAAAGCTATTAACGGTGTACTCATAGTGAATGGAAAATTATTAACCGATACTTTTAACATTAATTTTGAAAGACACTGTATTTCTGTCTCCCACACAGTGACAAGTGTTTACCGAATACGCTCGCGAGCTTGTGTAGGTACAAAGACCTGCACATAAAAATTAATAATTCGCGCAGTCACACACACACACACACACACACACACACACACACACACACACACACACACACACACACACACACACACACACACACACACAGTTTCCTTTAGTCTAATCTCACAAACTGTTATCTTCTATGTTACGTTTTACTACTAACTTTTAACTTTTGTTCGTTAGGTCTGTACCCAATGGCCTAAACCTTAAAGGAAGCTTCTCTCCATATTACCGCTTCGGTTATTAGCACGTATGCTATGCCTATAACCGAAGACACCTTATACACGCATACTCGTTTTTCTTCTCAAATTCCCTCTATCTAAAGACGATCCTTTTTCAGGTTTCCTTCTCGATTCATTTTTTCCAACACCAATTTTCTTAGAGGTTCTACTGAATATCCGTTTTTTTACCGACTGACCTCTGGCATTCTTAGTACACGTCCTAACTATTTCAAACTCGACTCCTGTTTCATTTAACCGCGGCCTCCCATGCAGCCTCTTACTTCGTCACCGGACATTCGTTCTGGTCTAGCGACTGCAGCACTTCGTCCGCGGTCTATGGACGTCTGCTTTCTTCTCAAAACTATATCCGAGATTCCGCCATCGTCTGGCCAATTCCTCCTGTTTTCCACGAAATATGTTACGATTCCGCCGCACGAAATCCTACGCTAATTAACATGATTATAATCCATTATAATCCGGTGAAAAGGCGAGTTTCCGGCGCCTATAATTAACTGGAACATGTCGGCTAAGGGAAGACCACAATGGCGGTGACGGCGGAGAAGAGGCAACAACTTCGGTACGGCGGATCCGTCAGAGGTGGCACCCCAACTCTTAGGGTAAAGATAGAGACCCCGCCAGTGTATGGTAAAGTTGCTGCCTTGCAGTTAGGTGTTGGGTCACCAAAGGCTAAAGGAAGAAAACCTTGGTTACAAATTACCTGGTCCTCCAGGTTGGGGGTTGTGCGATGGGCTGGTAACCCATTCACGTAAAAAAAAATCATATACTTATAAGTCTCAGAGGAAGAGCCCTTTACTATCATCCAAGAGGGGAAGAGAAGTGTGGGAAGACCGCGTTGGATGAATTCCATTGAGATTGGAACAGGCTACTAGCCTAAGCCGTAAAGGATGACGACGACAATAATCTTAAACAACTTAATTACGGAAGATTTTTTTTAATTACAATTTGATAACTTGTTTAAGTAAACGCTTCATATAAGTGTAGCATTCGTTCTGAAGTCGAATGTGCCTGGAGACCCGTAGTTCGAAACGTCGGTTCTTCTGCAATCTGTTAGCTTTATCCACGCTTGAGATTCACTCAGAATATCAAAATATTAGCATTAACGTTTACTGCTTTGAAACCGTCTCAACTTTCCCTATGTAACTTACGTTGTTGTTGTTGTTGTTGCCAACAACTTTTTTTTATTGCAAGTAAAATCTTTTAAATACCTAAGAAATATAATTTCGTGAAACTGTAAATAGTTAGGAAAAACAAAAAAAACAAATAGCACTCAGCGACGAAGAATTCTGTCTAGCAGATTGAATTAACATTGGGTTACGAAAGCGATTTGCTGAACTGTTTTATATGGGCACTTTCGTGTATGCATCAGAGGATAACAGGAACAAAGAACGGAAATAATTTGGTGATAAGCTGCGAAATGTGGTTGACGCGAATGATCGGAAATGATCGACTGGGCAGAGAAGTTCACAAATGAAGGGTAGAAAATAACTGGCAAAAGATGAAACTGGCTGGAGCTATTAGAAAGAGTGAAGCAAACTGGATATTAATAACTGTCATAGAAATTAATAGTAGAAGCAAATTTGCAGGCCAGCGAGGAAGAGGAAGAGATATGATACGGTAACGAATACGACGTGGGTAGGAAATTGTAGACATCTTATAGAAACGCAGCGCAGGAAGGGAAAGGAAAGTTCAGCTGAACCCACCTTATACCGACTTGTCACTGATAACGAGACTCATTGAAACTAAAAGTTCTTGTATCTTACTGCACACTTGCCAATAAAAACGTCTCGCAACTTTGTTTCTATGAAAACTAAACCTGACCTTGAAACGACAACGATATTTTTTTCCCAAACGTAAGTTTGACACAAGCGATATTGTGATTGAAAGAAAGAAAGAAAGCAAAACAAACAAAACGGAGAGAATTTAGGAACAGAAAACCAAATTAAGGTGTCACAAACAAGAGCAAACGAACACAAGCTGGCGAAAACGTGACAAAGCAACGATCCCGCGGCGCGACACATGCGCTGCTTATTTCTGAATAAATAAACGCCTTCGGCAGCACACAGCCGACGAGCCAGCATATCTGTACCGCGTCCGGTTGTTTGTTTGTTTCTCTGTAATTCTGGAATTTTATATCTCTCGTCGTCACCATGCGTACGAAATGGAATTTTAAACTCGAATCTCTCTCTCGGGTTTAATTAAACGAGGACACGTATATTATGTTTTTACTGAGCGTGAACCGTTTTAATTATTACGGTGAAGTTTTAGAAACGAAACGAGACATGGGATGACTTATTCGAGATTCACCTCCATTCCGTCACCCCCCCCCCCCCCATTCTGGTTTCCTCTCGTTCTGTATCTGTAATAGTTTTTCTTCTGCTTCCTCTTAACGTCTCTGTCAATCTCTTTCCCTTTATCATATTCGTCATCACTTTATCCGACATAAGGTCGTATCTACGCGAAAAACATCGTTTTTCAGAAGGCACTTGATTTTTCTACGATCATTCTTATTACTTACAAAAATATAACTTACTTTACCCTAGTACAATCACCTTCACAATCACATTCACATTCACATTCACTGCAGGTCATACATAGGCTTACACAGATCTCTTCTAATATTCTATAGTCTGTCTTAGGAGCTTTAGCTATGTCTCTCTATGTCATCCTCGTCCTCAATTCATCTACTTCCCGTGCTGGTCTCTTCTGTTCCCTTTTGGCCGCGGACTGGTAATCACAGTGCTGGGGGGGGGGGGAGCTTAGTTATATCCTGTTATGGAAGACTCCCTTAATGTATTTCTGTTTATTCTACTTAATGATTCTTATTTTTACCTGTACACTATACTAACAAAAAAAAATTCAATATTACGAGAACTTAATGAAGTTTTAAGATTTTTTATAGGCGATTTAGTTACGGCTGGCGCCGCCTCTCGCATCCTAGCTTCCACTGGCGCCGGTCTAAACAGTCCTGTCCTGTAAGTCCTCTTGCATTCACTGCATCTTCGACGTCCCATTTTCCACGAATGTTTAGGTCTTCCTTTTTTTCTTCTAGAGGGTGGAGTCCATTCCGATACCTTCCTTGCCCATCTCTCATCCGACATTCTTTTTATGTGTCCAAACCAATTCAGTTTTAAGTGATTTAAAAAAAGAATGTGTTGAAAATATTTTGATGGTAGTATTCGCGGAAGGCAAAATGAATGTTGTTGAGTTTTGTCGGTCTGTATCTCTAGCGAGACAATAAATACGTCTAGACTTATAAAATATAAAATAAGACGTATAAAATATGAAAGCTTTAATGGCCTGTCTGTAACCATCAGAATGCCGGCCGTGGCCTATTATTGTCGTTAGACGTTTCGCATATTCTGCGGCAGCCATTTTCAGTAGGTTGGACGAGACGTTATTGTGCGAAAAAAATAGACTACTTGGTCTAGGCTGACTGACTTTAGTCTACACTCGTTAAAACGCTAACGTCACCTCCAAGTTAACGAAGACGGATGTCACGAGCTGCCGAAATTCTAGCGGAAACAATAATAGACCACGGTCGAATAGCCTGATGCCATTTACCACACGTGTTCAGTAGGTATGTTTCAAGCTCTGAATCTACAAACGAATCTCATACAACACGGTCGATCTGTTTAGTGGGCGTAATACTTGACGAAGGCGGCATTGATTTTACTTTTAAATTAAATATAAGAATTACCTTGGTTTCCTTCTTTGCAGCTTCTTTATGTTCTCAATATACACTACGCGTTTCGGGACTTAAAGTCCCATCATCAGGTGGATAAACTTTTCACTCTTTATGTAGAGCACGTCACTAGATAAAACATCTATAAAGGTCACGCACATCTCGCTACCCAGTTGATTTCCCCACTCGCGTTATCTCACGATGCGCATCGCTACCGACCCCGCGAGCGACTGACAAATCTATTCGGCCTGTATCTATTTGTCGTGCTGTTTCAGCTGCGTATAGCAGTATCATACAGTTCGTTTGACTTGAACGACAGTTTCTCGTTCAGAAGCTGATCATTGTGTGTTGTAGAGGCTCTGTACATTTCAAACTCTCCCAGTGCGTCCATGAGTTTACCCTTTTTGCAGGAATGCAGTTGTTTGAAATTATTTCTAAAATTGGAATACGTATGGTTGTGATCAATGATATGCATGGCAAAGTTTAAATTGACGTTCCTGATGTTGCCCCTAGGCAGGTGGTCTTTATATCTATCTAAACATTTTCTGCCTGTTTGTCCAATGTAAAAACTATTACATACTTCACATTCTATTTTACATACCCCTGAACAGCTTTCTACTGGTTTATTGGATTTTGGCCTTAAAGTTTTTAAAATGCTGTTATTCGTCTTAAAAGATACTGTATAGTCATACTTTCTAAAAACATTATAACTAGTATTGGGTTATTTTTAAAGTAACAAAACCTTCTTCTCTTGTCACTCACAACGTTCATCCCCTTCGTCACCGTGTTTTCAGTTTATTCATAATTATCTCTATCGTATCAGTCTTCCGCCTCCCCATCCTCCTCCTCATCCTCGTGCTCTCAACGTTCTTCACCGTTCTCCCGTGACTTCTTTTCCCTGTGCAATTACACGTCTGTTTGTTTCCTCTATAATCGGATGCAATTCATTCATTTTCTACTGTCTACTTTTCATAATATCGTTTATAGCACTCATCATTGGGACACCAAAGTAGTAAACAGCACCAATCAGCTTTCTTAAACGTCCACACATCGCGTACACGCGAAACGTGCACGATCAATACTTTTTAAATTCTACACAGAGAGAAAAAGAATAACGAAACATTAAGAGCGAACAGAAGCGCGTTACACGAGATGTGAAAAAGGCAAGAAAAAAATAAAAAGGGATGAGAAAGAGAGTGGGAAACCTCATTTTCTAAATGTCAACTGCTTTCTTTTCGTTACACGTGAACCGCTGGCGTGTTCAACATGCGCCCTGAGGGAGCACTTCGCCCTAATCCGTTACAATTAAAGCAAGCTATAAAGACGGGACTTAAAGAAAACACAACATGGCCCGTCGTGATTTCTGCTAGACTTTATTTCTTTACATCAGTTCTGTTTAACTTCACGACTTCACGAGCGATCTAGTGGTAGTATTAGGCTTGCTGTCCCGAGCTTCACACGTCAGAATAATTCAACATATTTCTAATCATTCAAAAGGCTTTTACATTTCCTGCACAGTAACTAACCTCTTTTCGTTTTGTATTCGTCTAACCCTGACTATATAAACACTCAGACAGAAAAGTCATTTCTGTGGATAGCCCAACCACTCACCGTTGCCTCTGGGTCATGTCCCCTATACCGGTCTTTCCTTCTTCATTAGTATACCACTACCCAGCGGCCCGGAGAGGCTACGAAAACCTCTGCATTTTGGATGACGTCTACGTTGTGGTATGGGTCGGACCTTCTCCCAGAACAGTACCGCGTTTGGCTGCTGTACCAGTCATACAGTTGTCCCCCGATAAGATTACCAAATTTCTCTATCAATAATTTCACACATTACCATATTAAAGAGTTATGACATCGGTACATTTATCAATGGAAGTAAAATAAAGCGGTGTGGAGAACAATACATAACTTCCATGTTCTAAGATTTGTATTTAAAATAATTTACTTGAATTCGGTTCCATAATATCTAAAAAAATATCCCACACCTTGTAAATTAACTTTTATGTTTGACAAATTGAAATGAAATATTTCCATAAAAACTAATTCTTTGTTGCAGATAACGTAGTACACATATAAAAAATTATCACCTCGCCCATCAACTATAATTTTTATTTATAGAAAATTACCTCCTCCCCTTTCAAATGCCCTTTTCATTTATAGATATTTCATCTACCCTTCTAGAGTGGATTATTATGCCCTTGTTTTCAGGATACTTTATTTATCAAAATTATGTACTTTACTCTTGTTAAAATTTAAAACGTTGCGGGTAAACTACCCCTTCTCCTTAACCGATCTTCACCAAAATCAATAGGCCTTGAGTCCTCTACAACTCGGGAACATATGCAAAAAATTATTTGATTCTGTTTGAATTTTCGGCAGTTATCATTCGCCATAGACAAAAACCTACACACTCACACGCGCGCGCGCGCACACACAGCGAGTAATCGGAACGGGTACTTCGACTTTTCAGTCGTCTTAATTAAGAAAGTTGTGTTAGTGGTTATAATCACAAACCGAATTACGACTGTTGCACACCACTATAGAAAAATTATTCCGATTAGCGCTTTCAAGCTTCTCAGCTCATCGTTAGATCGGAAATAACAACAGTAACAGAATAAAACAAACTCTTCACACCCCCACCCGCCCCACTGTCCACACACACACACACCCGCAAACAAGCTATAAGTCAAATGTCCCTTCCCAACCTCCGAGCCCTGTCACCGCCGTCTGTAAAGTTACATATTTTTCTAGCGCATTCCGTGCGCAATTCTTTTCAAAACCTAATGAGTGTGAACACTAATTTTTTTCTTTTCAAGTGTTAATGAGAAAGGCTTTACAACGTTAGGTTTAGAAAAGAATGTACACACACACATACACACGGAATGTGCTAGAAAAATACATAACTGTACAGACGGGGGGTGACAGGGCTCGCAGGTTTGGAAGGGACATTTACTTATAGCTTGTTTGCGTGCGTGCGTGCGTGCGTGGACAGTAGGGTAGGTGGATGTGGGAAGGGTTTGTTTTATTTTGTTGTTGTTGTTGTTAATTCCGATCTGACGATGAGCTGAGAAGCTTGAAAGCGCTAATCGGAATAATTTATCTATAGTGGTGTGCAACAGTGATAATTCTGTTTGTTTTTAGTTATCGTTGAAACGGAACAGGTATTTCGACTTTCCAGTCACTGTTATATCCGTTTCACAAAAATAATCGTTCCACAATACCTGTTACAGGTATATCGACCCACCTCAACTGCAGACACTACAGATAGTTACCAGTCACACGCTACTGTTCACCGAGGACCACAGCTCGTATAAGTACACAAGACAGATCACACACACACACACACACACACACACACACACACACACACACACACACACACACACACACACACACACACAACGGCACGAAGACCCTGTGGCAAACCTCGCCAGTAATAAATAAAATACAGACTCTACAAGTAATGTGCAATCGCTCGACCACGTTGCAACCTACATATAAATAGGTAGAGACTATTCTCAAAGTATCTTGGGAAAGAAGAAAAAGTAATAACAGACTGACGTTTGACTATGACGGACCTACAACAAGGCCGCGTAATATACTTCACTCTCTCTTTCTCCCTCTCAGTTGTTGTTCTTACTCTCGTTTTTTCATGCGCGTACATAAACGCTGCAACAATTATCCAACCACAACCAACAACATTATTGGTAAGAACACGAACGAACATAAGTAATCGCGGTCTACAGAAACAGACAGTGAAGACGAAGTAAAGAGCGAGAACAGAAGATAATATCTACCCTAAGTAAATAATAATACGCTTTAATTTCAATACGCATGCGCAAATTAAAAGCAATTATACAAATTACAGTTATATACTACAACTGCTTCTCCTCGTCTCTCTCTCTCTCTCTCTCTTTCGAGAAGACGACTGTATATAATTGTCCGAGAACCCGATCAATAATTTAACAATCTGTTTTAAACGAGCAAAAACAAAAAAGTAAAAAACGACAGAGTGAGAGAAAGAGAAAACACACTAGCACAATAAGAAGATACACTATACTCGATCAAATTGGTCCGGTGTGGTGGTGGTGGAAGAGAGACAGTACACGAGGGGGAAAGAGGAGTACGTTTCGGTTTGAAGGGTTGGCAAACCTGACGAAGAACGAGACGTCGTGGTGTAGTACCCCACCAGCAGTTTAGTTGCTCTGCTCGCTTGTCTTTCATATTCTTCATATAATATAAAGAAGAAAGAAAGGATCGCAGAACAAGTTTTGGTCGTAGTCGCAGCAGCAGTGTTGCCGGCTTTGGCAATTCGATATTCCCCTCTCCCCCTCCCTTCAGCTGCTGCTGTTCCACGACCGCGTTAATCCGTTCCACGTATATGCTTCACACACCGTTTGCTGTCATTATAATATAATGGTAATGGAACTACATAACAGTATATCGACCGGACTTATCCCCCTCTGTTCAACATGTAAATTATTATTATAAAATCGGCCTTCAAAATACGACCGCCGTCTTATCACCACCGTAATTTTAAGCGACTTCTGGTTTAAGCGACTCCCAGGTCTATTAAAAATTTAGACTTTCTCAGTTCTATTAAAAATTTTGTTAATTTAAACATTGTTACTTCTTGTAACATTATTCCTACTGGATTTGTATTACATCTGAAAAGCTTACCGTTTTTGTGATTCTAAAAGTAGGCCCGTGTAAAACCTATATTGAAAGTGAGAAAAACTATATTATAATTTACTAATGGCTGGGTGAGGTAATAAAATGATCACACTGCTTCCTGCACATGATCCCTATACACAGGCCTACTTGTAGTATGTGAGACGTACCTGTGAGGCCACATCGCAGGAACAAGTATAGATCAATCTTGATTTTTAATTTTATTTATTTATAAACTTTAAGAAAGTGGAAAACATATTTTCTCGTGGTTTCTTACTTAGGTCGATTGTTTATACGTTCGAATGTACTTTAATTCCTTTAAACTTGTAAAAATATTTTTTCTTGAAATTTTAATATTTACAGTACTAAAATAGCTTAATGTGCATAAATTTCAACGTGAATGTAAAAACCAGTCCACAAATACCCAACGTGAATGTATCTTGTCCAAAAAAATTATATGATATTGTCTGTTCAAAAGCCACAACTGCGCTCTGAGGAAAAAAAAAAGTTTCTAGTCAGTAATTGACAATTATGAGTTGATTTCGGAAGGGTTTTAATTACAATACAAACCTAAATATCTGGCTACTCCGCGATACAAGTTAGCGTATTCGTCAATACATATTACCTATTCGAACCAGAAGGGAAATCCCCCACCCCAAAATGGTCACATCAGACGAATTTTTTTCGTTGTTTTGTGACTGTAATTATGATATCACGTTATGTAGGTTCATAGTTTTTCTCTAAAATTACTTTAAATTGTAACTGTACCTTACCACCATGTTAATTTTTGTTTGATATGTAACTTAAATTTTTTTTGAAAATATGAGTAGCAAATTTTCAAAATTATTTTTCCTGTTTTATTTGACTTGTTTTAAATCTAAAATTAATTTTTTTTATTACAAAATAAAAAAAATCACGCAATTAGGCCTAAGGGTTAAATGAGTAGGACGTACTTTAAACTGTAAGTGAATGTTATTAAAAGTACAATGCACTGACAAACAGATACGCTTATATGTCAATAAATTTACTATGTTGATAATAATGCACTGTATTTTTATCTGCAATCATTCCTATTATTTATACTGTAGATCAGTGATTCCCAAAGTGGGGTCCGCATACACTTTTAAGAAAATACAATATAGAGTAATTTGACACTTTTAAGAAAATACAAAAGTGTAATTTTCTCCGATTTTTGTATGCTCTAAAATCTAAATTTTACAATCTTAAAACAATTAGTAGAAGATTCCAGTATTTTTTTGTTCAAACTAATTGTAAAAATAATCTAATAGCTTTAATAATGTCTTCAAATCATGTCGTGTAGCAGATCTGTTTGTCAGCCGACTGACTAGACTTCTATCGTACACTACAAGAAGAAGATTAATTGGTAGAACTTTCAACTCACAGTTCATTAAAATTATAGTTTGTAATGACCATCCTGAACTCGAAAAAAGTTTTGAAGTGTTCAACTGTGTTTCCCTCTACTTATTTGTGTGAAACGACATTCTCCCACCTCACGTACTTGAAGTCAAAAGTTAAGAAATAAACTTGATGCCGAGAGTTACGTAATATTGAAATTGTCAGACATTAAACCCAATTTTGCAGAGTTAATTGTTCAAAAGCAGCTTCATTGTTCACATTAAACTATGTTTGATGCCATTAATATTATAATTTTGCAAGTTAAGAGAATTTTGATCTTAATACATTTTAATTGAAATATAAGAGTATCTATCATGTTTATTGTCTTTCATTTCAGAACTCAGCGAAGTCCGTGAATTTTTAAATTCTTTTGGGGGTCCGCGGACTGAAAAGTTTAGGAACTACTGCTGTAGACCATTAAAGAATGGTTCAAATTTTCATATACCCCCAAAATCAACTGTTCCCCACCCCCAAATCGCTTGCTACATCCGCCGCCCCTCATTATGTACAATTGACAAGAAATAAACCGTTTACGTGGCACGTCTAAAGGTTGCCCACTACTTCTGTACAATCGATTGTGTCCACGAGACAATATTTCTGCAGCGGCTCAAAAGAAAGCGTTAAGCCAAAAATCCGGTGTCATACTTGCTGCCTCGCATCACTAGGTCAGTCGAAACAAACACCAGTCCATTTTTCTCTTTATCGTATCAACAAATTTAAGTTTTACTGTTTATCGTGGCAATAGAGTTTATAACAAGTTCATAAAAAAACAATAATAATAATCGCACTACACCGGCCTTAAAGCGAACACAGCACATCGATCGAACTCGGCAGTATTGTTGCTCAACACAGAATTTACCTACTCTAATAAAAACAGCCGTCAAAATCACATAACTTTGTGAACACTGCAGCCTCATCAAATAGCTCTCACTTTCCCACTTTACACGTTGTTCTGTACAATACTGTAAATCTATTTATGTCTGTTATTTGCGCCAACAATCGTCAAACACTACTGCTACGCTTTACGGTAACCCAGGCCTGTCTGCCGAAGACTTTTTTGCACTCGCTTCTTCTTGATTAAGCGATTTACACGTCTGCCATGCCACGGTTACTAGACTACGCTTTGTAAGGACGCGTACATTTATTAGAATAAAACGAATAAATAAAAGTAGAGACAAGAGAAGACGGTCGGACAGTGAACGTAAAAAAAAAGAAGTTTAAGAAAGTGGTGCAGTAGTGGTAACTGGTAGATAATTTTACAACTTTGTTCTTAAATAAACATAAGCATTACAAGTTTTAGTAACCATTAAAAGACTAAATAAGTGTACTGTATGCCTTTGCTGAGATCGATAATTGATGTTTTACAAAGCCAATTTGACATTTTTGTTGCGGCCTTATTTTTTACTAATTTTTAACACTATAGGGAATTTTTATTTTCGTTATGCACCAATGACTAAATAAATACTATTTATATCGTAGCTATTAATAATGCAAATGTTTCAAACACATGAAACGAAACATACTACGCATACAACAATGCTTGTTACAACTCATGGCATTACGTATAACTGCTGAATAAATTTAAAACTCAATATTTTAATGTTGTGCCCAGCTGCAGTTTTGTCTTAATCAAAAATTAAAATATCGCTATGGAGAACCATACATGACTTCCATATTCTAAGATTTATATTTAAAATCATTTTCGAAATGAAATATTACCTAAATATTCCCTAAAGACGAAAAGTCTGTCTATGAATCGTTCCTCTGTAAACACGTGCAGTTACACTGCCCAGCGATCCACAGGAAGGAAATCGCTATCCACGCTGGACACTTTTTCGGCTTGCATGCGTTATGTTGGTATGGGTTCGGCACTTTCCATTTAAAAACCGTGCAAATGTAAGAAAATAAACATGAATGAGGCCAAAAATAACGCGAACTGTGTGTGTGTGTGTGTGTGTGTGTGTGTGTGTGTGTGTGTGTGTGTGTGTGTGTGTGTGTGTGTGTGTGTGTGTGTGTGTGTGTGTGTGTGTGTGTGTGTGTGTGTGTGTGTGTGTGTCTTCCCTGCCTTTTCATTGCGGTAGTCATAATAATAATATGGAAACGTAAACAGTACATAACTGAGAAAAAAATACATAAATGAAAAAACTATAATTTTATTGCCTGGCAACAAAATTATTTTATTTTTAACAATTACCATTGTTTGAAAAAGTTGAAATGAATTTTCAAGTACTTTACTCTTGTTAAAACGTAAAAGGTTGCAGGTAAACTACCCCTTCCCCTTAACCGATCTTCACCAAAATCAAAATTCCTAGAGTCCTCTACAATTCACTGAAGTATTCAAAAAATTATTTGATTATGTTTGAATTTGCGGCTGTTATCGTTTGCCATAGAAAATACGCTTGATAAAAAAAACGTTGCAGGTAAACTACCCCTTCCCCTCAACCGATCTTCACCAAAAACAATAGGTCTTGAGTACTCTACAAATCAGGGCTGTATGCAGAAAAGTATTTGATTCTGTTTGAATTTGCGGCTGTTATCGTTTGCCATAGAAAATACCCTTGTTAAAAAAACGTTGTAGGTAAACTACCCCTTTCCCTTAACCGATCTTCACCAAAAACAACAGGTCTTGAGAACTCTACAATTTAGGGCTGTATGCAAATAATCTTTTGATTCTGTTTGAATTTACGGCTGTTATCGTTTGCCATAGGAAATACCCTTGTTAAAACATAAAACGTTACAAGTAAACTACCCCTTTCCCTTAACCGATCTTCACCAAAAACAATAGGTCTTGAGAACTCTACAATTCAGAGCTGTATGCGAAACATTATTTGATTCTGTTTGAATTTGCGGCTGTTATCGTTTGCCAAAAAAAAAAATTTCCCTTGATAAAAAAAAACCGTTGCAGGTAAACTACCCCGTCCCTCAACCGATCTTCACCAAAAACAATAGGTCGTGAGTACTCTACAAATCAGGGCTGTATGCAAAACATTATTTGATTCTGTTTGAATTTGCGGCAGTTATCGTTTGCCATAGAAAAAAAATCTACAGACACACACACAGACACTTTTCGGAAAACGACTTTTTTTCATGTTTTGAGTGTAGTAGAATCAGAATCTGCAATAATCTCGAACACGATTTTTTTTGCCATCACCATACTTCCATTCCTTAAGGAATATGGAAGTAAAATAAATCAGTAATTGGACACTATGGGTATTCTAAAATAACAACAAAGCTGATGATAACGGGATTAGAGCAGGCGATCATTGTATTGTGAGAGTTGTTGGTGTCCAGCTTACGTCACCACTCACAGCAGACCTGCGTGCGACCCCTACCGTCTAGTCTAGTAACCGTGAGCCATGCGATGCTGCCTTCAAAGTATGCTGAAGGAATAATCAGCATAATGGTTAACGATAATTACTTCATCATCATTATCATCATCATCATGGTTGTCGACATAATAATCATCCAACCTGAGCACAGCGTATCGATAGAAATTTACCAACTCCGTTAGTCACACAATTTATTGTATAAAATGTCTTCAAAACCACATCGTCATCTGAAGACCAACCGTAGTCTCTTTAAGCGACTCACATTATTTGTATCAAGCCCTCTCTCTCTCTCTCTCCTAATTCTCCCAACAATCATACCATCCTATAAAATTCGTCAAAAATTAGTTTTTCTTAAAACAGTACGGTTAAACGGAATGAAGCTTTTAAAGGACGCTGTCCAGCAGTTTAATATCAACAAATGGGTTTATGCTAGTTTTACTTCAAAAACTGCTGTAAGTTGTAACAAATTCGTGCACGCGATTTTATGCAACAAACTTAACGTTACAGTTTATAATCGAAACGGCAAGAATAATACAATTTCAAAGTAAAAGTACGACTGACGAAGGGAGGTCATAAAAGACTCACGACGGGTGCTTAACCCATGATCCGGTCGGCAATTAACAGAACATTACCTACAGAGCGCGTACCGGTATCGTTCGCGTAAATACCCACGGCTACAGTGTTTTTCAACGTCCGCCGCAGAACTGCAACCCAGCAATCGTGACATACTGTGTCTTTGCTAGAGAAACTTTAATTAAATGCATTTTTTTTTTAAATTTTGATTTGTTACGGAAAGACTATACGGAAACAGCGCACGCACACACACACAGTCACAATAATGATAATTAAAACAACATTATCCGAACGAACACGCGCACCCAACACCAGAGAAAGGATTACGAGCGACGGACAGCGGCCGAGAGAATGATATATTGAGTAAACTTTCACAATAATTATGAGAAAGTTTGCTTTTCCCATTTTAATTAAATTATGCTGTAAATCACGAGAGAGAGAGAGAGAGAGAGAGAGAGAGAGAGAGAGAGAGAGAGAGAGAGAGAGAGAGATGTACGTTCAACATAATTTACCGACACGACGCCGACGGTAGGCTACTGTGGGGCAGGCGTTCGAGACCCGATAGCGACTTAACGTTAAAGGGCAATAGTAACCTTCAACGTCAGCGATTTCCAACTGGAGGTCCGCGACCTAGTCTTGGATAACCAAGTTCATAATTACTCTATTTACTTTAACAAGCAAATGAATAATCAAATATTATTTTAATTGAGAATGGTCTTTGCTAAAATGTTTCACTGATTCAGTAATAAATGTTCACTTTGTTTCACGGAAAGTGTATTTGCGATAGTCCCATTTATTTTCATCATATTACAAAACTCAGTCTATTTTCTTCCGTCCTTCGGCTAGACATAACAGACGCGCTAGTCCGATGTTTCGTCCTGGACTGTTAGTAGCTCCATCTGTTACTTAAAGTTACGTCTAAGAGTATTCAACTAGAATTTTGTCACTCACAAGTCCATCCCTATCTTCAGACTATTGGTAAGACAAGGGGTGGATTTCTTTAAGGTGCTACCCGACGAACGATTTCCAAATCTGCTAAATTTTGAACAGAAAATGACGTCAGTGTTTGTAACTACGTACACCTGTGAAATCGCGTTCTTCACAATGAACTTAATCAAGAACTACAGTAGGAGTTGCCCCACAAATTCTCCTCTGCTCCACCTACTGAGACAGATAACATCTCAGCTCACGTAGACATTCCTGCTTCAGCAGATCTACCTCAGTTTTTCACATTGAAGACTTCATGTAAATACACAGTGTTTATCTTTCTTATATCTTCGCTGTTATGCTGACATTAAAAAAAAAGATACCGTTAAAGATATGTAGCAAGATATGTGTGAGTTACCTCTTCTCATTTACTTACAATTAAGTAGCCTACTGCCTTTTTATTTTTAAATTATTTACCGACAATTGACTGCTTATGATGACGCCCCTCCCCCCGATAGATTTCCGACTTTAATTGCGTCCTCGACCGCTTTTCAGTTGGATAACACCGGTCTAGGTCAAGCCGACCCGAGTAATTGGGTATCTGTGACGAGAACCTACAGATGACTATGTTTTCTAAGATGGCAGGCAGTGTTATGACGTATGAAATTGGACACTTAGCAGTGTAGCACTCTTTGGTGTTGTGTACACCAGTAAGCTCAAATACTGCGAACTAACTCAGCTGCCAGTACTGTGTTGAACAGTACGCGTCTCCGCCTCCGACGTACTCGGATGTGTACCAAGTATTCTTTAAATAAAATCGTTTGTTCCATGACGTGTTGTTTTATTAATAAAAAATTACACAGCCCACTTCCCTTGGTTTAGAGGTCGAGTCACTCCGTGAAGTGTAATCTATCTAACGGGATTATACAAACTAAAAATCGTCTTCTTAGTTTTTAGGTTATTTTTCCCACTCCTAGTGAACAGAATTCAGCTACCGTAAAAATATTTTCATTTTACTTGCTGTTAAATATCTAACATAATTAATACTACTCCAAGATACTAAATATCGATATGGAGAACCATACATGACTTCCAGGTTATAAGATTTATATTTAAAATCATTTTCGAAATAAAATATTTCTATAGAAACTATTTCTTTCTTCAGCCTTAACCACAGTACTGTGGTCACTAACGTATACCACCTCACGTTATCGCACTCGATTTTCACTGATGATGGCAGTCGATGGCACTGCCGAAACGTCTGGTTTTGCAGAAAACATTGGACTACGGCTAAACAGCCCGAGAAGGAATTTTAACAAAGAACTACTTCTTTGTTGCCGTTAACGTAGTAGACTACAGATAATAAATTATCCCCTCCCCTTTAACTATCATTTTCATTTATAGAAAATTACCCCTACCCCTTCAACTACCCTCTTTATTTATAGATATTGCATCTACCTTTCTACAGTGGATTATTATGACCTTCTTTTCAGGATAGGACTTTAGTCTTGTTAAAACATAAAACGTCCCAGGTAAACTACCCCTTTCCCTCAACCGATCTTCACCAAAATCAATAGGTTTTGAGTCCTCAACAACTCAGGCACATATACAAAAAATTATTTGATTCTGTTTGAATTGACGGCAGTTACCGTTCGTCATAGAAAAAATTACTCTTGTTAAAACAGAAAACGTTGCAGGTAAACTACCACTTCTCCTTAACCGATCTTCACCAAAATCATTAGACCTTGAGTCCTCTCCAATTCAGGGAGGTATGCAAAAACGTATCCAGTTATCGTTCGCCATAGAAAAAATTCTACACACACACACACACACACACACACACACACTTTTCGAAAAATGACTTTTCTTCGAAGAGGGTAGTACAATCATAATCAGCCCTTATTTTGAACACGATTTTTTCGCTATCATCATACTTCCATTTCCTTATGGAACGTACTATTTTACATAATTACCAACCTACTTTCATATCGGCTTCTTCACTTCCAATAACGAGCTCGCCGGGTTTTTTTCCTGTGGAGGCTCACAAGATTTGTATTCAAGAGTTTCCAGATCATGTAATTGGAATCGTACATGGTGTCGTAACACAATGTGGGGACGCTGCGTTCTTGACAACGTAACCCTATTTACCGAATGCCCCAGGCCAGTCTAATTCCTCTCTTTTTGTTCCACTTGTGTTTAGCAAGTTACCTCGAACCCTTTAACTTGTTTTATTATATATGTGTGAAAGAGTCAGTCTTCAGTAAATACATAGTAACCTTCAAGGTTTCAACAACGCAAGTTGCCCATCATCGCCACTCTAGAAAACTTAACAAAAAAAAAAGAATCGAAATTAAGGTGTCACCATAAGTGCGCAGTAGAGAGGTTAAATAACCGATAAAGAGGTGCCAAAGAATGACAATTGGTACAATTTTTCATCTTGAAAAGGTTACGCTGACTACATGAAACGTACGAAACAGAAAAAAGAATAAATAAACCCGTCCGCTGTTGTTGTTGTTATTATTTTCCGTCTACTACGCGAGTAGCAGACGCATTATTCTGTGAATGTATTCGGACGGACGACTCTCGCTGCCTGTATACAATAATAATAGGAAAAAAAAGAGCTCACAGTATGTGTTACCGAAGTTTAACTGTCCGTCTACGAGTAATTGAGAAGAAGAAGAAAAATAGGGATGACGACGAGAAACGGACGAAACGTTCTTTGTGTTCGGCCCGAAGAGAAGGGTAAATTGGGCATTGTAAACGCCGGCCAGACAATGGCTGTCGTGAAATTACGGCCGGCCATGTGAACAACGCGCTAAGAACCACTCGGTCATACCCGTACCGCTCTGCCCTTTGATAGTCATTATACACAAATTATACATTATAGCACAGTCATCTGGTTTACCTACTTAGCGTCCATCACCACTGCCTTCTATATAGTCTCGCGTCTCTCGCCCGACTTGTATCTTCTATTTAAGAATTTTTAACAAACAAAAATTCGTTTTTGTTCTGTTTTCCACACGTGACGTGACGGCCGTAGTTCAATGACGACGGTTTCGTCTGGCAGACGTTTCGTATAATACTGCGCCCTGCTTCTTCAGCGACTACGCTCTGACCGCCACATTTGTAGAGATTACTGTCGGTAATTACAACTGTAAAGAACATACAACACTTCTTGACATGCTTTGATTTGACATGAATTTATTTGTGGGTTTTCAGTCCCCTTTAAAGTTATACAGTGCTTGAGACTCGGCCAACACAGATAGGCCTACAAATTCAGTCGACCTTCCGGATAAGCAACTCCTAAGTATCGAAATCCTTACCCTCCACGTAAGGAATGCTGACTGTGCACCATGGTATTTTTTAATAAAACACGCCTAAACTTACTTCCGTATAATGAAGTAATACTTTTCATTAACACTATTTTGACAGTTTCCTATTAATTCCAATAAAATCAAGCAGTTTGGACTCCCGCTCGGGTTTCTTCTCCTTCTACTCGACCGATACGTTGATGGACTTGTAACTTCGTCCTTCCGTGGACCGCCTCTTGCGGTGGACCACACACCTTCTTCCTTCTTTAACCCCATCCACGTACTGCTGTTGGCCTTTCCTCCCTCCACGCCCCTCGATCAGGGTGGTGAACCAGTTTGAATAACGAAACAGGTGACCAATCATATTACGTCTCCTTTCCACAATGGATCCAATCCATTTTTCAGCCACTCTCCTCAGAACCTCACCATTAGATATTATTTCCGTCCATGGTAGACTTAAGGCCCTCCTCCAGCATCGCATGGACCTGGAAGCTTCAAAGTACTTCCTCTCCAGAGTCCAGGTTTCCGAACCATATGTGCGTATGCCCAAATGAAAGACTTTATACATTTTTTCCTGGTTTTCAGGGGACACGTTTCTGGATGTCAGAAGAATGTGGCTGAAAAATGTCCCTTCTGCTTGTGTAATTGTACTTTCTACATCGCTGGTGCAACTCCCATCTGATGTAATGCAGCTCCCACGACATTTAAAGGCACCCGATCGGGTACATAGCGGAATATTCTGACGATTCAATATGCCTACTCAAAAACGTTTATAGTGGAAAACGACTTAATTACTAGTCCCTAATGAATATGACCGCTATTGATGGCAGGTACTCTCCTTCCTAGCCTTGATTTTATTTTCTTCCTAGACCTAAATAAACTATTTTCCAATTCCAAGTTATCTCCCCACCTGTCAATAACACACGACAATATAACGTGACAGAGCTTTATAGTTTACTTCAGACAAAGTTTAAAGACCATCGTTTTTTAGTTTCATAGTTTATAAATTTATAAATTGTGAAACTACGAAACGTTTGTGTTTTTAAACCTTGTTTAATAATGTGTTTCACCAAGTGCCCAACGATCTTCAATCAGTATCGTAAGTTGTTAATTTAATGAATTTTTAAGTGTGCAAACAGAAGAGACGAGATGAATCACCGAACTGCAGTTCGTAAAATACTTCAGACAAAGTTTAAAGACCATCTTTATTTACGGACAAAAATTTAGCAGTATGGACATACTTTACAGATAAGTTTAAGTTTTTTTTTAATTACTGTTCCATGGAAATAGTAAACGTAAGATACTAAATACCGTATGATGTTTTGTAAGTACTGCACAACGCATCAAATTTGTATTTACATAATAAACTGGAAGACCATTCCCTTCTGGCAACGAATACTTACTTGTAAGTAACGGATTTTTCGGACCGATATTAAGTTTCCTCATACGGAAATTCCGCTGTATGCTTGCTGTAAGCTTGAATGATGCACGAAAAAACTCGTAAACAGACGGTTGACGACTGAAGTGAGAAAGATTCGATAAAACGAACGCTAAACCATAAACACTCAGAAACACTTTCTTAATGCAATGTCTTAACAAACAAAAAAATTATTTCCGACTGAGGACGCGGAAAAAAAGAAGATCGAATGGACCAGAAAAATGCGCATGCTGATGGACAATTTTGTCTCACCTGCACAATGCTCAATTTTCTGTGTCCAGTTTTTCTGGTATCCATACAAAAAGTATGGATTTCATGATTATTGATCAACAAGCTAGTATGAACAAGACGACAACTTGGAACGGCATTTTTAGAGCTGTTCAGCAGTTATGATTTTGTAAACGTGTAACGACGAAATGACCCCAGAGCTAAAGAACAATCAAAAATCACACTGTTGCACACCACTATATAGGCGATTCCCGATTTGCGGTTTCGAGCGTTTCAGCTCACATCATCGTCACGTCGGAAATGTACAAATCATCAGATCGGATTGGTGTGGAACAGTTTAATTTCTAAAATACTTCGTAGGCTTGCAAGGCCGGAGTCAATGTCATTAAAATCCATTCCCGGGCTGTTTGGCCGCGGTCCATTGTTACTTTCCAAAACAGACGTTTCGGCAGTACCATTGACTGTTAGGCTTAAGGCTTAACCGCAATACTGCGGCCTCTAACGTCCGGTCACGGTCAGTTGCGACGAATCGACGTTTTTACCAACTCTTACCCAGTCAATTGCGCCCCGTATTTTCACTCGATCACAACTGACCGAATCTGTGGCAACCAGTAGAAACGTTCCTCTTCAGAACTCCGATGAGTAGAGCTAGGAATTTTAGGTACTGCACCTTAATTTTTTTTTTTGCTATTAAAATACCCAAATTAGCTTGTGTTGCAAAGAAAACATTAAATAAACACTCCTAACTGTGTTTTGGTTGCACCTTTTTTCAATGTCATCACCTTTTGCGCTTTTTTACCTTTTTTTAGCTCCTTTGCCGCATTTTATTCCTACAATAATAATTAAACAAGGAACACCGAACGTGTGCGGCATCACCGCGTCTACTATATTTTATACTAGATAAAACCACTGATAGCCAGAGGAAATATGTTCTAAACATTTTAGTAGCACTCCTAAATGGACAGTAAGTAAAAGCCATGCTGTTGGAAACATACTTTCTGAACAAAACAGACAATGCCAGTGTGATGCGAAGTTTCAACAACGCATGTATTGTGCTGTGGCCTGAAGGAATAGAATATGGTCGAGTGTGGCTAGTACTTACGGACCAAGCACCTTACATATTATTGGCTATTGCTAACCTGAAACCTATGTACTCGAATCCAAAACATGTGACCTGCATTGCATCGTGTTTGTGAGGCACTAAAAGATGAATATTCGTACGCAAATGAATTTCTGTCTTGCATTAAGAAATTGCTGAAAAAGGCTCCTGCTAGGATACAAAAGTATGTTGAAATTACAAGACTTCCTCTCCCAACTTCTCCAATTCTCACTAGATAGGGTACTTTTTCTGAACTTGTGACTTTAATAACATTCTGTTCTGGGACTTGTTTTAGGCAGACTTTTTAATACATGAGTGAATTTTGAGTCCTTAGGCCTATATGTGATGTAATTGGTTTTGGTACTCTTTGCATGAATTAAAATTTGCACCTTTTTTGCACCTATTTCAGCTAAATTAAAGCACCTTTTTCACAAAAATTTTGCACTTAAAATTCCTAGCTCTGCCGATGAGGCTTCAATTTTGTAACTTTTCCATTCGTAACAGTAACCTCTTTCTTCCAGTATATTTTTTTACTTTACGTTAGGTTGAGTAGGTTAGGGTAATTATACGTAAATTATTTTAGGTTAGGGTAGGAATTAATAGAATTATAATGGTAGTTCTGTATTATTATAATAATAACATGGAAATGTTACTAACGATTGGCAGCACCTTACGACAGCGTAAAGTTCACTGTACGATAGGAGGGAGAAAGTTGATTGGTCGTAACAGGATACAGACATCAGAAACTGCCGTAGCGCATTTCGGTTTCAGGCGTGACTCGTCATTTCTTAACGTGCCTTTGATAGATGCAGTCTATGTCTGTAGCTTATAGGACGATATTGACATGATAATGTCTTATGGCTGGGGGTCATTTGAAAATTTCTGTAACGCATCACGCTGCATGACGTCATCATTTACCAGCCGGGAATCGTTAACTAAAACCGCGACCGCTAACGTGCTAACGTCCGTCGCAGATTAAAGACCTAACAAGCAAACAACACTGCATAGCTGTAGATAGGTATGTAACCAATCAGTCAGTCAGTAACCATAATAATGTTGCGTTTAGCTGGCGGCTGAAAGACATTATCATGCTCTTAAGCTTTTACCATTTGGTAAACGGTACTTTACATTTTTTTTTATCGCGATTGGCAGGGTCGAAATTCCACCTGGGTCGCAATTGACCGGGTTAAAATTTCCACCTGGGTCGCAACCGACCGCGGTGTCAAACGTCTACCATACTACATTAGTGCAGCTTGATTTTTTACACTTTGATAGAATTTTAACAACAGTTTCATTTCTGTTCGTGAAATTACCCAACAACACGAATTTCGTATTTAAAATCTAGCTAAATAACAGTTACCTTGTACACCGGTGTCTTAAAAAATCAATCTTTGGCAATCGTCATTGTCGCCAGACCATTGCTTAACCGTGTGTGCGTTACGTAAACACGCGTGTACGTAAGAAAATAAAATGCACGTTGTATTTCGTGCGAAAATAATTAAAAACGAAATGAAATATAGCCTATAAACACATAAAATTTAAATATACATTAATCTTCTGAAGACGAAAGGTAAAAGCTTTAATGGGGAAACAACTTCGCATAAAAAAATATCCTTGCGCGAATAAAATTTGCATCGTATTTTTTATTACGCAACAAGTGTATGCAGCACTTAAAATTGAATATTTAACGCACGCATACACATATTTATTAATAATAATAAAAATCACGTATTTCCTTATAAAACTCACGTTCACTTAGTACTGTTAATAATATCAATAAAGAATAAGGTGAAATATTTACCAAAAACTCTATTTTATTAAAATAATAAATAGAAAAAATTTATAAGATCCTTTTCGATGTATAAACAAATACTGCAAATTATACGTTTTCCATAATGCGTGCAGCGAGTAGCCTACTACACTATTGCGTATATCGTATCATCGTAGTTTTATAACACAGATCCTCAGAAGTAGGCTTACTCTTTTAAAATGGTAAGTTCGTATAGTTTGTAACCTTTACATGCTGCACATCGAAATATATACATTCTTGACGGAAAAGTGTTCTTATTATTTAATTACTTACAATCGTCGTTAATACGCTGTCGACACACCATTATCATACACGATCCCAAACACACGCGCGCGCGCGCGCACACACACACACACACACACACACACACGACGATTGTATCACACGTCTTCCGGCATACAAGACTATAAATACTTACAACATAGGACAGATGCCAAGGACAACAGAGGAACTGGTGACAGAGGAAAACGTCCCCGCTGATTAATATATTATAATATTATTATACAGTCGTGATTACGTCACTGACGGGACGGGCGCGAAGAGTTTAAAATAAACACGCGAAAGCGAATATTAATTATCTTTTGTTATTATTACACGTGTTTTGCAACGAAGTGATGTCATTCGTCGGGCTGCAAAGCGTTTTCCGCAGTTCTAACGCAAAGTGTTGGGGAAAAAAAAAAACACCGTATGTTTAAATGGGGATTTCAATTAATTCTTAAGTGGACGTTTATCGCCGCGATCCCACGCTGAAGTCTTCACCTTAAACTGTTAAAGGATGAACGTTTTCTTGGATCTGGAACGGACAAAATATAGCAATAGCTTTCTTTCCATTATGTTCACGCTGAAGTCTTCAACTTAAACTGTTAAAGGATGAACGTTTTCTTGGATCTGGAACGGACAAAATATAGCAATAGCTTTCTTTCCATTATGTTCAATTAATTTCTGCTGTTTCGGCAACTCCTTTCAAATAGAAAATACCAAAATTGCCCATTCTACGTGATCTGTGTCCCCGTGTTTCCTATTAACATTATTCAATGTTTTAAATGCCCACATTAATACTGGTCATCATGAGGGTTGACTGAAATTGTCAAAGTCAGGCGATTAAACTAACCATAATTGCATGCAAACACGCGCATACAGTGCATAGATCATAACATTCGAAACACCTTGCGAAGGAAATCATTCAGAGAATCGATTTGGAAATTCTGACGCGACTCTTCTAGGCGAGTCCGAAACGCAGTTCACAAGTAAAAGATGTGTTCTTTCCGCACACTGCCACGGATTAGGCACTTCGCCAATTCCGACTTCAAAGGCCAATCTTTCCACCTGTTCCGACGTCTTCACTCCACGGTCATCCTCTCTACACGTGGCCCCTTTTTACGTCGACGTCCACTATGTTCCTGATCCTTATTCTCCTCGTACATCCACTACAACTTGCAGCTATCAGCAAAAGACATTTATGACGCTTCTACTAACCGTTTTGTTTTCCTGTCACCGCCAAACTTTCACGTTTATATAACACAACGTATCTGGCAACGGTCTAACAAATCTCAGCTTCCTAAATTTATACTACAAGTACAATATAAAAGATATCTAACGATGTAAGTTATATTTCGTATCCTAAGATATTTTTTATTTTAGGAAATAACAAAAAGTAACGAAAGATCTCTCTTGGCCGAATTCAGGGGCCCAAGAAGTCGTATCTTTTAATTAATTAAAGATATGTTAGTGCCGCGGAAAGATGTGAAGAGAGTGTGCTTCCTCGGTACAAGGTGTTGAATACCTGTACAATGACGTATTGCCCCAAAATCGGACGTAGTGGACATTGCGTGTAAGCAGAACGAAAGCACGCGGCTGAAGAATACAAGCTGGACCAAATGAAACAAGAGGTGTTGGAAAAACTTTTTTAAAAAATCGGTAGCGCACTCTGAAAGTTGGAATAATAGACCAAACGCGCGCGCGCACACACACACACACTTAGCCACAGCCTACACACACACACACACCTATGCACAACACTACCGACGCAAACTACCAAAAGCCAACAGGAACCCATAGCAACAACAAACCACGGCACAAAAATAATATTCAACAAGACTAAAAACAAAGACTGCTGACGATGGGCAGACTGCTTATTGGTATTACATATTAAGTTATATATATAATGGCTTTACCTCAAGACGTTTTCATATATATGTTTTCCCATGACTTTACGCCCCCGAAAACATCTTGAGGTAAACTCAATATAAATATTAAATATATTACTACATCAAGAAACAGACTGTAGCAAAAAGTGTTTGAACACACACACACACACACACACACACACACACACACACACACACACACACACACACACACACACACACACACACACACAATTCCTTTGTAAGTAACTCGTTGAGTTTCCTGCACGTCTCCCATGTAATATCTTCAAATAAATACACTGCAAGTAGGCTGATAAATAAACCTACTTGCAGTGTATTTATTTGAAGATATTACACATACATGTGTGTGTGTGTGTGTGTGTTGGGGGAGGGGGGCGTTTGAATGATCGTTCATTATATGTAGGAATAAGTATGAAATCTTAATTATCCAATATTAGTTTACAAACGAAGTCGGTAATTTTACGACGCCCCCGATGTCTCGTGAGCCGTCTAGCCGAATTCGACAACACATTTAACCTTGACTGACGAACCACGATTTTTTCCCGCATACAAGATGCGAATACTAATTTCTTTACAAAGCCAATAATAATAATAAAATTATTTCCACGAACATACAGAATGAAACATTTTAAATATTACAATACACAATTTAATACAGTCTACGCTTAAACTAAATGTATTTTTGTTTTAAACAGTCTTAAACTGTATTAACGTACAATTAGGTTCATACTAAACCAGACATTTAACCTAAAAAGAAAACATAGATTAAATAGTCACTACAAAAGTTTGTGTTAAAAAATAAACACACAAAAGTCTTCTTTATTAAACAAATCGAAAACTTTGGATTCTAATGCCTCTTCAGACACTATCAAAGGTATTTTATATTGTATAAAAAAAAAATCACTATTCAGACTTAATCATTTGAAAACGCCAAACGAGCTTCACAAGGACGGTTGATGAAACACTCCACGAACAGACAATGCGTACACGTTTCGATAACAAAGCCGGGAAGAAAGTCCAACGGAGAGAAATTTCTTTTTGTGAGCGCGGCGTCATCGAGTGACTTCATGCTTTGGAGAAGAAATGAAGAGGCTCGGCCAGAAATTGTGTCAAAGCTCCGTCTGTAGACATAAGAATGCACTCGCGTATAAGATAACCAACACCCGGTCTCTTGTCGTCGCTTGAGTTAAGAGCAAATACTCTTTCAATCAAGATGATCTGTAGAAAACAATTGGGGAAAGACTGGGAGCGCTTTCTCCTACAAGAACAAGTATTTCTGCGTAGCGTAATTCTCGTTTGTACTTTTACAAGACATTCATGTTTATTTACAATAGACACTTGTAATAATTACGTAACTTGACAAAACGATCGTCTCGCACAAAGAAGTCGTTCTTCTACGTAAAAAAAAAAAAATTGAAGGACGTTTATGGACACCCCGATAACCGCTTTGCAGCTGTATTCAGCTCAACAGTCCTTTCCGACCACTCATCGTTTAGCTGGAAAGCAGATGTTGCAGTAAGTGGTCTGGCAAAAAGCAGCCAGCTGATAGATAACTAATGTAGGCCTACATAGAATCTACAATCCGCTGACGACGTGGGCTGTGTTCGTTAACTGTTAGCTAAAAACGTACCTACCTACCGCTTAAGGCCATGTAATAGGTCGTGTTTAACTTTCCCGACCACTGCGCCTCCTGCACTTCTAGAGTCGTACAGTCGATAAAGCCAAAATATGTTATAAAGAATAAATAATTAGCAGAAAAGGGTTGCTCTTACGCGGAAAAAGTTGTCGGGTATAGTTCGGCCAAGACCTGCCCCGTACTTGTTCGTTTTAACACTCTGTGGCTTTGCGGCCTGAAGAAGATCCCCGACGGGTATAGTTCGGCCAAGACCTGCCCCGTACTTGTTCGTTTTAACACTCTGTGGCTTTGCGGCCTGAAGGAGATCCCCGACGGGTATAGTTCGGCCAAGACCTGCCGTACTTGTTCGTTTTAACACTCTGTGGCTTTGCGGCCTGAAGAAGATCCCCGACGGGTATAGTTCGGCCAAGACCTGCCCCGTACTTGTTCGTTTTAACACTCTGTGGCTTTGCGGCCTGAAGAAGATCCCCGACGGGTATAGTTCGGCCAAGACCTGCCGTACTTGTTCGTTTTAACACTCTGTGGCTTTGCGGCCTGAAGAAGATCCTCGAGGGGTATAGTTCGGCCAAGACCTGCCCCGTACTTGTTCGTTTTAACACTCTGTGGCTTTGCGGCCTGAATAAGATCCCCGACGGGTATAGTTCGGCCAAGACCTGCCCCGTACTTGTTCGTTTTAACACTCTGTGGCTTTGCGGCCTGAAGAAGATCCCCGACGGGTATAGTTCGGCCAAGACCTGCCCCGTACTTGTTCGTTTTAACACTCTGTGGCTTTGCGGCCTGAAGAAGATCCCCGACGGGTATAGTTCGGCCAAGACCTGCCCCGTACTTGTTCGTTTTAACACTCTGTGGCTTTGCGGCCTGAAGGAGATCCCCGACGGGTATAGTTCGGCCAAGACCTGCCCCGTACTTGTTCGTTTTAACACTCTGTGGCTTTGCGGCCTGAAGAAGATCCTCGAGGGGTATAGTTCGGCCAAGACCTGCCCCGTACTTGTTCGTTTTAACACTCTGTGGCTTTGCGGCCTGAAGGAGATCCCCGACGGGTATAGTTCGGCCAAGACCTGCCGTACTTGTTCGTTTTAACACTCTGTGGCTTTGCGGCCTGAAGAAGATCCCCGACGGGTATAGCTCGGCCAAGACCTGCCCCGTACTTGTTCGTTTTAACACTCTGTGGCTTTGCGGCCTGAAGAAGATCCCCGACGGGTATAGCTCGGCCAAGACCTGCCCCGTACTTGTTCGTTTTAACACTCTGTGGCTTTGCGCCCTGAAGAAGATCCCCGACGGATATAGTTCGGCCAGTACCTGCCCCGTACTTGTTCGTTTTAACACTCTGTGGCTTTGCGGCCTGAAGGAGATCCCCGACGGGTATAGTTCGGCCAAGACCTGCCGTACTTGTTCGTTTTAACACTCTGTGGCTTTGCGGCCTGAAGAAGATCCCCGACGGGTATAGTTCGGCCAAGACCTGCCGTACTTGTTCGTTTTAACACTCTGTGGCTTTGCGGCCTGAAGAAGATCCCCGACGGGTATAGTTCGGCCAAGACCTGCCCCGTACTTGTTCGTTTTAACACTCTGTGGCTTTGCGGCCTGAAGAAGATCCCCGACGGGTATAGTTCGGCCAAGACCTGCCGTACTTGTTCGTTTTAACACTCTGTGGCTTTGCGGCCTGAAGAAGATCCCCGACGGGTATAGTTCGGCCAAGACCTGCCGTACTTGTTCGTTTTAACACTCTGTGGCTTTGCGGCGTGAAGGAGATCCCCGACGGGTATAGTTCGGCCAAGACCTGCCGTACTTGTTCGTTTTAACACTCTGTGGCTTTGCGGCCTGAAGAAGATCCCCGACGGGTATAGTTCGGCCAAGACCTGCCGTACTTGTTCGTTTTAACACTCTGTGGCTTTGCGGCCTGAAGAAGATCCCCGACGGGTATAGTTCGGCCAAGACCTGCCGTACTTGTTCGTTTTAACACTCTGTGGCTTTGCGGCCTGAAGAAGGTCCCCGACGGGTATAGTTCGGCCAAGACCTGCCGTACTTGTTCGTTTTAACACTCTGTGGCTTTGCGGCCTGAAGAAGATCCCCGACGGGTATAGTTCGGCCAAGACCTGCCGTACTTGTTCGTTTTAACACTCTGTGGCTTTGCGGCCTGAAGAAGATCCCCGACGGGTATAGCTCGGCCAAGACCTGCCGTACTTGTTCGTTTTAACACACTGTGGCTTTGCGGCCTGAAGAAGATACCCGACGGGTAGCCGGCGGTGTCGTTGCAACCGACCAAGGCCTAACAGCCCCGGTTTACTATCAGTTTGATAACACGCAGAAAGGACTCAACAATTACGGATCAATCAACAGCTTCAGGTAAGTTTTTTTATAATTGTCCACATGTTACAATGAAGACATTAAAAAAAATATATATATAATTACCAAACGCTTTAAAAACATAAAATTTGTTCTCAGTTTCCGAAGTCCAGTAAAAGCCGTTCCGGTCTGCTTTCACACGTCAGGGCCCGAGTAAAAATTTAGGCTACACAAGCACTGTGTAAAAACAAAACACAGATAACAGTCGTGTGTCCTGTCTACTAGAAATTGTATCAGAGTAGGCCTATCAGATGTTCGATACGACGAAAATGCAATAGGCAAATAGTTCTTTTCACGGCAATTAAATAATATTTAATTATTTAAATGCCACTACACACTCCATTCGCCAACACGAGTGTGAATATTCTTCGCGAATAATCTTCAAATATTCTTTTATTACATACCCAGTTGTAATTCTTGTCTCTCTTCATGATCAGTTTCCGTTTCTAATGTAGGCTATGAAACAGCAAAATATTTTTTTCAATATTTTGTGTACTACAACTTCGAGAAAATGTTCTTTTCTTCAAGGGTTAGGTTATATAAACCTGTTCCGGCACGCATCTCATCCTCGCACGACCCACGTCTCTTCTATCAATGACTTCATAGTTCAGTGCCGCTTTCGGCAATCGATCCTCTGTCATGCTTTGCAGATGATCCCACCATTGCCTTCTGGTAATTTCATTTATAATCCTTTACTTGGAGTTCTGCTCTGATATCCTCATTCCTTATTCTATCTTGCAATGTATAATTTAAAGTATTTTGAAGAAACTGCATTTCAGCGCTCTGAATCTTGCCGCATTCCTTTTCTTGTCATGACCCACGCCTCCTTGTTTAATATATATATATATTGACGACATATTGAGAGCATGGAAATCTTGGAGTGACTTTGGGAATATAGCTTAACAAATCAATTTGTATGGGTTACCTGCTATATGCGGATGATCTAGTTCTTATTCAAGAAAATGAGGATGATTTTCAAATTATAAGAAGTGGCAAGAGAGTACTCACTGACAATTTCAGTAAGAAAGACCAAAACCATGGCCTTTAAAGGTAAATATCGAGTGAGGACTAAGATAGTTACAAACAACAGCACTTCAGAACAAGTGATCCGTTTCAAATGTCTCGGCTGTCCAGTATGCTATGAATCTGATTATGATATAAAAGAGAAATTTTTCTATAGTACAATATTCAGTTAATGGGGTTTAGGCGACCTATTTTTCAGTTCCGAATGTCTTGCTGTGTTGCTTGCCGCCCGATCACCATCCCCGTATATCCAAACACATATACGCTTTCCTTACGTTGATCTCACGGCGTTTCGAATCTCTTCCTCTCTTAGTTGTGTCGACAGTCATTGCGAAATTACTTTCTGGTCTACGTAGTTTAAAACTGCTGTATTGTCCGTTTCCAACAATCCACGCTTTATAGTAACTAGCGTATGCAGCTGAAACAGATACTCTATACGATGTTTAGTGCACTGAACATACGTTAGTTACGTACGTAACTAATATATAGTTAAAATATATACTTATATATTACTATATATGTTACTTACGTAACCTTAAACATTTGCTAAACTTTTCAAGTCCTCCCGTAATTTCAATAAAATAATTCATAATCTCAAATACTTGCAGATGCTGTCTCAGACACGTTATGTTACTGTTTTCAAAATCCGTGGGGTCGAGACGTACGCTGAGACGAAATCATAGATGCGCTGCGGGAATCGTCTCCATGGCAGTGAAACATACTGTATTCTTCGTTTCTACGACAAACGGTCCTATCGATCACTACACTACGACACGATTTTCACACGCACAGTTTAGTTAGATTAACGTTAGCGGGCATTTCAAGCGGACGGTACAACCTCTGTTCCGTCGTCTTTCATTATTCCAATTCCTACAGAACAACAACAACATTCCGCTCCACATACAAGCACTGAGAATGATGTTTATAGATTATACACACTGTAATTTATACGTTACTGCTTCCTTCAAAAGGAAAGAGAATAAATTACAACGTAGTCGCAGATGATCGGCTGATTCTACATAATAACCTTGACCGCTCTCATCGTACTAGTTTCGCCATTTGTTTCACTATTCTTTACACTCTGCATTAGCTTTTATTTACGGTCATGTTTTCGCCTCTTCGCAGGTTAATACGATAAAACGGAGACGCGCGCGAAGAATTATTTTACAAATCAGACCACAGTCGCTGTGATTACGTTACCAACATCTGTGACAACGCACGAGCGTTCGATCACCACCACTAATCTCTGTACGAATCTGTCAACTCTTTGTCAGTTTAAATAGTTGTCATACTGTGTTATTGTATGCATTACGCCGAATTTTGTATGAAAATCTGCTCCTGCACCACCCATACTTTGTCTTTCCTATATTTATTTCTACTCCCCACTTTTTATATTCTTCACTTAAGTTTTCTTACCATGTCAAACGCGTCTTCTTCCGATACTATCAATTCGACAATCATTGATTTCTATTCCCACAGTTTTTGCATTTCAAGTTATTAGTATGAAATACTTTCAACCCTTTCAGCCCTCGTGAACAACCCGACCTTGACCACAAATGTAGACACGACGGATTTTCAAAATTTACGTATGTCTAACGTCCATATTGTAATGGTACATATAACACTACCAACACCAACGTGCCACAAATGAGTTGAACCCACTACAATCAAGAATACCTACAAGGTCAAGCATACGATCATGGATAAAAAAGGAAGTATCATAAGCCAAAACAAGTGAATAAAATGAAGAAAGAATTACCAGTAAATGTGCAACTAAACAAGATAAAGCAAGACTAACGACGAGACGACATACATAATTACCCAATAGATCAAACAGTGAGAAGGAAACCAAGGAAAACAACACCATGAAGAAACTTATTAAGAGTGAGGAAAGTATCAGTGAAGAGAAGAAGAAAATATCCAGGTCAAACACAAAAAGGGAGATAACATGAATTATAATGAACTAACATATGCTAATAAAAGAATTATTATAAAAGAAGAAAGTATAAGTGAAATAAGCAACATGATTTAAATCCCTAAGCTGTAAAATTGACACTGACCCAAACTTATTAAGTAAATACCTTCCTTGACAATGTAATACAAACGGTACTCAATAAGAGTTGATTAAAACTTATAGTTTTACCTTATTTCCTTTCCATCTTGCGACTTCGTTATATGTCATACACGACATGTTTCGGGAAACATGTTCCCATCTTCAGGTTTAAAAACTTTTCGTTCTCACATGAAGAACTTGTCAACGTAAATAAAAACTTTTACTTACATCATTAAAAACACACTACATTAATAATGTACCGCGCGAAGAATCAGTGCGCACTGTTCGGGTTCATAATAGCAAATGTTGATTTCTCATTCGTCTATAATCTGAATATAATCTATAATCAGTCAATTTTGATCCGAACTATAAACTAGTCTCGTTTGACATTACCAATTTATACACTAACATACCGGTAAATAAGACTATAAACATACTTCAAACCAACTTGATTAATGCCGCAGTTTTAAGCCAGCAGCAAATTCAAGAACTATTGTCATTGTTACGAGTCATATTACAACAAAATTATTTTACTTTTGATAACAAGTTTTTCGAGCAGAAAGAAGGATTAGCGATGGGTTCCCCGCTCAGTGGTCTATTGGCAGAAATATACCTTAATTATTATGAAAATAAATATCTTTTGTCTGCTCATAACAAATTGCACGAACTTATCATTTCATACACCCGATACGTTGATGACACCTTTATAATATTCAACGGCACAAATAGACAAATCGATATAATGCTCAAACACATGAACAATATAAACGGTAACATTAAATTTACTATGGAAACAGAGAGACATATAATAGCTTAAATTTTATGGACGTATGCATCAAGAAATGCACCGATTCTTTTAAATTTGGGATATACAGAAAACTCACAACTACAGACGTGGTTATTCATGCAGATTCATATCACCCATACACACAAAAATTGGCTTCCTTCAATGCTTTCGTACACAGATTATTGTCATTCCCACTAAGCCAAGAAGACCTGAAGGAAGAGATAAACACTGTCCAATTCATTGCCGTAAGGAATGGATATAAAGACACAATTATAGACAAACTAATTCGTAAACACAAATCCAAAGCAAATAAAGTGATTAAATCTAATAATACAGAGAACGCTTTCATCGCGACTGAATATACTAATCTTCTTCCACACATTATAAAAAACGTATTTAAATTCCACACATTATAAAAAACGTATTTAAAAACTAAACATTAATGTATTTTTTAAAACCACGAAAAACTTGCGGAATTCCTTCAGACATAATAAACATTCAGAATTTGAAAATAACTCGGGTGTGTATAAAATTGTGTGCGATGATTGTGACATGTTTTACATTGGCCAGACAGGGAGAAAATTTAAAGATAGATTTCGTGAACACATACCGAAGGGCAGCATTAGATATACTACCTCCAACTTCGCGTTACATTTGATTAATAATAACCACAGATACACTAGTTGCGCCAAAAATTTGAAACAGTTACATATTTGCAACAAAGGGCGAATTATGAGCGCTTTAGAAGAATTCGAAATCTACAAAGCATCGAGAACACAAAAAAAACCTAGTGCTCAACGATCAATTGTCGTTTAACTCGAACAGCTTGTACGATACTGCGTTACAACATGTTTATCAGATTATAGACGAATGAGAAATCAACAGTTGGGATTATGAACCCGAACAGTGCGCACTGATTCTTCGCGCGATACGTTATTAATGTAGTGTGTTTTTAATGATGTTAGTAAAAGTTTTTATTTACGTTGACAAGTTCTTCATGTGAGAACGAAAAGTTTTTAAACCTGAAGATGGGAACATGTTTCCCGAAACATGTCGTGTATGACATATAACGAAGTCGCAAGATGGAAAGGAAATAAGGTAAAACTACAAGTTTTATTTCAATAACGCGACTTGGAGACCATAATCACAAATTATGAAGAGTTGATTATTGAACACAAAACATAATAAAGAGAATGAATAATAGTATGAGTTATCCATAACTAAATGATGTGTAAACTTGAAAGAAGGACTATGTCCAAAACACTAATGACCAATTGTAAAGTGGAATTGAAATTATAAATAACCACTCATTACCAATAATAAAGACTGTAAAAGATAAGATTATATCCACCTAAATACTAATAATAACAATAATAATAAATAAACCATGTTGACAGCTAGGTGCAAGTAATCTTGGTAACTTCAACCAAAGCAATTATCAGTATAAATTCAGAATGAACTACTGCACAATAATAACAGTGTTATCAAAACAATGATAAGAGATATTCAAACAATAATGAGAATAAATTGAGAGGATTGCAACTCGTGTAACAATGTAACTTCCTAGAGTATGGTAAACTCACCTAACAAACTATAGTTAAGGTAATAAAACCATATAATAAAGAAAAAGGACACTACCAGAAGTGATAATGACCAATGCATTATGCATAGGCCATAATAAAATGTTATTAACAATTACTGTTAGTATAATATTATCAATAAACAAAATATGTAACAGTAAGCCTAGGACTTGAACCTATGAAAATAGATATTGTATAATTATTAGTACATAATCAGAAGGGAAAAGTGAATAATACTATAAGGATATGTTATCACCACGAAAATATGGGATAAAAACAATGTATTTAAAGTATTAAATAACTTAAAAAGTATTATGAATTTATACCAAGTGCGGTTTTATCAACCCCAAATCAGAACTATATGATGAGGGTATGCAAATTACTCGTAATCAAAAAATAGAAACGATGGGAATGATAAAAATATCGTCAGTGTAATTATAGATAAGATATTTGACTTATAAGAAATAATTAAAAAGTGACGAGCCCTTGCGCGTGGGTATGTAACCGACAAATCATAATCTTGAACCCAGCTACTGACGCTATATTAAGCGTCTATTTTGACGAACCTCACCGAGTGTACACGAAATAAAGACAATTAGCCAATCAGAGCCCATTAAAAAATACGAAGTGTAGAATACAGACCAGGTAACTATAGCCAGTCTATCATCAACAACGAGAGATACTCCACGTTAGCCGAACGTCCAGAAAAACGTGGGTTTGACAGCCGACAGCTGTTAATACACAAGCTAACCTCGAAGCTTCGAGTTGAGGTTAGGTCAAACCGAGAAGACAGTGCAGTCTATTTTTAAGTGTTCTATTACGGAGTTCATGCGTATAGGCAATGTGTGAAGTGCATTTACGAAAATTAATTAAAAATATTAATTAATCATAAAAAGTTAAAAAAGTGTTAATTCTTCGAATCAACAGATTACGCAAGTATCAGTGTAAATGACCATTATATTACTGTATATATAGCAAATCATTCAATAATTAAAGAACGCTAATAGCGAATCTAATTTGTCTGAATTAATTGATAAATAACCCAAATTCAAAAAGGAAGGGGACTTAGAAAAAATCAAAGAAACACTAATCGATTTGAACGATTTTAATAATGACAATTTTAATTCTTTGTTTGAATCAATTATATTAGTTTAAGAAAAGACACTGAGTGATCAATGAGGGGAAAATGAACCCTGAAAATTAATAAGTTTAAGATGTTATTGTATTTAATTGTAGTATTTGAACTCAGAGTCACGCATGAGTGTAGCCTAGTCGTATCGAATTAATTTGAATTACCTGTTCTATTTATATCCAATCTTGGAGGTTATTCAGGAACATAACGCTGAATTTAATAAATTATAATGATATACTAAATAAGTAATGCCTCAAAAAAGCATTAATTAATCAATTTTAAGTAAGCAAGGTTACATGAACCGTTGCTAACCTCAATTGTAAACAATGAACAATCGTTCATATTTTATATTATGTTAAATCAACAATTAATATTTTTATTCTCCGGCTACTGATTATCACAGTAGTGCATTTTATGGTAGAAGTGTATCTTGCAGACTCAAAGAACCTACTAATGTTATAAAGCATCATAACCTAATTGTTTATAAACAGAAAATAATCGACTTGCCAAATGCAATCATACCACCCTGAGCATTTAATTATTTTAAGAGTCCATGTTCAATTCTAATTATTTTAAAAAAGCAAGATAAATAATAACATTGTAACAAAAACCATTTTACTTGAGTTAAATAATCAACTATTGTTTTATGAGCAATTTAAAGTGTTGACCTTTATTGGAAAAAATAGAATTACAGCTTAGGTAAGCAACAAGAGACGGTTAGTACCAGCAGCCAGAGCGAACATTCAAATTGAATGATTATCACCAACCACATTATCTAATATTTTCAACATATTACGACTGATAGTAAGTATCATGTACATGTTGTGTTTATGTTAATGTCTATACAGAAAAGTGCCGATCGACTCACCGCAGCAAAAGGCAGAAAAGTCAACGCAACTACTTCAGAATCGAACTCAAGAAATTGAACAAAAAACATTCTAAACAAGTTAAACAAAATTAATAAACGACGTCAAAGAGTAAGTGAACCGATTTATTCATATCGGATTCAATAATAGATTGAATTGGGTAGAATAAATCGATAAAACAAAAATTAATAATAAAAAAGAAAACTTTAATTATAATAATAAAACAAACAACAAGAATCAGTAGGACCCGTAATCTCGTGGTATTACAATATCAATTTGGGTTTATCATTTAATCTAGTTACTTTTATTTCTTATCTTTTTGTACTACTGGTAAGGTTTTATAGATAAAGCCAGCTATAAAAATGGACTGATTAATAGTTATATCCTTCAATCGTACTACATTTTGTGTTTAAATATTATACCATTGAGAAACGCATTTCATGTGCGGCGTACTCGCGATATGACGAACGAATATATTTTTTTTTACCGCAGAACGTTTTTTTTTTCACAAATGGAAACCGGTCGCTTCTTAATTTGGATGCCTACAAATGACGACATAAGATAGGCAAGCCATTTTTCATTCGAAATAAAATCAATAACAAAAACAACGAACCAACCAATAAAAATAAAAATAAAATGGTCGACAACAATCAATGTACAAGCTTTATATTAGTCGAGTGTGTTATTAAAGGAATTCAATACTTTGAAACGATTCGGCTATAATTATACGCGCGGGGGACTACTATTCGTCGAGACTCGTCTTACGATGTAAATTAAATACCAGGTGGCGCGCGCGCTCTCTCTCTCGGTCAATTTACAGTCGGTAAATAGTTTTTAGTGGAAACGTATTTATTACCCCGATGGTATAATAATTTTACTGACCACCGGACAGAGGGCAGCAGCGGTGGCTGCTGCAAATTGACTGTTTCTTGTTCTTCTTTTCTTTTTTTTTTTATTTGCATACACCGAGAGTTTGAAATGTGTGGCCGAGCGGTTGGTTGTAGGTCCTCGGGCTTGGGTTTAATTGGTGGTAGCTTGATGATCGGGCAGCTGGATCGTAGGCGGAGCCCTCTCTCTACTGCCGCTTGCTCCTGCCGGCCGTCTCGTCTCATTCGGCCGCGATGACAACACACACACACACACACACACACACACACACACACACACACACACACACACACACACACACGCGCGCGACCCACGCGCTCCGCAGACACGGGCAGACGTGGTGATGAAAAACACACATCCGGCTGCTACTATCTGCGTTTGTTAGTCTTTCGTAGGCTTTTAAAAGTCATAACTGGCCATCTAGCCTGCGGCCGAGTATTAGTCACGCGAGCAAATCGTAACGGCTGTGTCTCTTTCTCAGCCTCAGAAAGTTCTAAAACAGCGTTTATATGTTTATGTAGGCCGCGACACCGTGTGTTATGGGCTGCGCTGCCAGTCATATGATCTGGAATATAAGTGTCAATATGTTACGTTATTAATACGCGACTCAAAAACTTTCAGGTATAAAAATAACAAATTATTAACTAACGTACAAGTACAATTAATTGAAACTATAATAATCACTTTCTATTTTAAACAAAACGTCCAAGTATTCAAGCTAAACGTCCAATAGAAGCAAATTAGTTTAACCCACGCAAAAAGCCACTAACATAATAAATGTGTAAATCATAACACAGAACGGTTAAACATTTCACACATTAATAATAAAGACAAAAATATTTAGTTCTTTAACATTATTTTAGAGATTTAAAGACGTTAGACAATTAATCTGCTAATGGAATTGGAAATACCTAAATTAACCTAATGCAACTTAATAAAGCAAATGCTTACAGTGTGTGTAATTTACTCTAAACAAGATAAAAATCAAATTGGCTATATTTTTACACGCTGTTTATGTTACAATTAATATTTGATACTGACAGTACGAGCTACTAAAATATTTAATATTATACAAAAATACAATATTGTTAACGATGTTTACTTATTAAACATATAGGCCTACTTGTTCGCATAAACGTAGATTTAGTCTGCAGAAAGGCGGAGGGGGGTTTATGCTGTACTTATTCTCCCGCCTGTGGATCTCCCCCCTTCTGCGTATCGGCGGAACTCATGTAGACAACATATCCCACGCAGGCCTACTTGTCGCAGTAGGCCTACAACACAAAACACAAACGCTAGCGGTATATGCAAATTTCCACTTCCGATAAAAGTATAATATAAACAAATCAATCCTTCTTGAGTTAAAAGAAGACAGTTTATGGGGCGCCCTCCCCCCGTCTCTTTTGATCGGCAAAAACGTTTGGTCGTCGAGGGGAAAGAATTGCATTGCGCCGTTCCGGTAAAGAAGACGTTGAACGTGGAGAACACCCCCCCCCCCCGACTACACATCACATAAAACCGAGTACAGACACGGAGTGAGATGAAAGGAAAAGGAAGTGGGAACACGAAAACGGGATTAACGTGTAAACGAAAATTCGAGTTTTGCGGGGGGAAGATAATAAAGAGGGCGAAGAAGGAGGAAACACCGAGGGGAATTGACAAAAGTGATGAACTATTTACAAAGGAAACACAAGGAAGGGTAAATCGTTCAAATTAATACGTATCGCGGGTCTGATTTATTTACAGAGTTACCGCTTTATGAAATCGAACGAATACGACAGTGAGATTCGCAACGTCTACAACATACAAAACATTTTACATTTCATTCTTAAACCAAAGAGTCATGTATGTAACGTTAATTGAAAATTTTTAGTCAACACTACAACACTTTCTTAATCGATTTTTCTAGCACAAAATAAATTACAATTTATGTAGCCTATACGTTAGGCAAATTCATCGTATTTGTAAGAAATATGGGATAAAAATAAATCTAGACGAAAGTAAATAAATATGAGGATATCAAGGAATAGATAAAAAAGTGTTTGAAAACATTATATTAAATGAGCAAAACTTGTAAAAAATACTTGAGTAGCGTAATTTAGAGTGATTTCAGACGTACAATATACAGATTGAAATCTATGATAGCAACGGCAAAAGTAGATTTCGTCAAGAAGAAAAATTGTTTCTTCCAAGTGAAACTTAGGAACCCGCACAGCAAAGAGGAATTTCGTCAGAAACGTAACATTTTTGTTAGTATTTCTTCTTCATTGTCTTAGGCAAGGCGTCCGACATTTCAAAATTATGAAGGTCTCGACGTCCATAATTAATTGTGGATAGAAGATGTAATGTCTCCCTACCCAATTAGAGAAAAGTTAGACGCAAATAAAGAACCGACTGAGAAGGTAATGAAAATATACCTCGGAATGCTTCTTTAGAAGCTGATCAACCGAGAAGTTCAAGCGATCAAAGTCTAATCCTGGCTTTAACTATTTAGCATAACGAACATCTCAGACATAACACACAGGTGGTAATAAACAAATCAGTGGTTAGGCTGATGATATCAACCTACTCCACAGAATCGACCAGTGAGAAAATGTGGGCAAACCGAGGCGTATGTAATCAAGGTGTTAAGGAAGATACCAAGGCACGTTAGAAAGACCGATGGAGGAACGAGACTATTATAATTTGCGCCGTCTATAACAATTGAAGAGTGGATAAGAAGAAGAATAAACGTACAGTCGCGTTACTTTACGGTGGCCGCTTCATAGTTGCGCGAAAAGTGAGGGTAGTGGGGGGACTAAGTGTGCTCAGTTGTAACACTACATTTCAAAAAAGTCCGTCTTTTTACTGTTGCTACAGCCGGCTTTATGGGTGCCCTCAAATATTTAATTATTACAACTCGGGTTTTACACATTGCTGACATTTCCGGATTTCATTCAACTAACTACTATTTAATTAAGAAAGTTGTGTTAGTGGTTATAATCACAAACAGAATTATCACTGTTGCACACGACTATAGAAAAATTATTCCGATTAGCGCTTTCAAGCTTCTCAGCTCAGATTTCCGATTCCACGATGAACTGAGAAGCTTAAAAGCGCTAATCGGAATAATTTTTCTATAGTGGTGTGCAACAGTGATAATTCTGTTTATAACTACTATTTGTAATTTTACTCAGTATTATTCGAAATTGTATCATATATGTATTTGTAACACCAGAACAATGTTATTCGTTACATAATGTAAGTAATAAATAATTACTAGTATTGGCCGCTTTTCTGTCCTGAATTGTTTTCTTTTCCTGAGATATTCAATTATTTTTGCCCTTACCTCTTGACGTTTTAATACACTTCAATTATTTCTAATCGTCTTCCATTTAAACCCCAAGTTTATAATAACTTTTATTAAACGCGATAAGCTACCTTGAAAGTTTACACTAGATTTAAGAAGTTGATGAAGTTTTCGTAGCGTAGGATATGTTTTTTGTGTTTAAAATAATAATTAAACTAAATACAGGCCTATACGGTAGTAAATGTTTTTAGAAACGCATCAACACTTACGCACTCAATGAGATGTGCCGTTACACTGACAAGAAACAGGGTTTTGCGCATTTCACTCTCACCAAGGTTGCCGGCCACCATAAAATACACAAGTAGTACCAACGTATTGACAGAATCAGTAACAGTGAGCGGGAGTGTATCTGGATGGCAAAAGGAAGACAGAGGATGGATGAAGCGCAAAAATATGGAAAGATTCTTTGCAAACTAGATTTTTTTTTTTTAGTAAATAGAACAGGCTGATAGTTTAATAGTATTCTCCGCTTCCCTTCGCTTGAGGAAAAAGTTTTACATTTCGAACTTAATTAAGGGTGAAGATCCCCTTAACAAGACGTTTCGCTCGCGTCACTCTCTTGCACTTAAATTTGGAAAAATCTTAAACGTATTAGTAGAATACATCCGACATTACCATGCGCGTAGTAACCCGTAATCAGCGACCGAATTGATCGCATTAACGTCCGTACACGACAATAGACGAGCAGCATTGTATGTAACTACACAGTCGTATCTGTATGCAAAATCGACACCGTTTTCTCCTTCACGGTTACTGTTTTATGACTTATCCGCCTTGTCTTTTCTCCTCTTTTTTTTTTATATTTATTTCTAGTTTCGTCTTCCATTTTGCCACCATTATCGTTATTACGAGTGGTTACAACAACCTGACCTTCGTCTCGGCCTCGCCGCGCGTCCGATTCCCGTGTTCACTCTCGAACCATCAAGCGCATTCCTGCTGTCACGATTTCAACACCCCGCCACGACGCAGCGCTCACTCGGCAGAGAAAAGAAATCTCACTGCCCTAATTTCGTTAGTTTTTTCATATTTTTTTTTCTTAATTTCTCTTCAGTAATTAATCGATAACTATCGACGGTGGTATTCGCGCGTTCGTTTTCTCCTCGGCTAGAACAACAGTTCGTGAGATAAGCGACGCGGATGGCACAATTTATTGCCGGTGAAAGTACTGTACGAGCCATTCATCCGTATTAATCGAAGATACGTGGATTCACGCAGCACGCATGTAGGAAACGAACCGGCAAACGTTATTAGAAAAAGGTTGTGTAGGAATTAAAAAAAAAAAATGTCAGTAGGCCATGAGAGAGTATCGATATTGTGCCGGGACAGTATCGGTCACGTCTAGCGTGTACAGTTCCGCGTTGTGTTGAGAAAGAAAATTTCGAAGTCAACGAACACAAGAAGAAGAAGAGTAATCAAAGTGATCGTATTAAAGTGAAGAAAATGGGATTCCAACACTTCAGTTTTGAGCTATTGTCGGCTCCAGTCCGGAATGTGTGCAAGTCCCTCAACTCCCAGGAATTTCAGTAACTCCGGGGTCTACACTGCTCTTAATTCCACGATTTCCTTCCTACATCTTAGAACAAGTACCGTAAGGGTCAATCTTTCCGGGAACGGCGTTCATTCATTTAAAAAAATTGGAATTATCAGAACGATGTTAATCAAACGCAACGAAAATACACTGCCTACCGTACCTCATTCAACATTTGGATGAATTCACCCTTATGTACTACCAATGATTGGGGTATTCGTATGCACACAAGAGAATGAGTTGATATCCCCGTAGCGCTGACAAGGTAATCTAGTCAACCGCACGGTGGATGATCACAGACAGACCAGTACACGAATGTCGACGCTACAACGATAGCGCCGTGTGTGTACACAAGAATCGTGAATGTTTTTACAGAGAAACAACACACACACACACAAAGCCAAAACTACCCAACAAAACTAAAAGCTTAAAAGAAGAAAAAAAGAGTCGTTACGAATGCAACGAATACAACAAAACTATACAGACGTCGTAATGTAGTGTGCAAGCGCGCGCCGGGCGACATCAAAGGCCCAACAAAAACCGCCGAAACCTCGTGTCTATGCTGCACCGCTAGCTAGAGTACAACAACGAGTACGACATATACAAACAAACAAACAAACAAAATAAAACAAAAAAAGTAATCTGTGTGACTGGTGGTACCTGCAGTAACATAAGTGTTTGAGAGGGCACCGCAAACATACTCCGCCTCACGACTCGGGGGATGAGTGAGCACCGCGCGGAGACAGACAAAAAACGTCCGCCGTAGTCGTCGTCGGTCGTGTCCGTCGACGTCCTTGGTGAACCACCAGACCATAGAACCACAGATGAAACAAAATACGGTTGTACTTCGACATTCTCACTGTCACCGGTCTTTTGTTTCTGATCGAAGCCGTAATTTCAGACTTCTCGACTGCACTGTGTACGTTACGTTGGCAGAAACGTTTCACTGAAAAGTATCCAGTAGAACAGGGCATGATAGGACCGTAATCAAAAAATCTACTAGACTACTGTGGAGTACTAAAATAACGAACAGATTAAAGATGATGTTCTACAATTTTGCCGTGGAAATTATTAGAATATAAGGGTACAAGTATAGGAGAACGGAAAACATGTTGGTACAATATCGAGGCTGTAGAGAACATATTTTAGACCTTATCGGACGAGATGGATCTCGAATGTCGATATAAACGACAGAATGGGAGTAAACATAAACATATTGGACACGAATGGAAAATTAAACAATCGAACTTAAACGAAACTGTATGAACTTAGCAGAATTTTAATTCATTTAGTCAGATTTAACCCGGTCAAAATTGGACAAAAATACTGAAAATTATACCAGGCACTGAACAGAAAAAAAGTTCCAAAATGTTAATAATCGGGTACGTTAGACCCACAGGGCAGGTGGGTAGGAAACCAGCCCTCCTAAGATACGGATTCTCTGAAATCAAACCACGATCCTCCAGGTTAGGAGTTGTGCGAGGGGCTGGTAACACCCCGCCATGGAAATTCGTCATTCCTGAGCCCCAAGAAGAGAGGAAATAAGATTTTGGAACAAAGTGCAATTGTCGACGCACCACGGTACGTTTGGAATCTCGACCTGATAGCATACATAGGATATAATTCACGAGAAAACTGGAAGACTACATGCAGTTGTCGAGGCCACGCAGCTCCTGGACAATCAACAACTACGAAAACTCAACATGATTAATAGATTTTTAATTAGCATAGTCACTAGAGCAAAATCATAACATCTGTGTTGTTTGTGGATGGAAAGAAGATGAGAGCAACATCACAGGTTGGTACGACTTAATTTAAGTTTCGCTTACTTTTGACAAAACTTTCTTCTTCATCTTGTCGAGTTCAATGCATATGTTACTGTAAAAGTGCGAAGTAAGGCAAATCTTAAGATTTACTGGTATATCCTAAGATTTACCGTTATATGATGGTAAATGTCCGATGATCCTTTTAAAATGTTTGCATTTCGAACTCTTACCAACAATTAGTGGTGTCAAGATTTTCCGCTTCGTTGTGGTAAAAGCGTAATATTTTTATTTTTAAAGAAATGTATGGTTAATAATTTAAAAAAAAAAATAATTTCTATAAAAACGCATGATGAAAGGCTAATAAAATTTTCTGTACACTGCGTGATTGGTTATGTGTAGAAAGATGTACGTTTGCCGATTGTGGTACAAAGTTTTACGTAAGTCTTAAGATTTACCTTACTTCGAACTTTTACCGTAACACATACACTGTTCCGATTGTGAAAAAGTCATTACGTCATTAAATTTCCATTTTCACATTCTTGCACGTTCATCGTTAGGGAGACAAATTGTTGGTCACCTGAAAGCAGTTGGCTGCATTAAGAACACAGAAATCTTAAAAAGCTCGGCCAAGTGAATCAGAACCAGAAATTTGTCACTGCGCGCAATGACCTTTCATAATTAGATTACCTACGTATTACCACGACGGAGACAAACGTATCGGAGAACGGTGCGAGGCAGTTGTCAAGTGAGTATTGAACTCGATTGCATGTAGCCTATAACGGTACCTGAACGACTTCAACCATTCAAGTCACTCGGTTTGTTTTTTTTATTGCCACAATGTCAAGTCCGCGTCGGAATAATGCGTGTGTGTGCGCATGCGCGCTCGCACTCGCGTATACACCACCGCGTGTAAATGCAAAACAGCGCATATACACATAATAATGAATGCTCGCTGCCAAGTCTGTGTATGTGTGTGTGTGTTGACAGCCGTTAGACGCGCAATGTACTGTATATATATATATATAGAACACACACCTCTCTGTTATTGATTCCGGAGGAGCAGATCGTGCGACCGCCACACCATACCAATAACAAATGGATATAAATTGTAAATGTGAGAGAGTGCGCGCGCGATTGTCTTACGCATACATATAAAGCTCGCGTTTTGTCGTCGTTGTCGTTGAGACGCGGAAACGCGTTTAAAAGGCTAAAGAATGTTTCTTCCTCCACTCGGAGGACAATGGTGAGTATATACCGAGTCTGTACCGTTAATAATAATACTGGCGCAAGTGCTGGGGAATTGTTGCATGTGACAAGCTCACACACACACACACACACACACACACACACACACTGTACGACGACCAAGGAAGCTTGGCGCCCACTTACACGCTACACTCGAGTTACCTTTCCTGACCTCATCCTCTTCCCCGTAGTTGGGCTACTTGATCTACATCATCATCATCGTCGTCGTCGCATGGTGTTCTCCCACATGCCAGGCCGACGCCGTTCGCGTATATTCCAGCCTTGACCCTTCAAAAGCTCTCTCCACACTGTGTGTCATCATATGTCTTCAATCTTCTCCTGGCTCTCTTCTTATCCTTTCCGCAGTCCCCTCAACAGCCGTTGTTAATACTCCGTCGGCCAAAACGATGACAATCGGCATCAATTATCAGTGGTAATTAATTATCTCGCGTCAGTGTAGTTGACAAAGATTGGCCGGTTTGTCACGATCACGCGTTCCACTAATTTCGACTTGTAAACTGTTAGAAATTCGAAAGATTACTATGGACCAAAATCAAGGAGGTAAACAAAAATCTGCTGGAACAGGACTGAACGTAAACATCAGCAAAATTAAATACATGCTAATTTCTGCACCCGAAAGGAGGAGAAATCTGTGTAATCTACGCATAAAGCACTTCCGGCATTCATTTGATGCTGTTAATAAAGTTCCGATACCTGGGTAACATGGTGCATAAAAAAAAGGGTAGGCCTACATAAACACGACAATACACGACAGGATGCAAATCAAATAGGAAATGGGGCAATATTATTCTAACAGTAGACTGAAAAGCCGTCTCATTAATGACAACACAAAAAGGAAATATATGACACCTATTAAGACAGGCTGCTGCTCATGAAGGTGTAGACGTGAACATTTGCAAAAAAGGAACAAGAAACACTGAGACCGTTTGAAAAACAGATTGTACGACGTGTTTATGGTCCGGTTAAGGAAGATGATGAGTGGAGAATAAGAAATAACCAGGAGATAGATGAGCTGTTGAACCGTGAGGACATTCTTAGATTCGTAAAGATTCAACGAATACAATAGATGGATTATGAGAGTATGCCAAAGGGCATACTAATCTTAAGGGCTGTCGAATGATGTGCTAGAAGATCTCAAAAGAATGGATGAGAGGTGTTACGCTGAGACGGAAACTGGTAGGAGACACTGGAGGAAGATTCGTGTTGCAACGTGATGGCTCACATTGGGCTGTAGCGCTAAAGAAGAAGATGAACAATAATGAATTGAATCGTCGCCTTACACGAACCATCAAATCGCCGCCTTGCTAGGCCGACCAGTGTTTGCTGCTATAGTGTAAACCGTCCGCCTTCCTGAAGCTGTGGACAAGGGTCAATTCGTCTCGTCGGATGCGGGTGAGCGCAAAATCGGCGGCTGCCTCACCCACGCTACTAGAGTTCTACGCACCCTGAAATAAGGACGAGTACCCACAAACAAATGAATGAGCAGCAGTAATATACTCGCTCGGACAAAAGAAGTAACCTGCTGGTTTAACGTGTACTTGTACGGCACACCTGAGTTAGTACGAAAGTCACAGTGAGAGACGGGAGGTGACAAACATAGTCCTTCACGCCCCGTTGGAACAAACAAGCATACAAACACGCAGCAAATTGACTTCGTTCACAGTTTTTATTGTTAAAACCCGATAGTTTGAATTAATTTACAAAATAAAAGAAGGCTGGGTCTTGGTGAACGCACGCTGTAAATTATCCAGTTGAATGGGAGGAGTTCAACATGCCAGACCTAATAAAGGAAAGAGAAGCGTTCAAGAAAAGAACAACAACAGACCTGCGACATAAAAACCGTTGACATCATCATATCAAGACGGCATGTGTTTCATAATACAAGTAGGCGCCGACCATGACGACTCGAGAAAGAAAAGAAAACGTTCAGTTAAAAGAGTTGGTGTGGATTAAATGTGTCCACAAGACAGCGCTGCGGAATAAGAGGATTTTTTCAACACCTTTTGTAAAACTCCCTAAATGGTGATTCACACATAAAATACGTGACTGTTTTACTTGGAAAAAGAAGCCCCCCCCCCCCGTATATAATAAAGTGCTTTTTTTTTTAAGGAAAGGGCAGATGGTATAACTAAAAGATATTTACAATAAAAAGTGCATATCTAAAAATGCAAAATAAGGCATTACAGTTGAGGCAGAATGCCTATATACAAGTGAATGTCTAGCATTGAATTATAATTTAGACAAACTAGAAATATTGGAAAGACGCATTATTTCGGAAAGTATTAGGCTCACGAAAACCTTCAGAAGTTTGGAAATTAAAAAGTAATGATGAAATATATCAAAGTTTAGAAAATATAACAGAAACAGTGAGAAAAAGAAGACTAGTATTTTTTGACATTTAGCCTATATAGAATGGACGACAATAGGTTAACAAAACAGATCATCAAATATCTGCGGGGAAAGAAGTCAACATCAAGTTGGATTAAAGAAGTCAAAAAGGATTTAGAAAAAAATAATGTAAACGCAGAAGAAGCAACTGAAAGAGGAGTTTTTCGGACAAAAGTGTTAAAAATGGAAGGAGACCAGGGTAGGAGAGAGAAAAACGCAGGCTCAAAGTGGACTGAAGACAGGAAGAAGAGACACTGTGAAAAGATGAAAGAATACTGGAGAAAAAGAAAAAACAAGGAATAAAGAACTGAAATTGGCATGTGGTCTTCAGATGGCCGATACCAATAGAAAAAGTGCTTTTTAGCAAATAAAGTAGTAGCACTGACCATAACTATAGCAGAATAACACAGACTGCGTTAGACTTTCACAGTATTACAATAGAGTCGACGATCGGTAATATTAAAATCGTACTACGTCTATTTGGCATGCTTCATGTCGGAAACAATCGATTCATAACTGATGTTTTTTTTTTCAACGATTAGGCGAAATGTTCCACCTGTTATCGATAACCAACGTCAAGCTACTTCTTAAGAGGTCACTCCAAATCTACCAAATTTACCTTTTCAATTTTACTATTTATGAAAAAAATTCCCGAATTCTCGCCGTATTATGTAATTACCGATCCTGTCAGTTCTACAACTTCCATTCACGTATCGCGAAAACCTCACCTCTGCTGAATGTAACCTAAATAAATCGTTTTTTAGTTGAAACCACTTTTTAACTGTCGCGGGTTAGACGAAACGTTACCAGTTTCGATCTCCATTGTCAAGCTGTTTTTAAGAGGGCATACTAAATCTCTTATACTTTCTTGTACATAACACAAAATCTCTCGTGACAGTCCGTCTTGCCCCATTCCATCAAGATACGCTTTATGCCTCCATTTGATATTCCTGAGTTTCACTACTGAAGGGAATATTTACCATCGCTTGCAGTGGCGAAGTTACATGGAGGCAATTGAGGCAATGCCTACCCTAAAAAATTCTGTAGAATAAAAATTATAAATACGTATGAACTACATAACGTAAAGATTATACATTGTTATCGCGACTGTCGAATTTATTAGGCCGAAACGTGCTTTACTGAGCGACCGCTAGATGGTGACAGGTGAGACTCGGCATAGCTCGTTTAAAGCGAATGAGGCGACCTGAACTTGCCTCAGCGTTTTTTGTATACATCGTATGTAAGCAATGTGCTGGAGCGATATGGAAGTGAAGGGAGGGGGGATTGTCCCGTGCTGTACACATAGAGCGTTGAGGCATGCCTCACTTCTGTGGTCCAAACAGTTAAGTTAAAGCGCCTGTGTTGTTTCTAAGTGTTTATTTTATGCGGTTATTAAAAGTTTCCCTGTTATTCCGCTGAACTAACAGATGATCAAGATTGTTATTTGAATTATTTGTAACATTAAACATATATATATAGAAACTAATCAAGTTTAAAAATTTGAAATTCAATCAGTTGTATTATTATGTATGACTAATACAAGGATTGTTCAATAGAAACACGTATAGAGCTGTAAAGCATTTTTTATTCAACGATTTTAAAAGAAGTCTCCATTAACATTAAGACATGAGTTCCACTGTTACACCAACCTGTAGATTCCCTGCTAGTAAAATTCTTACGGCTGTTTGTGGAACCATTCGCTTACAGCAGACTCTACCTCAGCGTTCGATTTGAACCACCATCCTTTTAGTGATTCCTTAAAAAAAATTTAAGATAAGATTTTTGCCTACCCATTCATTAACTATTAGCTTCGCCACTGGCGCTTGCCGTATTACGTCACTGGCGATCCTGTTATTTCTTCTCCCTCTATCGTAGTTATATCATTCGTTTACTTGCAACCATCATCACCGGCATCGGTTTCTGGCTTTAGCCCCCTGTTCCAATTCCACAGTCCACCTTTTCTTAGGTCTACCAACTTTTCTTCTGCCTCTAGAGTTGTACTCTTTCGCCATCTTCGGTATTCTACTTTCTTCCATTCTATTTATGTGTTGAATCCATTTTCTTCTGTATTCTTTAACGCTTTCATTAACTGCAAAACTGTCTAAATCACTTCTTGCCTCTTCATTTCTTATGTGATCTCGTCTCTTCCACCTTTTAACTGATCTCAGAAATTTCATTGTTTGTATCTATGTTCATCTTTTTTCTTTACGACCTAATTTTCAGAACCATACGGTAGTGTATGTATTGCCATTGTTTTATAAAATTGATTTGGGTTCCTTTTCGACATTTTTTTACCAACGTTCTGCAAATCGTTCCAGACATTCTTGTGAAATTCGTCACTTTATTACTATTAAATTCGCCACAGCCGGCAGAGGGTCGGTTGCCCTGTACGGTGGTCTCAATCGACGACCAACAATTCTAACTTGCAACCAATGTTTCAAAATCATAGAGTAGGATAGGGGTGGTTATAACCATGAACTTATATTAAAACCTCATCTGTGTCTCTTGTGTGTTTTCTTAACCACTGCTACCGCTCGCCTAACAGTCAGATTTTTCCTTCTGACAAGTGTATGTAGTTTTCCTGTTGTTACTTAGTGTGCAACAGAATTCTACAAGATAAGACGTTTTCTCCCTATAGTTAAAGGTAGCATTTCGAATTTCATGTTACCGTTGTTTACCTGACTCAGTCACAGATTCATGAAGCAAATGTTTCCCAATTAAAATTTGCCAGTGCAAAAGAACAACGTAGCTAAGCACTTATAGTTATACGGATCACTACGCTATTTAGGATAATAGCGTCTCGGAGATTTTTACGAGGTTTCCTATGGGGTAAAATTTTAAATCGATTCCCTTCGGATTCATTTAATTATTCCTACTTTTTACAAAAACAATAGTAGAAGCTTCATGTTTATTTGCTATCTTCCTGAGAACAAAAACTTCCCACTGTGAATTCAAATTTACTTGTCTCTACGCGCACTGACGGTTGCCTATGGCGACTGTCTCTCTGAACACTGTGCGTTTTCTGTAGCATTCGAAACCCTTCAAATTTTCTTAGTCATACCATGTTTCATGTTTATATTTTTAACTGTTGCAACTGATTTCTGAAATACGTTTAAGGATGTTAAACAAAAAAGAATTCAAGCCATTCCCCCCCTTCCGAAATACAACAAAATGAACACAACAATGAAGAAAGAAAGAAAGGACATACAACGACCCCTCCACAGACCTGTGTAAACAGTGAAAATTACAAATACTAAATTCATAGGCAGCGGGGTGCACAAAGCGACTCCCCCCCCTCCCGAACTGCAATACGAGAATTCGCAAAAACGGGAGGATTACCACGTTTGCCAAACAGAATTTACAAGGCAGAAGAGAATAATTCAACCGGATTTTTGTTTACCGTTATATAACAGAGGGAGGCAACGAACACAAGGCAAATTTACCCTCAGAAAGCGAGAGCGCGCGCGCGCGCGCACTAACTTGAAAGTAGGAATGACAGAAATGTTTGCACAGCGTAAACAAACAGGCGATGGCTGTCGGGTGGGAAGGAAGCTCAACGCTGGCCGACATCTGACGGTAACAAAACATGTCGAATCGATGCAGCAAAAGTCTTTACTAATAACTGACAAACATTTTTCTTCTTCGTCTTCTTCTAGCTAAGTTTTCTAGTCAGCTGATTATGGTTTATAAAACGACTGCAAACAAAATTAACACTGTGGTTTTCAAAGGAGAAATGTACCCGATCAGTTTCAAAATAATAATTAACAACACAATTTTGAAGCAAATAAGTAAACGACATTAACTGTTTTGGAAAATATTTTTCAAGTCTGATAAACAGAGGGTATAGATAGATATATGTATGTACGAGGGTCAGTTGAAAAGTTTGCGGAGCAACATCTATATCTCAGTAGTAGAACTAAAAATTTTCATGTGCTCCAAGACGTATATTTCGCATGAACACCTGTTAATTTCCAGATATATCTTTCAATTTATTCACTCTTTACCAGCTGATTGAAATTTTCCTGTCACGCGTGTTTTTAAAATGCACAAAATCAAACATCGTGTTGTGATGAATTCTCTATTGAAAAACGTTTTAGCGCCAATGAAAAATCAAAACGAAATTGTAAATGTGTTAGGAGATGCTGCGCCTTCAGAAACAACGGTAAGTGGGGCACACTCGAGTTTAAAAGTGGTCGTACAAGCAACTGAAGACGATCCCTGCAGTGGACGTTCAAAAAGTGCAATAAAAAATTGCATAATGAAAAAATTTCACAGGGTGTTGGAAGACCGCAGATTGAAGAGTGAATGACGTTGCTGAAATCACAGGCATCTATAATATGAGCTTGTGCATCAAACTTTAACTCAAGAACTTGGTGTGAAAAAGCACTGTGAAGATGACTGCCGCATTTAGAGTTGTTGCATTTTTTGGGCGTCCAGTGCGACCACGTTTCAACTCAAGTGCCTACTTACAAACCGTTGGTTTTGAAGTCGCAGCATCTCCTGACACATTTTCAATTTCGTTTTAAATTTCTCTTGGCGCTAAACAATTTTTAACAAAGAATCACACCACGATGTTTGATTTTGTTCGTTTCTCACAACACGCATGACACGTCAATTTTAAACAGCTTCCAAACAATGAATAAACTGATAGATAGATTTGGAAATTAACAGGCGTTCACATAAAATACAAATCTTGCAGCACACGAAAAATTTTAGTTTTACCGCTAAGCTACAGCTGTCGCTCCGTGAACTTTTCAACTGACCCTCGTAGTATGTAAACTACAAAGTACCAAATGGTGCGTGGTGTACCCGACAACAGAACACGTAAGAAAAGACACAAAAAAGTAAATATTACAATACGGTAGCTGCCTCTGCTTTATTACATTGACTCTGACCACAAACATCCGAAACAAAATAGGCTACAGTCGTACGACATGACTTGACGCTTCTCCTGCACGAGAGTTTACGCATTTATAGGCCCTAAATCTATATTTACGCTAAAACAAATACAGGCCTATACAGTATATATAATCTTGTAATGAAAAAATGGCCGTGTCGTGGAACACACGACAAAAGTGAGAACTTTAGTGGCGAGTGAACTGATTCAACGTGTAAAAATGTTGCTCGTATGTATTTGGAGTAAGATAGATTTTGTTATAAAGAATTAAAATTCAAATAAGAGTCAACAGATAATTAAACGAGACGAGGGCACAGTAGTGTTTTTATGCATTTTATTATTAACAAAAATTTATTTTTATATTCACTGATATTTACAATGAACATAAATAGAATCATCTCACAAGTCGTATTATTTTAAGCAGGCCTATACGTAGGCTCTACGTATACAATATGTAACAAATAATTTTTCCCAATGAAACAATATGATGTAATAATATTTAGTTAAAAAGTATAATAATGTGTTGATTATTATATACTTATATTACAACTATATAATATAGTATTACATATTTTTCAGTGAACCGTTTGTGAGGATCGGTCAAAAATATAACACAAATTTTAACTTATATTTTTGTTATAACAACTGTGTGTTTGGCGTCAGCAACAACTGTCCTGATGATGACAATAAACACTGTCAAACGTCGACACAAATAAGTTCAAATTTGTGTTATATTTTTTACCGATTCTCACAAACCCTTCACTGAAAAATTCATTGATTGACGGTCACTACGAATTTAAGGATAGTTAATAGTACGAATATTACGAATATTATATAATAGTTTAATATAATATTATTTATTGGTAATAATATATTATTATTACACAATTATTATATTCAACTATTATAATATTTATATTATATTGTAAATAATATACATCGGACAATAATTCAATTTTTTACAAATACAAAATGGCTAAATAACTAAAGCGAATGTTGAATCATAACCTAAATAAACTTCAACCCAAATACAATATAAAAACCAGATCACTCTAACGGGTCAACTAAAAAACTTACCATGTAAGCAAAGATACAAAATTATACTCTTTTGACATTTCAAATTTATTCGAAACAAAAAAGAACATTTTCTATTTTTTCTGTTCTGTTTCTTTGTTTTTTATTTACAGTTTTGTGCAAAAATCATTCAACATTGTGTAATTTTACATTAATCACGTATGTAACGTTTTCCATAAATTTATTTATTTAACTGGATCGCGGGTTCGTCTTTCATTGATTTCCCAGATTGCTTCAAGTTCTATAACTGTTTAACCTCTCACAGATAACTGCCTGTTTATTAACATTCCCATTAGTTTGAGCTCCAATTATACATATATACGTAGCCCTGTCCTGTCGTAGTTTGAGATCCTGTGAATACGTATTTTTCTCGATTGAATGCGACTGTGACTAAATCGATGTGAAGCCGCCACCACACACCAGTTTGCACGTAAAGTTGGCAACCGCTTCTACAATCGATCTCAGATTATCGATCAACGCTGAGAACGTAGGCAACTCACGCACCCGAGACCAAGGTGTGTTACGTAGGCTATACACCATGATCTCAATCTCGGAAGCCAACAACAACGCGATGTTAGTGCCGGGTTTCATTCCGATTGCTCCAATCATACCACGCGCACACGATACAGTTTATTAACTTGCGATGCTTGAGCAAACAAGTGGCGTTGACGATACATCTAGCGCGTACGCCCACACACGGACGCGCGCACACGCTGGGTCTGCAGTTTTTATTTCTATATATATACGTTTTATATTTGATCGGACGCGAAATCGCTGGTGCGAACGTGCGAGATGCTCTCAGGTATGAAATCGTGAAAACCGCCGCACCATTAAAACGCTCCACTCTGCAAAACACGGCCCCCTCCCCCACCTCTTCCTATCAAAACCTTTCTCGCTCTATACCGTATAGCGCAGAGCCCGTCCTTAATGCATTTATGCACGAAATCCCACACGATATTTTCCTTTTTCCCCCGCAAACAGTACTGTTCGACAAAACACACCTGTGCTGCTCCTTGTAGTTGTTAGATAATGGATTTGTGTCTACGTCCGTGAAATACCACCGCTGCAAAATGTATAGCAAATCTGAAATCAGAATTCACGATAAGCTCGTATGCACTACTCTGCGCCCATTTTTACTCACAATTGCGACGATTACGAGCACGTCGTAAACAACTATAATTACACTGCAATTAACTTCCCAAGTCTTCTGAAAAACATACAATTAAAGATTTACAGTGCATTACGTATTCAGGCTCTGTAAAGGCGTAAGATTCTGCCACGCATTCATCGTTCTTAATGAAATCGTTGTGTCCGTGAATACTTCACAGATAGGCTACAATTTTTGTTTTCATAATAGCAAGAACGTTTAGTATTGAAGAACACAACTCCGTTTTCCAAATAAGATTAATATACGTGTTACAAGAAACATGAAAAGCGAAAAACGGTCCTGGAGAGAATCAGATGTGATATGATACCAGTAAACGGGAGATGAGAGGTAGGAGAAACAAAGACGTAGACGGAGTAAGGAAGGTGTACGGAATGAGAAACTCGAAAAACAAGAAAGATGAAGAACGAGAATGATAAGGAAGTAGGGAGAGAGAGAGAGAGAGAGAGAGAGAGAGAGAGAGAGAGAGAGAGAGAGAGGAGAGAGAGACCACAAATAAGGGGAAGGAGATGAAAATGATAACAACGGAAGGCAGACTGACAGAAACTAGATGATGTAAGAAATGTAAACAAAAAAGAGAGAGAAAAGAATCAGTCTGAAACCAACAGAGTGCCAAATAACAGAGTTGAGGGACGGGAAAAGACAAAAATATAACAGCGAACGGTGGATAGACGGGTAGAGAGAAGCGACAACGACTGACGAAAAAGCGTAATGTATAATGTAAAAAAACAAAAAACAAAACAAGTGATAAGTCAGCTAAAGGAGAAAGGGATGAAATGATAACGGGCAGACGGCAGAGAGACAGAGACAGACACGAAGACCGAAATAAGAAAGGTGTGTGGAATGTAAAAATTGAAAAAAAAACAACAGAAATAAATACAAGAGAGTTTGAGGGGGTGGGGGGTGGGGCGATGTGGTCGTCGGCATTCGGGCGGCGCGCATTTCTAAATAACTACCGTAAAATTACCGTGTCCAACAAGATTTTTACGTGTACAAATTTGTAGCGAGTTACACACACACGTCCGTCTTCTCTCTGATCTTCGTTTCCAGCACGCTGCTGCTAATCCTATCAACAGGTACAATTTCATTAACACCATTTACATACGTGCAACAGCCGGCGTTGTGGAACACGTTACGAGCGCTGTCTCACTTCTACAATACTATTATTATACTAATAAATGCTAACCTGTTATTTCTGTTATGCTTCACTTCGTCGTTGAAGTACGCGGCGCCAGAACCGGCTGTCGTTGTTGCTATCATTTAATAATATTATTGCACGCACTCAGCACAAGACCAAGTGCACACACTACACGGTCCTTCGGGCAGACTTCACAACTGCAAGTCTGGCTGAAAATAAGTTAAGACACAAGACAAATGAAACGTAAAAACAACCTCTCAAACATGCGGAAAGCAAAAGACAGGACGATCAAAGAAAATGTGGATAATTCCTGAAGACGCGACGGGTGAACTGCTAAACCACGTAACCATTATGATGATGGGAATAAAGGATCTAGAAATCACAAGATGGTGAGAAATTAAATATTTGATTTTGCAGAAGAAATATAACTTGACTTCGCAGAGACACCTACAGCCCGACTGAACGTGCAAGGTTTGAAAAGTGGCCCGGCCAGGAACAAATTTTGAAAGCAAAAATTGGGAGAAATAAAACAAAAGACTACTAAGACGCAACTGGAATAAAACGGTGGCAAAAACACAAGGGAGGAATGGGATGACATAGGGTAACGTGAACTGGTAGAGAAAAAAATTGGGAGGTAAACATTTCCACAAAAACTAAAAATTCTTAAAATGTATGTGTGTAGGCCTATCTATCTATCTATCTATCTACACACACACACACACACACACACACACACACACACACACACACACACACACACTCACAGGTTCGTCAAATAGACGGCAGAGTTAAATTCTCAATGCGGCTACACATGGTCAAAACATGGAGATGATAACTACAACACTTTATGCAGCACTTGCGAATTACAGAAATACGACTGACGACTGTTGCGAACGTAGGAAGAGCGTTACAAAACAGGACTACGGAAGACCACAGACGTGTAACAATAGTTAATATAACCGGTTAATCCTAATTAATGATCCATTATTTTTCGTATCCATCTTCTGTGAGGCGCAACAGCCTAGAAGCACGGATAGACTGTGTTTGGGAGGCGGGGGAGGGGGGGTTACAAACATGGACGAAAAAATGTTGTGAACCTCGCACCGACAGAGAAAGAGAAACACAGCGGGACTCGCTATTCAAGTTTTATTTCTCATGATCAGCCTGTGGAAATAAAATAATCCCTGCTCGGCGCTCCGTCACGGACGAGGCCCAGTCAGGCGTGCCAAAGTCGTGGTGCAGTTTTTTGCATTTCTCTCCCTCCTCCCCCACACGATTTGGTCGAGAGGTTAGCACCCGTCTCTCGGCCTCTGCTGTTATCTCTATCGTTATATACCCCAACTTCTACTACAGTCACTAATTTCACTCCTCTCGGACGTGGCAGTGGGTGCTAACGTCGGCATAACATGTACGACCCTCGCCCTCTCTTTCACGCACGCGCATGTCCAGTGTTCCACGGACGGCTTTCGTTAGTTTTGTTTCTGTGTATCAAGCTGGGTTGGAATCCAACTTTCTCAAATAACAAGTACGAGAAATATTTCTACTTCATACTTACGCGGAACCGCATATTTCAGAAATACAAGGGATAGTCAGTCTCCATAACAAAATACTCGGACAATGCACAACAGCTGTTGTCTTTTCATATTGCAACACTCTTCACGATTTTCATAATTGCACTATACAAGTCTAGTTATTCCTGATAAGCACTTTTGAGCGAATCAGAATATACGTAAGAATCATTATTAGACGGTAATAAAATAAAATGAATAAATAAATAAAGCGCTCATGGGAGTTGTTAAACTAGTGATTTGATAAATCATTATTTTTAAAGATTTAAAAGTAACTCACCCCCATAGTTTCTTATGTGGACAATCAAACATAACAAAAATTAAAATCTATTCAGCCATATTATTTCAAAGTCTTGCTTGCACAGTTCACTCAGCTGGGGATATAAAATCAGCCTTAATTGTGAACTGGGGTTCATTACCTGTTAACATGTTGAGTGCAAAAGGATTGATAAAGAGAGCAAATAATCATATTTATCAAATGTTTTAATATAATTGGTCGAATAAAAACTGTTGATGTTTCTTCTTCTTCTTCTTCTTCTTCTTCTTCTTCTTCTTCTTCTTCTTCTTCTTCTTCTTCTTCTTCTTCTTCTTCTCTTCTTCTTCTTCTTCTTCTTCTTCTTCTTCTTCTTCTTCTTCTTCTTCTTCTTCTTCTTCTTCTTCTTCTTCTTCTTCTTCTTCTTCTTCTTCTTCTTCTTCTTCTTCTTCTTCTTCTTCTTCTTCTTCTTCTTCTTCTTCTTCTTCTTCTTCTTCTTCTTCTTCTTCTCTTCTTCTTCTTCTTCTTCTTCTTCTTCTTCTTCCTTCTTCTTCTTCTTCTTCTTCTTCTTCTTCTTCTTCTTCTTCTTCTTCTTCTTCTTCTTCTTCTTCTTCTTCTTCTTCTTCTTCTTCTTCTTCTTCTTCTTCTTCTTCTTCTTCTTCTTCTTCTTCTTCTTCTTCTTCTTCTTCTTCTTCTTCTTCTTCTTCTTCTTCTTCTTCTTCTTCTTCTTCTTCTTCTTCTTCTCTTCTTCTTCTTCTTCTTCTCTTCTTCTTCTTCTTCTTCTTCTTCATTATGTCAAAGGTTGAAGAAGTATCGCTTCCATTAAGCCATTTCTTATGAGTCTTCCCAAATCTCTTTCCCCCTTGGTGCCAAATCTGTCGTGAATTTTCTTGCCCGTTAATACTTGATTTGATATTCCTCGAATTGACTGTTAGTACGGAGGATATTCGTAACCGTTTGTCTTGTCGCGACGCGTTTGTCTTTCTCAAAATTAATCATACACAATATTTGTCGAAATACTTATCACGCTATTTTTGTATTTAACAAAACCACTTGTGGGGTACGAAATTAAAGGGTATTTTAACTGAAATGTGAATGTAAAATTTTGGAAATTTCAAAATTCTGCAATCCCAAGGGCCCAAAAGCCGGTCAAATATTTCATAAAATCGCAAAAATCCATTTGAAATACCAAACTACAGAGAATTTCAACCAGTCTGAATACAATGTACAGTTTAGGAACTTTCAAAATTTTATGACACCCGGCCCAAAAACGTATCAAAAAATTCGAAAAAAATTTAAAAAATCTGCCGGGTGTCAGACATTTTAACAGATATCCAAATGTTTGGACTTTTTAATGTCTGTTGTTCGACTGTCTGCTCTACAATTGTTACTTTACTTAAAAACAACAATAGTGTAATCGGGGGTTTCGTTCATTTTCTGCCAAATGAAAAATTTCCTAATATTGAAATTTATCTAATAATACATGTACTTCATTGTCAGGGAAGACGTGATATAGGTAGCCCAAGAAAGAGATGGCTTCAGTCAAGGTGGAACAGGCTGTAAGCCTATACCTTGACGTGGAGAATAAGAAGAAGATACATGTATTTCGTTCAAAATAGTAAGCGAGTACTGCAGCTCAGAAAGCTTACTAGTAATAATACACATTGCATATACAATTTGTATTAATCAGCGGTTTTTCTCTTTCTTTAATTCTCAAGATGTACTTCACAATATTGAGGATCCGCAGAATAAACCAATCGTACGCCTAAGCGTGGCGTCGTATCCGCGGATGCGTCTTTCTTACTCCTGTCTGGTGTGGCCTATGACTGGGCGAATATTACTGACACGTTTGACCTGAACTTTGACCTTTAATTAAAGATTCTCGCGTGTACGACAACAACAATTACTCGTTTGCAATTAGACGTGCGTATATACACTCCCACAACGTTCCCTACATTAATTACACGACATTGTAGTAAAGTTAGGCTGTGTATTGTTGTTGCAATGACTATTAGTTGTAGCCTCGTTGGGTCACAGGAGACTGTTATGTGTTGCAATTAGCATACGCAGCGCACACAGTGTCACCGGCACTGCGACGTCAGAAAAATTGCGAGTGTATCGATACTTCAGAGGACATATCGATACCTACGTTTTATTTTTCAAGTAAACGTGTTTACAGGGTATGGTAGTTACGTACGAGTTCATTTTACCAGTTCTTGATAACTTAGATTCTTTTTAATACATGATCACTGCAATGAATAAAAATTGGTCGCTACACGGTGATGTCAGTGCGACAGAATTAGTTTTTGTTTTTCGCATCCACTTAAGGACTTAACGACCTCATTTTATTGACAGAGTCTTCTTAGAGCCCTTCCACACTCCATTTAAGTAGGTTTTCTCTAGTACGATGTTATGTTATCTTTTCTTGAAGCCTGAAAAGCAGAATGGAATCAAGATTGTCCTGTTTCTTACGATCATCTGTTTGCTTATTTTGCCTTGTGACCTGTTCGTAAACTGTAGTATATTCTCTGACCTGCAGAACTCGTTCATTATTTTGAACAAACTACATTTATTATTACGTAAATTTCGAAATTAATTTTTCAATTATGGAAAAATTACAAAAATTCCGATTTCTCTACTACGGTATTTCTTTAGTAATATAACAATTGCTGAGCGTACAATCATACAATCTATACTAAAAATTTGAACCATTCGGATATAGGTTATAATCCTTTGCTGGATTAGAGTCTGACACCCTGCTGTATTTTCACAATTTTTTCAAATTTTTTATCTCTCGGGTCTCAAAATTTTGAAATTTCAAAACTTACAACAACATTCACTTGTTAGTAAAAATTCTCTGTAAATTGGAGTACATGAATTTTGGAGATTTTATCAAAATTTTTACATAAACGTTGGGTCCTGAAATTTCAACATTTTCAAAAATATTCAGACACTATATTCGGATTGTGGTTTAAATGCCCTTTAATTTGATACACAACATTAGCTTTTACGAATTTTTCAAAATTATGACCTTCACAACTTTTACTTCCTCCCCCACCTCTATTTTTGAAGGGATCGATCTCAAAAACAACAGCGTTCTGAATATAAATTGGTCGCTATACGGTGATGCCGGTGCGACAAAATTCGTACTCACTTAAGAAGTACATAATGATCTACAATATCATATTATTGATACAATATCATATTATTGATCGCGTCTTCTTGGAGCATTTCCATACTCCATTGAACTCGACTTCCTAAGAAACAACCGACACAGCGGCCGCCTGGACTATTCACACCTCAGCGCGCAACATTTCTCTATCAAATGCAAATCGATACAAAAATGAACACGTTCAGGTGTATTTTAAAAACTTGCCATAAATGCACAGACGAAAACAACAATTAAACTGACCCTAACTTTTGGCTTTATTCGAATTATTTTCCACAAATAATAAAGTTTTAATGGAGATCGTAACTTACAGCACATATTACCTTGAATATTCTGGATAATCATCACTGATTACATTCCCTGACAAAGATAAATGCGTGTGGAGTTCAAACGAAAGGAATATGGAAAATGTCTTTTTTTTTTTTTTTTTTTTTTTTTTCGAAAATCCCTTCCTCTCGGTCGTGCATTTCAAAGTCACGGCTCGAAAATTCGTACCAGTCACCATATTAAAAAGTACTAAACGTTTTTATGTATTATCGAATTATTACTGCACTACCTATAATAGTAATACTTAATAATTATTATCAATTATAATATTCTCTCTCAAATTTTACATTTTGCATTCCTTTTTTAAGAAGACTAGAAAGGTACTCTCATTACTATAGAAAAGACCGTAGGTGGTGAAAGTCCCCAACCGGTTTCCATAGAGGACGTAGTATAATGGAAAGAAATTAACGGACGGTCCTTCAAAACAAAACAATCGACTCTCCATTCGACAATCGCGAAAACAATCTGCAACAATGATGCATCAATAACAACGTATAGGCCTACTCTCACTTTAATTAAGAATTAAGAACATGCAAAAAACTCAGCCATCTAAAAATAACCCACGTAACGCTGTACATTCCTCGTAGTCGATATACTTTAGAATCGATCCATCATGGAGAATCGAACAAACACTGTGAATGAATTACACAGTCGGTCACGTGGAAAAGAAACGAAAATAAAACTAAAAACAAAAAAGAAATTAATTATTTTCTTTTTCTTGTTGCTGCTGTTTCTGATGCTGCTGTTGCTGCAGAAGAAACCAAATCAAGCATCAAGCGATGACAAGATTCTTTGTTTCAACAAAGAGGTGAAGAGAATCGGCTCCGCGACCGCGCGCTCTGTTTGTTCGCTCCGGCAGAGCAACCGAAAATTTTCTTTTGTTGTTGTTGCCAGCTACAATGACTAAGTCGGCTACCTATCGATTCTGAAACAATGAACACAATCGACCGACCGTTACACACAGAAGAAGAAGGAGAAGAAGAAGATAATCGATATCTCACGTGACCCGACTTTTAATAGATGATTTCGCAGATTAAATTGTAACGCAGCAGCTTCAACGGCAGCAGTATTCTCTGTACACAGAGCTGTTACTTCTCACGACGGGTGGTCGTCCTCTCCTCTCTTCCTCCCCCCGCTCTCTCCACGCTCTTTCTCTCTTCTCGACAACCATTACATTTCATCATCATGGTTACTCTTTTTTTCTCTGCTTTGAATCCATTACAGACATTATTCGACTGAACCGACCGACGCGCGACTGGTCGTTGTCCCCTAACCTACCTGTCGTCGTTGGCTAAGATCAGAACAGATTTCGGAGCTATATCCCTTGCCTACATTTACGGAACTGGGCTATTTGCCGCGCTCTATTCTCACTACATTTGCTACCTAGTGGCGAAATGGAAAAGTATAAAAACTCATACACAGCATAACAGTATGAAGCAAAGTTTGTTAGGAAGTTATATTATACAAACAATGGTGAACTTTTTCTCTGCTGACAACATTTAAATTAAACCAATAGAAAAATCTGTGGAATTTTTATTGTTTCCTGAAAAGTAGGGTCCACGTAGTTATTCCCTTCTTCCAATGACAGATTTTTTAGACTTTACGGGGGAAATTTCTTACCATAAGTTTGATAGTGTGGCCGTGATTTAAACCATTATATTAGTTTTATTAACGGGTTTCGAAACTAATAAAAAGTAAAAATTATTAATTAGTGTAAAAAATGTAACTTTAGTGTTTAGATTTTACACATGCTACTATACAACGATGTCTGTTGATACTATCACGTAGTACGGAACGTTCTACAAGTATCTCGGCTATCCCAGAAGAGCCCAGCTGTAATGTGTGTGTGCGCACGTATTTCTGCTACTTTGAGATGACAGACAATTACGGGATATATATCACGCGTCAACAATCGAGGCTGTTCCAGATATCACCGGTCTGCGCACACTGTGTTCAAGGCCAGACACGACACCGTTTCTAGTGGATTCGCGAGCGCCCGTAAGAGGCAATTGTTTAACACGTGACATCTTATTCTGGCATCTCAGCGGGGTATAAATATAAGCATCCAGCGACGGTCAGTTCACTTTACTTCGGGCGATTACTCGGTGCGTTTCAAATGGCTATTAGTGAAAAGTGGTTATTGTTCGGAACTCTATTAGTTGACATTATTATTGCGTGTCGACAAATTTAATTTTAATTACTGTACGAGTATAATCTAGTTGAATAACTTATTGATTACAAACTGTTAACTGTGATAATTAAACCTGGTTAATAGTGACTTCATTGGTGTCTTGTATTTTGTTTCCACTGTACCATACGACGATCCGTGAGACCGTCGTAACAATACGATAGAATTCCAGAAAAATAAAATGTAAACCTGAGTTTGCTGCAGGGAGTCGAACGCGTGCCTCACCGCAGTCTCGGATATCATCGGAAATTTGTACCGTGTCTCGCCTAATGCCGTTACTAATAAAAACCAACATTCAACGCCGTTTTACGAAAGCAATCCAACAGCAGACGATCAATCAACATATCGGATACAGGACGGCGGAAAGTTGTTGTTGTTATGATGTTGTTAATGTTTCTTATAAACGGTGTTGATGTGAAACAAACAGAGTTTGATTAACCCCGCTGCGCAAACTTGGCCGATTCTCAACTGGAAACTAGTCTGCGACCTATCACGGTGGAATAAGATTAATCGATACCGTGCACTACGGGTGTCATATTCTTCTCCCCACTTGGCTGATGAAGAACGAAGGACTGAAATATCGATTATAATATGAAGAAGGGAAAGATCGGGTACGTGTATAATTTATATCGATGCAGTCTAGTTCGCGGTCGAGATTATTTCTCTTCCTCTCCCTCGAGTTTAACTTAATGATTAACTGTGATTAGTACAAGAAGTTTGCGCGTGTACTGTAGTTGTTATTGCTATGTACTTGCCTAGCCCACGCGGTCATCAGTCATCCGAAGTGTAACTGAATTTTCTTCTTGATTTTTTTTCAGCGTACCTAATACTGTTTAGACTTCACTTATCACACGGTGACTTTACTGGATGAGACACGCTGACTACACAAAATCGTACAATAAATATTACAAGATGGGATGCGAGGGCATGGAATTCAAATAAAAATTGGAAACGAAACTGAAGAGAATAAATGACCATATGAGAGAATATGATATCAAAAATTGGTTCAGAGACACAGTTGACTAACGAGTCGACCGTTGGACAAGACATTGCGCGTCGAATACTCATAACGAAGGAAGACTGCAATAGGAAAAATAACGGAAATTCTGTGTGCAGAATGAAGTTGGATAAGACTATTGAAGTTTTGTATATGGAGTGTTTCACTTTGTGGCGTGGGCAGTAAGGAAAACGTAATAGACCCTGGACTGAGGACAGTAGCATTGGGCTACATAATCATAATTTTGGTCGTGAGCTGCACACTCCAAGCGTGAGCTGTTGTGATCATCTAAACTGTAAAAAGACATCAATCGTTTTCAACCTTCAGATGACGAGTGGCCTACCACTTGGTTAAGGACAACAGGCGGCCATCGAGAAGATCAAGAGTGGTCCGTACTCGTGCTAAGTTACAAGTATTACAAAACAAAAAGTATCATATTCGTCTACGCTGGCTTACAAAATATGACTAACCAACTGCGCGTACGGCAGTGAAAAAGACTGGCAATGAAATGGGTGGCAAGTGCGTATTTACGGGGGGGGGACGATAGGGACCGGACCCCCCCCGTCGAAATAAGTTGATGAATTTTGTTAACCTCTTAATTTTTCGGGTACTTTATTTTTTCTAAGCTGAGTATTCTAACATACACTTTTTTATTGTTGTTATTATTTTTGTAATGGGCCAACAATAAAAAATGGGCCACATTCACATACATAAATAATAAAATGACAAAGCTAACAAAACTGTTTAACAACACAAGACATTAAAGTAGCATACAAAACTAACAAAAATAATCTACAAAACTAAATAACCCACACAACAAAGATAATACAACAACCAATGGTATATACAAAATTGAATGCCAAGAATGCAATAAATGTTACATAGGACAAACAAACAAAAAACTGAAAAAACCTCATTTTGAACACCTAAACGCACACAAAAAAACCAGAAACATACAAATCTAATTTGGCCACACATGCAATAAACACTGGACATGAATTCCCAAACATACCCAACATGACACTAATAAAACACACACTACACAAAGGCACCATAATGAACATTTGGGAAAATTTACAAATATACAAACATAAAACACAAAACAAACTGATACCTGAACAAATACAAATCAATACAGAACATGACACAATTTTCAAAGCACTCAACATCGAAAATACACAAAATACTAATACATACACCACAATCACACACAATAAAACCAATTTAAAGTACCAGAAGCCAACAGAAAGCCACAATAACAACCAACCAGCACATGTGTACTGCATCAGACACAAAATCCGGAAGGCTGAGGATGGGTACAAAATGGTACCCGAAACATGTACCTAATAAGGAAAGAAACATCTTGAGGTAAATTCAGTATAAAAATTAAAAATATAATATATACCTCAAGAAACGGACTGTAGCAAAAAGTGTTTGAATTTACACACACACACACACACACACACACACACACACACACACACACACACACACACACACACACACACACACACACACTTTTTGCTACAGTCCGTTTCTTGATGTATATAATATATTTAATATTTATAAAGAAATTACGTCAAGATATTTTTTTTCTTATTAGGAACATGTTTCGAGAACCATTGTGTTCGCGCAAAATCACGAAGGCTGAGGTTGAGGATGAAGGCTTGTTTGTATATATATTAATATACAAACAAGTTTATTCACAGCATTTACGTGTACGTTTAAATAATATAATACATAGGTAAATCGATAAGTTTCTTCTAGACAACGTTTCAGTAACGCGTATCATCACCCACGCCTCACTCGCATATGTCAACGTGGGTATTGCAATTGTCTTATAAAATTTAATCCATGCGCTGTGTCTTGTTTTATTTCTAAGATTTCTACGAATCGTACCAAAAATATTCCTGAATTTATTCATCTTCCCTTTTATATCATATGCAGATTCACAGCTTACTTCACAGCCGAGATATTTAAAACGGCTCACTTGCTCTAAAGTGCTGTTGTTTATAACTATCTTAGTCCTCACTGGATATAACTATCTTAGTCCTCACTGGATATTTACCTTTCAAGGTTTTGGTGTTTCTCACTGAAATTGTCAGCGAGTCCTCACTTGCCACTTCTTGTAAACTGAAACATAGCTCTTTGTAAATAATCCTAGTTTACTTGAATAAGAATTATGGTCATCCGCATATAGAAGGGAACCCACCCACTTAATAAACACTTTATCAAGGATATTACTTTAATTCTTGAAACAGAGTAAATTCTTTGATAAAGTAACATTAAATTTCATATAGGTAACTTATTTCATTAAAAAGCATCGCTTACGACAGTGGAGCGACTTTCGCGTCGCTCAATCGCTTTGATAGTCAGTCAGGCAACCGACATTTTCTTAACAACGACACGTCGTCAATTTAGCGTTTATTCTGTTGGCAAGCGTGTTATTGTGAGCAACTTATTAACGACTGCTTACCGTGCTTGAAGGTAAACACAGAGAGCTCGGTGACAAACACAGACAACTCACCTGAAACAGACAAAACAAACGCCAATTATTACAACACAACAACAAAAATAATTTGTCCGCTATAAATAGAAAGTCATTAAAAATATATTTGTACCGTATATAGAAAATTATGACCAATTCTTATAATAAAACAATTTCGAAATAATTCTGTGTTCTAAGCAATAACAAAACGGTTCGCGATCGTGTCCACTGTGAAGTACGCTTACTACATAGAACATCGCAATGTACAATACATTTACATAGCCTACAAACTGCTATACAACTCACATTTCTTCTTCTTCTTCTTCTTCTTCTTCTTCTTCTTCTTCTTCTTCTTCTTCTTCTTCTTCTTCTTCTTCTTCTTCTTCTTCTTCTTCTTCTTCTTCTTCTTCTTCTTCTTCTTCTTCTTCTTCTTCTTCATTTAGGTTAGCAGCCCATAGGCTGGTTGGGCTTCCCTGCTTCTCTGCTTTTCTTTTCAACTCATAATATGATGTGCAGTTCATATCGACCATAAGCTGTTTCATGTAGTCTAAAGGGGGTCGTCCTCTGTGATTCTTCCCTTCAATTGTTCCTTCTATTATTCTCTTAACCAACCCATTGTGTCGTAGTATATGCCCTATAAACTTAGCTCTTCTTCCTTTTAAATTTCGTAGAAAGCTCTTCTCCTCCTGAGCTCTTCTAAAGACTTCCTCATTCTCCCGACAGTTTATCTTGAATATTCTTCTGCAGCACCAGATCTCAAATGCTTGGAGTCTTTTGTTGTCACTTTCTCCAATTGTCCAAGTTTCACTCCCGTATAGGGTAACACTCCACACGGATCTCTTTACTAGATTCTTAATTATTTTTAGGCTGATAGTGTTTGAAGTGAAAAGGTTTTTTCTGTTTGTTGAAAGCAATTTTAGCCTGGTTAATTCTGCTTATAACTTTCTTACTGCTACGTCCATCACTTGTGACTTTACTTCATAGATAGTTATATTCTTTAACTGCCTGGAGAACATTATTTTCAAGAGTTATTCTGGCTGGAACTTCTTCCTTCCGACTGCAGACTAGGACTTCGATCTTTAGTTTATTTATTTTCATAACAACTCACATAATTCGTCACATTCGAAACCGTTAGCGTAACGAATTTAACAAAATTACGAATTACGGAACACACAGATGTCAATATCCTCTGACGGGCTGCTCCCAGACTGCTTCCTGACGGAGAAGACCATCTGCTTGAGAAGAGAAACATCTCTCTTTCAAGAAATGCATTATCGACAGCGTGCCTCAAGATAGCGCCCTACGTCATTTACTACTTTCAGTCTTTAATATCGACAACCGTTATATATCCACAAATACGACATCCCCGTCTTCCTCTTTCGGTCACGTGCTATAGTTTTTAAAATTGGCTGAATTTGTGGCCACTGTTGCCACGTTCGCTGACAACAAAGAGAATTACGTACAATACCCTTGACAATTCGATATTGCCTTTCTACACGTTCCTCGACTAGCCTCGACTAGGGCATGCAGCCGGCAGGTTGCGTCGGGCTTCGGCCTAGTCTCCAGATTGTTCTAGCGCCTGTAACTACGGTACTCAAATTATGGTGGCCGTGCTGCCCGGAAAGTCGAAAATGCGGGCTATATACAAGCGTCAGCGGGCGGCTGAGAGTTGAGTTACGCCTGGTGATATGACAAGTGCGGATCGGAGTCATTGGGTGAAGTGAATAAAACTGAGTAAATGCTCGTTTAACGGACAGTAATCTGTAAGTATATACTGGGTTTTAAGTGAATAAAATAGTAAGTATCAACTCAGGCGAGAATAATCTCAGATTTCCCGGCAGACTGAGTTTATTCTCACTTGTGTGAATAAAGACGAGTAACAAGTACAAGCTTGCGTAACAATTTAGAATTGTTTGAGCCTGGTACAAACCATGCTCACTTTTAGTTAGTCTGCACTATGGCGATGTACATGAACGTTCGTAGCGTAAAGGCTTAACAATTTAGAATTGTTTGAGTCTGGTACAAACCATGCTCACTTTTAGTTAGTCTTATGGCGATGTACATGAACGTTCGTAGCGTAAAGGCTTAACAATTTAGAATTGTTTGAGCCTGGTACAAACCATGCTCACTTTTAGTTAGTCTGCACTATGGCGATGTACATGAACGTTCGTAGCGTAAAGGCTTAACAATTTAGAATTGTTTGAGCCTGGTACAAACCATGCTCACTTTTAGTTAGTCTGCACTATGGCGATGTACATGAACGTTCGTAGCGTAAAGGCTTAACAATTTAGAATTGTTTGAGTCTGGTACAAACCATGCTCACTTTATGTACATGAACGTTCGTAGCGTAAAGGCTTAACAATTTAGAATTGTTTGAGTCTGGTACAAACCATGCTCACTTTTAGTTAGTCTGCACTATGGCGATGTACATGAACGTTCGTAGCGTAAAGGCTTAACAATTTAGAATTGTTTGAGTCTGGTACAAACCATGCTCACTTTTAGTTAGTCTGCACTATGGCGATGAACGTTCGTAGCGTAAAGGCTTAACAATTTAGAATTGTTTGAGTCTGGTACAAACCATGCTCACTTTTAGTTAGTCTGCACTATGGCGATGTACATGAACGTTCGTAGCGTGAAGGTTTACTTGATAAGAAAGGAAATTGACAACCACAAAAATCTTTCACGTTTTTCTCGCTGACTTGCGGTAAACAGTTTTCTGCAATAGTGAGCACCGTAACGAGGCAAACGAAGGAATGAAGAAGTGATCAGTGCACGAACAGAACACAGGCAGCCGGGTAGGCGGGGGATTGACATGTTTCAACAGAAATATGAGTAAATTCTCAGCATTTTGCAAACGAGTAACAACTCCGATGTACTCTTTTCCGGATTGTACTCTGATGTACTGAGCACTTACATAACGCCTTGTGAACATTTTTACTCGTTCCGATTTGTGAATTTTCTCAAACTACCGAGTACATTCTCAGAGTAGTAGCTCAATTTGATTCACTCTACCCAATTGTGACGGTTTGGTGGGTCATTGAGTTAATTACTTCGAAACTGTATCAAGGTGGCAATTGTTGTAGTTGTTGGACAAATGTTAACTTGAATTACTGTATAAGAGTGCCTGCTGTTGATTTATAACTGCTGTCTGTGTGTCTAACTAAAGCTTGTAATTAGTGACGTCACTGGTGTCAGTTATTCTGTTTCCACCGTACAACACGACGATCTGTGTAAGAGTACAAACGATGGCTGTTGTACGTCCTGCAGATGTGTGCTTATGAAACGTACGTTAGACAACAGAGTTATTGTAATTTACAAAAGAAACTAATGACTTTTCGTATTAATCGACGTCTATAAGTAGCGTACTACTTTCTATTTAATCGTTTGCAAAATTAACGATTCATATACTCTTATAACTCGACGAATCCGATAAAAAAATATCGATATGGAGAACCATACACGGCTTCCATGTTCTAAGATTTATATTTAAAATCATTTACCTGAATTCAGTTCGATAATTTCTAAAAAACCCACCTTGTAAATCGAGTTTTATGTTTGACAAATTGGAATGAAATATTTCCATAGAAACTACTCCTTTGTTGCCTATAACGTAGTACACATATAAAAAATCATCCCATCCCTATTCAACTACGCTTTTCATTTATAGATATTTCATCTACCTTTCTACAGTGGATTATTACCACCTTCTTTTCAGGATACTTTATTTATAAAAATACGTACTTTGCTCTTGTTAAAACGTAAAACGTTGCAGTTTAACTACCCCTTCCCCTTAACCGATCTTCACCAGAATCAATAGGCCTTGAGTCATATACTACTCGGGCACATATGGAAAAAGATTACTTGATTCTGTTTGAATTTGCGGTAGTTATCGTTCGCCATAGAAAAGATTCTACACACAGACACTTTTCGGAAAATAACTTTTCTTCATGTTTTGAGGGTAGTACAATCAGAATGAGCCCTTATCTCGAACACGATTTTTTCGCTATCACCATACTTCCATTTCCATAGGGAACGTGGAAGTAAAAACAATACAATCCTTCATTACTGGCGTATTTCATTACTTTTATTAAACAATAAAGCAAAGCGAAGCATTAAGTTCGCAAGCGCGCGCGAACTTGTTATTAACAAAACGTAACAACTACGTAAAAAACTGTTGCGGGAGACGATGATTTACTATAACTCAAATTATTACAGCGATTACTTTTTTAATTTACGAGTTTGTTGCTTTCATTCTGTGTAGTTATAGTTACAATAAACAAGGTTGATTGTATACAATAAACTGGCTTAGTACACCACCGCGTACGTATTTACAAGTACAGTAATCATTATTATGCACGTTAAAGTAGAAAAACTGAGACTTTATGAGCGAGATCGGCTGAGGCGGGGAGAGAGAGAGAGAGAGAGAGAGAGAGAGAGAGAGAGAGAGAGAGAGAGAGAGAGAGAGAGAGAGAGAGAGAGAGAGAGAGAGAGAGAGAGAGAGAGAGAGAGATGCAATAAAGAAAGGAAATATTAGCCGGGTAAAATCCTCGAGCGATAATTTTATTACACTTTCAGAACGAAAGCTCATAACTTAATGCATTATTAATACTTACTGTCGTTGTCGTCGTCGTCCATGGCCGTATGTGCATTATATCGGGGATATTGTGTTCAACGAGTTACGATACTTGGCGAATAACTATTGCCCTTTAATACCGGTGAATGGTAAGTGGGGTGGGGAAAAGAGGCAAACTGATTGAATATATCGTAGTAGAAACGAGCGACGAATTCAACGAGTTTACTTCTGGTATAACGGAATGAAAACTATTTATAAGCAGACTAGCGATTATCGGCGACCGTGTCCAGTGGAGCTGACAATTTTTTTTTTAGCTTAATGAAATGATTTATGAACGTGTATAGTCTTTCTAAACTATCTATAATGTAAAACGTTTTACAACTTGACGGTATAAAATAAAGTTAAGGAAACTTTATTTCTTAAATAAAATCAAAACGTTTCATCAACACACAAAAAACAACTGACTACTGATTGCTTCAAACAAAAAATGGGTGTGTGTGTGAATAATATTTCAGAAGCTTTTTAAGCATTTCAGAAAGCTCAAAATGTCCAATACGTGGTTCAAAGAAACAGAAAAAGACAGAACTCCAGATTATTCAAGAAGACATTGAAGAGTGCTTGGCACTCAAAAAGAAATTAAAAAATGCCCAAGGTTTTCACGAAAACCCCAAGAACAGGACAGGTACAGTGGCGTACGCTGAAATCAATCTGGGGGGGGGGGGCTGAAACTTAGCAGTCCATATATTTATATAACACTCTTCTACAACTTATAGTATAAGATCGAGTACATGCGCCAGTTAATGGTTACAATTTATTAGTAGGCGTATTATTTTCAGTAGGTTTCATATTTCCATTATTAAAAATCTATTATTCGTGATTGGGGGACTTATCCAAAAATTAAAAAACAAAAAAAATATTCAAAAATTTCGTATAAATGTAAAGTGTTTTAAAGTAATTTTTTTCATTATTACACCAGCATTATTCAAGATATGAAATTAGGAACATTATTAAAATTATAGTTTTATTTATTGACTGATATCTGCAAAAAAGTGCTGAATTTAACTTAAGTATTAAATAATATTTTTATGAAAAAGGTTTATGTCCGTATTTAAGTTTCATAAAAATATTATTTAATACTTAATTAAAAATTCTTTTGGTTCACTGGTAGTAGTGACCGGGCCTGTGTGGCGCCATCAAATGAGAGCGAGAGATGAAGAGCTTAGTGAATGTTACATTCTAGCGAAATACACCGCTCAATGAACTATAAATTATAACTGTAGTAATAATTGTTATTGTAAACTACTTATTTTGTTAGTATTTATATCCCCGTCCAACTCGGCCGAAATATGCAATTTTATAATTTTAAACGAGGGACTAAGTAAATTAAGGAAGTGCATATTACATTTTTACGGTTGGGAAGGGCTTGAGTCCCCTGATCCCCCCCCCTGCATACGCCACTGGACAGGTACCATCTGGCCTGACGAAATGAGGGAGAGATATCGATCAAGAATGAAGGAGATGTGGGAAAGGAGGAAGAGAGAGAGGTGAAGAAGGAAGGAACCAGTTTAATCAAACTTAGTTCTCAGTGGCTCATACACAAAATAAATATAATAAATAATATATCATATTTTGAATAAGAATATTTTTGTATTATTTATTACAATATTTTTAACAGTTTATTTTACATTACTGTCATCTTCAGAAACAGAATGTAGGCCCACATTCTATAGACAGAATGACGGACGAGAATCCCCTCCTCTAACTATCGTACACTTTTCAAAATCTAACCTCTGAAGCTGCCGTAGGTGGTGATACAATTGACAGAACAATAACGAGTAGGCTTATCTGTAGAAGTATACCGAGTGTTTCAATATGTTGTACCAAGTGCCGAACGCCCGACCATCCGATCAGTGCAATGCAATAGATCTGCGACTCAACAAGCCATCCCAACGAAAGAACAGACCCTCTGAAGGAGAAATCCCGTTATCGAAGACTAAACACGAAACAGCCTGACGACTCGCCAGACTTGTACAACAGCGACGCCAAAACATTGTAAACGCGTCTTCCTTTCCAGTCGTATTTAAACGTACACCATAATTTAGTACATAGCATGTACATTCTAATTCACATAAGATTCTAAGTAAGATTAACATATATAAATAGATATATATATTATATTTAATTTGATAATAATTTACCTCAAGATACTTCTTTCCTTATTAGGAAGATGTTTCGAGAACCATTGTGTTCTCATCCTCAGCCTTCGTGATTTTGCGTGTGGTGAAGTATTTGTCTGTTGGCTGGTCGTTATTGTGGTTTCATGTTGGTCTCTGGTATTTTAAAGTGGTATTATTGTGTGTGTGATTGTGGCGTATGTATTAGTATTTTGTGTATTTTCGACGTTGAGTGCTTTCACACTCACACACAATAATACCACTTTTTAATAAAATACCAGAGACCAACAAGAAACCACAATAACGACCAGCCAACACACAAATACTTCACCAAACGCAAAATCACGAAGGCTGAGGATGAGAACACAATGGTTCTCGGAACATGTTCCTAATAAGGAAAGAAATATCTTGAGGTAAATTCGTTATAAAAATTAAATATAATAGACTATATGAATACAACAAGAAACGGATTGTAGCAAAAAGTGTTTGAATATATAACCAAATTCGTCAAAAATAAAGAATACGTTTGGAGAAAAATTACCCCATATAAAATACAACAGAATAAATGGAAACCTAAAATGAAAGATTCCGTAAACCAACGTTGCGAACAGGACGTCAAAACGGCAAAAGAAGCTTCGACGACTGAAAGTTTTAATTAAATCCCAATTGCAAACGTCATTTTAAATTCCAGACGGTTTACTGTGCATGCGCGCGCGCGCGCGTGCGTCCGTTCTCCTCCGTCCGTCCTCGTCCATCCTGCATGTGTGAAGTTCTGTATTGTTAAATTCTCCTGGTACAAAAATTTATTATTAGGCTGTGAATTTCTGTCAAACGTAAAGCACCGTTTTCACAAAAGTTCGATGCACGTACGTACATATTATCTCGTCCGCAAGTTGCACTTTGCGTAAGTTTACTACAATTCTAAATTACGATGATGAGCTTGACGCACATGCACAGCGCACGCGTCCGGGCAAGAAGTAATAAAACCGACAGGTCAAACGTTTTGTGCTACCGAACGTCGCCGGCGGCTGGTTCGTCGCAGGAACTGTGGAACAAACTAGAGCCGCCACCGTATGGAATCAAACGTGCTCTAATAAATTATGGAAGAGAAGGCATTCGATTGAAATAAATCACACGGTTCTGCAGTAGAAAAGTTTACGAAATGTGTGTGTGTGTGTGTGTGTGTGTGTTAGGGTGTGTGTGTGGCGAGCCAGCCAGCCACTGGTGGCTGAAGGTGGGTAGAGTAAGCAAGCAGCGACGTGAATTTTTTCCATTTTTTTATCGTTAAGTAAGTACTTGGTGACATGCAACCAAACTGGAAATGACGCACGAAAGCTCGCATACCGTAATCACTCAATTACATAATTAACCGCCAACGAGGCTCTATCGATTGCCAACTGCCTAAACGTTTCTGTCACACTGTTCGCAGTAATTACCCGGTGAGGGTCGCGTCAAACGACCGCGGACGAAAACTATCTCGGCTAGAGCTTCTGTCGTAGCGTCATCGTTACATCTTAGTTCACAAGATTCATAAGAACTAGGAAATTCATAGGTAAGACGAACGGGAGGACTATCGAACTCGTTAAAAAAACCTGGGTCCGTCTGGCTCCGGATGGTAGCTCCCATTTATTGGAACCCGGCCTAGGGTAACAGATGACAAATGTTCAACGGTCCCGATGCCGGAAGAGGAAAATCGCCCAACGGCAAAGAAACCGGAAGAGCCTAGGACGTGAGTCTCGGAATGAAACCCAGGGCAAGTCTGGAGGCTCCGAGGACTTTTCTGGAATCGAGTTAGTAGCCCATTGTGTGGGAGATTCAAGCACTTTCAATCGTGTAAAAAGGAATAGCCGGACTGGAATCAAGGATTTTAAGTTGGCCGACCAGTGAGTGACATGATTAGGGGATGTAGGTAAAAATAATTTGATCGGGTACAACGTACGGACCCACCAAGGATACCACACGTAAGTGCAAAATATATGCATAAAGGTAGTAGAAGTCTGGGACGGCCGATGAAAAGATGGAGAGATCAATCAGTTGTAACGACGGACGACGTAATATTCTTTGAGCCTTATACTTACATCGAAGAAGAAGAAGAAGAAGAAGAAGAAGAAGAAGAAGAAGAAGAAGAAGAAGAAGAAGAAGAAGAAGAAGAAGAAGAAGAAGAAGAAGAAGAAGAAGAAGAAGAAGAAGAAGAAGAAGAAGGAGGAGGGGGAGAAGAAGTTTATATTTAGCTTCTAATTTTGAACCAATACATTTAACTAACGCGAAAGTGTTAAAATCACAGTATTACGGTATTTCCGAACATGAGAGTTCTACGCACAGTTGCCTTGCGCTTTCACATAGGCTTACAGTGTACTTCGTGTGACCTTACAGTATCAGCCGAAGAGTCAGCGACCCATTAAGGCCACGGCACTGCCGCCCGTCAGTGTTACTCATTATAACCTGTTATTGTGGTGACTTAATCTGAACGGAGCGGAAACTGCGACAGAGGGCGCTGTAACAGGGCGTTTTACATTCTGTACGCTACACGTGCATCGAGACCGCGACCCACGTTACGTACCGTATTAATAAAGACATTAATTCGTGCATTGTCTCTTGATACTGTCGTGTTGTTGTCGTCTGGCGAACGGTGTTGGGGACTTTTTATGCAAATAAGTGCAAGTACCAGGCACAACCACGTCTTCTATTAATGATGATAATAATAATAATAATATAATACAATAGGCAGGCGAATCCTATTGTGTTGTGCGTTGTACTCTGTCTGTCTGTCTGTCTGTCTGTCTCTCTCTCTCTCTCTCTCTCTGTTTACTGCGCCCCTTCCTCCTCATTCTTATCCGTCTAACACTCGTTATATACTCTTCTCTTTCTCCCTTCTTCCCATGACTCTCTCTCAACAGATGACCAGCACTTCTCTCATCACCGACGACGAAAACTTGTCACAGACGCGGTTTCTTCATCTCAGGTTCTTGGATATTCTTCTAGTCCTATGTTCGGCCCCTTCGGTCTGACAGTTCACGCTGTCGTACCGTCGTCGTTTGACTGCGATCTAAAATGTAACGGCTATACTGTTGTTAGAAAAAATACTGTCAAAGGACACCGTGGTGTATGTGCGCGTAGAGGTTGGGGGCGGGGACCTACTAAGAGTTCCGATTTCCAAAGCGAGCAACAACTGTCGGCTATTCGTATTGGTGCACCGTACTGCTATGGTGGCCGAATAACACTGCCTCGGCAGCAAGGATAACATTCGGAAATCTTTGACGTACTGTTCTTAACCGCCCGACACAGTCTAAGTGCACCAATCAGATTGTACCGTTGGTAAGGTGTGATTATCGTTATGAGCCCCCCCCCCCCCCGTTGCCGCTGCGTTGCCACAATTAGTGTTAATCGACAGCAGCTTATAACGTCAATAAACTTATCCATACTTATATAGAAACATGTCAACAACAGAACTACACTTACGCGCGATAAAAATTTAATTACGGGAATTGTTTTGACGCCCGCCGTTAGTGCTCTTGCTGACCGAGGGAGTTAGGCCTATACCTAGCTCCTCCCTTGAGGCCCGGCCCAAGACGAAGCCCTTTCCCGACTTGACGTACCTCGGCTGGCGCATTTACGTACTAATCCCTTCAATGCAAACTACGACGTGGTAATTCGGGAACATTCTTTTGACGTGTAGTACATAAAATGCTTCCACGATCACATCGCGTTCACAGCAAAGAAGCGACATGGAACTTTGGGCAAAATCCGTATATAAAATTTAATAAGTTAAAAATGAACTACTTTAAAGTAAATCCCAGCATTTTAAATTAAATAAAAAAAATGGAAGATTGTCAAGACTTTTGAACACATTAACTTAATACGTAAGAACTTGGCAACTCAAAGCAAACTCTTGACCAACTAGCATTCGATTGTTTTCCCTGTATAAACCCTTCACGACATGATAAACTCTACAACAAAGAAAAATCATTATGTAAAAAAATTCCAAGAAAAAATTTCGCCACACCGAAACAGTGATGAATAATAAACGTGAACAGAAATTTTTCGCTCTAAAACGGGACAGCTTTTCCGGAGGAAATAGAGAGGACGCGCGCAGGCGGGAGCAGAACGCCTTGTGACTGAAAGTGCGCAACGTTGGTAATTGCATATGTTTATACTGTGTTCGAAACAATGAACATCTATTTTCAAAAGTATCTAAACTTTGTTTTAATAGTTTCCATAAATGATCTCTTTCAGAACTATAGAAATTGCTGGAAACAACATCTAGAAACAACGGACAATACCCGCTTTCCGAAGTTGGCTTATGAGTATGAGCCGATTGGAAGAACATCTGCAGGGAGGCCTGTCACAAGATGGCGGGAGTCATGAAGCCGGAACAGGAGAAATCATATCCATTCCATTCCATGAAGTGATGATGATGACTCTTTGTTTTGAAACACGGAATGTTCAAAGTGTTTAATTATTCAGCCAACACCGACGTATTGCACATAGTACTACTATAGGTGACTGTTGTAACGACACTTACACAACTTGTTTGTTTATTGATTATACCTCGCCCTCTAATTGACTCAGAACATGGTTTCGGATACACGAATGACATTCGCTTTTATAGCAGGACTATTTTGCGTCCTGCACGGGAAATGTCGGGGACAGCGGGACGTATCAACCGAACCGGAACTGAAACTCTGAAAGCAGGACGTCCGGCCGTACAAGGAACGACCAACATATATATCCGAAAAGAAGACACGGAAAACTGGCCTTTACATCGATTCCCGTATAAATCTTTCACGTCACTCTTGAGTACGTACGGTGGATACCGTTTAGCGACATCGTCGGCGAACTGCTCGAAACAAAAAGAAAAGAGAAACAACGAAACGGTGCAAACAACACTGGTGACAAGAACGACCAGTCGCGACGAATGGAACACGAAAACGAAATAATATTAAACGAGAAAAATGTTACCCGAGACGAAGTGTATTTAAAGCACGTCACCAAGCAATATCTTATTGCACTCGACTACGTATTATTCAGAAAACCAGAAAAACGTATTAAAATAAGAACACTGCAATAATAAAATATACCGTAGCGTCTCCGTCCGTGTACGTTGGATTGTGGAGTAGCACACAGCAGTAATACCCCGCGACAGAGCATACCCCCCCTCACACACGTCTCGCGGGATAATAAAATAAATAATAATCTTTATGATAAAAACGCCATTCCGATATGCACGCTTGGCTTTGGGACTTCTCTTGCCCGTTTGATCAATACTATACCGTAGTACTTCAGCAATAACCCACATATATTACATTACACAGTACAAGGGGGACATAAACTCTACAATCTTGTGCTTCCTTCACTTTCGCGAACGGCTCGACACTCTGTGAATCATAAGGAAATGTTGCTGTTACTTTTCTAATTTTTGGCAGTTTGTTAGAAATAGCTATTTATAGTTTCTGTGCTTTCGTCGACTTTTGTTTCCTTCATCCTTTTGTCGCTCTTTTTATTCTTTTCGTGGCTTTGGTCGACATTTTATTTACCTCTGTTTCGTCGTGACGTACCACTTCCCTCTAACGCTTGTCTGCCAGGCGAATAAAAAAAAAACTTGTTTGGCCAGTCCTGAATTTGACATTCTTTCTATAAGTGTTCTTTTCACCGTCGTTAATAATCTTACAATCTTTCATTCCCAAGTTGAAACCATGTAATTATTCTCTTATGACCTCATTTTCTGTACGATCAAGTTTAAAACACCTTTTAACTCCTCTTCAGATGCCATTGCCGAGGCCTGTATTTGTTACTTTCTTTTCGTCCATAATTCACACCCATAGGACAGTGCACGGACCTCCATAACTTTGTAAACCTTCAATTCTGTATCTCAACGTACACTGTTCCTAAAAATATGATTCAGTGTCCCTCAGATCGTTTGGAACTTATCATCAATATCATAATAAAAGTATTATATTAGTACTACTATTATTATTAGGACTCTATAGCCAAGTTGAAGGCAGCCTGTCTAGGGGAAGAACACCCCAAAATCAAAATACCTGGTCCTCCGTGTTGAGGGTTGGGCGTGAGGCCGACGACCTCACCCTGTGAAAAAGCTATTATGTGAATGCTCAAGAGAAAAAATCCAGACGAAACTGTAGGCAACGAAAAAGACAAAATGATTTTGGTTCGTACAGCATTAAAGGAAGCCTCAAGTAAAATTGGACTGCAGACAAACTTGGAGATTCGAAGACCATGTAGAGGAGGACCTCGGAAAGCTGAACATAAGACACTGGAAAGCCAAGGCATACAATAGGGAGGAATGGAATCGACTCTTGAAACAGGCCAAGACCCACCAAGGGTTGTCGAGCCACGGTTGATGATGAGTATTATTATTTACTTTTTAAAGCAAAGGAAAACTAATTTTGAAGTTTGTAAAGAAATTCATGTTCAACTCTTTGTATGCAATATTTCTGTGGGCTTCAAGTTGTTGCAACGTAAAACAATTATTTTATTACTATCCTGAATACATTTTGTTATCCTACAGTAATATATGAAGTTAGATTTTAAAATAGCTTTTTCGTAGTCCGAGCTTGTGCAGACGTTGTTTTATAGACCTGTCTGATAAACAGTAGTTCATTGCAGGAAGTACGCGTTGATGAAAAATCCCCTGGCCAAAATTAAAAATAAAACGTTCTGTCCGAGACATCGTAATGTACGAAATACACAACATAACGTAATTATTCTACAACATGTAGCATACAAGACTGTCTTAACGTCAAACACGCCATCCTTAATTAGCGCGTATGCAGACACACGGCGTCTGTGCGTGAAAAAAAAATCAAGGTAAAAACAACAAAAAATCTTATTAAACGAGACATGAGGCCGTTGTTTAGTGACGGCGGAGGAGGGGTGGTGGCTGTGCACGGTTTTATTGATTGTTTATTCACCCCCTCCGTTTTCATTCAGGTTAGATTAGGTTCAGTAGGCCTACTAGTACTACACGCTGCTCCTCAGTTCCCACATGGAAATCCGATACCTCTCTTATTGTCCCCTCTATTCAACCAAACTAGCCTGCTCGATCCTCCCTTCTCCGTCCGCGTCGTCTTCTTTTTGTCCCTTTAACGTTCGTCTTCTTCTGTAATACCTCCCACTAAACGATTATTTCAATTTTTTTTTCTTCGCTATTTAATTCTTCTCTGACGAAGCCGAACAAATGAAGATATATTATCGCGTTTTCCGCTTCGGTAATCCGTATACACAATACAATAACGACCTAATTTGGAGTGAAACGTTTGAATACGGTCGGTGTTAAGAAAACCCAAACGGTTACAGTAGGCCTGTACCTTCAGAGTACGGGCATCGTATATAGTTGAAGACACTTCATTCGGAAAACCATATTTACGACCGATTGAAGCTGTCGACGAACATAGTATGCATCCAAATCGATTCACTTCAACAGCGATCATTATTGTTCCTCTGTTCAATGGTTGTACATACCCTATGGAGACGAGATCATTCCATTCAAATTCTTTTCCGATATTATTTATTCGTTTTGAAAGTTTTTTGTTGATTCTAATATTATTACGACAATCGCACAGATGGTGACCTTGCAACGGTGGAATAAACATAAATGAAACCAGAGAAATCGTTATCCACAACTTTACTACCATTTTTAATAGACAAGGACGTTCGTATATAACAACTTCTCAAGTTTATAATTGTCCAACGACCGTACACAATAATTAACAATTAGCACTTTACACCAAATACTAGTGAACAATAAGACACGCTGAATCGGAACCTACAACTGCCAGCCGTTTCGAATCGACCAACGTGGCCGTAGTGATTTTGCAAGGTTACAAGTTACAAGATTATTCTACAATGTTGTCGACTCGAAGGCGGCTACAAACCGGCAGAACAATCGAAACTGCGGCCGTGGAAACGTCGGACTATGAGGTCTACGCATGCTACCTGACTCACAGGCGAAATCGAGTTTGTCGACAATGCGCGCTATCGAAGGCGGCCACAAACCGCCAGAACAATCGAAACTGCGGCCGTGGAAACGTCGGACTATGAGGTCTACGCATGCTACGTGACTCGCAGGCGAAATCGAGTTTGTCGACAATGCGCGCTATCGAAGGCGGCCACAAACCGCCAGAACAATCGAAACTGCGGCCATGGAAACGTCGGACTATGAGGTCTACGCATGCTACCTGACTCACAGGCGAAATCGAGTTTCAAAGTTCTTGGTTATTCGTGAACAGCGAAAATCGTTACGAAAACGCCAAACTACGGGTTCCCTTCGCTGGACGTTCGGAAAGATCTGAATATTATTAAATCGACACTACAAATTAAACCAATGGATGTAAAAAAAAATTGCGTGATTCTATTAGGAACTGCCAGGAATGTCATGACTTCTATAAATATGCTTCAAAATCTGGAGAAATAGGCCCGAAAAATAAATCAACAAAATACTAAGTAGTATTAAAACGATATACAGTAGGTCTATATATCGTTCTTTAGTATAGGCCTATTCTTCTTCTTTTCTTTCTTATTCTGCCATCAAGCGTCCAGGTCCTTTAGGCGTTTCCTTAGAATCCCTTCTACCAGGGACAAGGCGTTTAACTTAACTACGTCTTCCCCGAACAATTGTCTAATTCCTCAGTTAGTCAACCCACCTTGGTCTTTCTCTTCCTCTCCTCCGAAAGCTTCCATGATACAAAACCGTAAAATTCACGAGGTAGAAAGCTACAGAGACAGAGGGTAAGGATTACTTATTATATACATACAGTTTATTTATTCATTTTCCCATTACCATTTTCCACTTACGTTTTCATTTACCTATTTATGTATAGCATTTATTTTTTAAAATACAGTTGTTTTGTTTTTATTTGGAATTATTCTTTAACTAGTGTGTTACTGTTATTGGCCTTACAAATATTCAGCTCTTTCCATATATTCTTTTTTTTTCTTTTTGTGCATAACTTATTGATTTAAAATTTTAATGCCTGAAAAGTGAATATTTAGACAGTATGTAACTTGATTGGTGTTTTATAATGTTTTATATGGTGCAGAGACATGGACACTGAGGAAAGAGGATGAGAAAAGATAAGAAAACACTGGCAAGCGATAGGACAGCTTGGAGAGCTTTTACCATTTGAATACCTGCCTTAGGGCAGAACACCAAATAATAATAACTTGATTGTAAACACAAATATTAAATAAAAAAAATCGATCGTTCCTTAATAGTTTTAGTTTCTGACTATGCAAACTCTATCGACGTAATATGCATCAAAGATAATAAAACCTTGCAGAAAAAATCAATTACTATTATGGCACGCGTAATACTGGATTATGCATAACTTCAGTGGAGAACAAAACGGCGGGCGAGGAAACAGGGTCGGTTGACGACGACACAACAAGAACACGTTTACGACAATGTCGTTCGAGTTGACAAAAACACGAAAAACAAAGCGAATTGCAGTGTATATACTGTTGTTGGGTGCTGGACAGAACGAGCCGAGCGAGCGCCATGAAGCGAGAGCCGGCCACAACCTTCATGCCTGTCTTGTCTTGTCTTGTCTTGTCTTGTTCCACAAGTCGTCCACGAGGAGAATTTACTTGTCAAAATAAATACGTGACTTTCCCACTACCACTGTGCGCCTGATGATGGCTCACTCACTCACTCGCTCACCACTCGCGTACACATTATAAATTTTAAACGGACAAAGAAGAAGAAGTCGAAGGAGAAGAAGATATTTTGCAAAAAATAATTACACGTGCGCTCGAGCAATTAATAACTCCGCTGTGTGTGTGTGTGTGTGTGTGAGCGCGAGCGAGCGCGCGCTCACTCAAGCACACATCACGTCTTAATTAATCTCGGTTGTCACTTCCTGTCGTACGAAAGACGTTGTAATAAATTTTGTTCCATCTCCTCCTCAACTCTCTTCTTCTGTTTTCTTTTGTTTACACTATTTACGAGCGTCCGTCACCGAAGGTAAACTGCGCATCTTCATTAGTTACGTTACGTATAAAATTTCATCAACAGCGAAAAGCTACGGTTTCTACGAACCACTGAACTGCAATACGTGATGCGCGGTGTGAATACGCTTCCCCTGGTGAGCAGAGCGCGCGCCCTGCGGACGATCTCTGTCGTGTAAGTTAGATGTGAGTATTGCGATAGTAAAGTTAGTGGATCAAAGGAAATATTGTTTTTATCAACTCTGGTAAACAACCTCTGCCCCTGCCAATGTTTTGGTAAAAGGAATGAAAATATCGGTATGGAGAACCATACATGACTTCCATATTCTAAGATTTATATTTAAAATCATTTTCAGCCAAACAGCCAGGCTGTGTCTTACCTGCCTTTTTATTGCTGTATTAAATGAAAAATATTATATTACATTAAAATGAAAAAATTATAATTTTATTGCCTGGCAACAAAATTATTTTACTTTTAACAATTGCCATTGTTTCAAAAAGTTTAAATAAATTTGCAAGTACTTTACTCTTGTTAAAACGTAAAAGGTTGCAGGTAAACTACCCCTTCCCCTTAACCGATCTTCACCAAAATCGAAAGTCATTGAGACCTCTACAATTCAGGGACGTATGCAAAACATTATTTGATTCAGTTCGCATTTGCGGCTGTTATCGTTTGCCATAGAAAATACGCTTGATAAAAAAACGTTGCAGGTAAACTACCCCTTTCCCTCAAGCGATCTTCACCAAAAACAATAGGTCTTGAGAACTCTACAATTTAGGGCTGTATGCAAATAATCTTTTGATTCTGTTTGAATTTGCGGCTGTTATCGTTTGCCATAGGAAATACCCTTGTTAAAACATAAAACGTTACAGGTAAACTACCCCTTTCCCTTAACCGATCTTCACCAAAAACAATAGGTCTTGAGTACTCTACAAATCAGGGCTGTATGCAAAACATTATTTGATTCTGTTTGAATTTGCGGCTGTTATCGTTTGCCATAGAAAATACCCTTGTTAAAAAAACGTTGCAGGTAAACTACCCCTTTCCCTCAACCGAACTTCACCAAAAACAATAGGTCTTGAGAACTCTACAATCTAGGGCTGTATGCAAATAATCTTTTGATTCTGTTTGAATTTGCGGCAGTTATCGTTTGCCATAGGAAATACCCTTGTTAAAAGATAAAACGTTACTGGTAAACTACCACTTTCCCTTAACCGATCTTCACCAAAATCAGCAGATCTTGAGAACTCTACAATTCAGGGCTGTATGCGAAACATTATTTGATTCTGTTTGAATTTGCGGCTGTTATCGTTTGCCAAACAAACAAAATTACCCTTGCTAAAAAAAAAACCGTTGCAGGTAAACTACCCCTTTCCCTCAACCGATCTTCACCAAAAACAATAGGTCGCGAGTACTCTGCAAATCAGGGCTGTATGCAAACAATTATTTGATTCTGTTTGAATTTGCGGCAGTTATCGTTTGCCATAGAAAAAAAATCTACAGACAGACAGACACACAGACAGACAGACAGACACACACACAGACACTTTTCGGAAAACGACTTTTTTTCATGTTTTGAGTGTAGTACAATCAGAATCTGCAATAATCTCGAACACGATTTTTTTTGCCATCACCATACTTCCATTCCTTAAGGAATATGGAAGTAAAAGGCTGTTTCAAAATTATAATTTTAAGGCATGTGATGGAGAATGAAACCAATTTATACCATATTCTAGGGTCTCTACAAAACTTTTCTACGAAACTTAAACCAAAGTAAATATGATATAACGACTCTAACTTACCACAAAATCAAAGAACCAATATCACCTCTGTAGAAGCTGTATTTATCATTGAGATAAGAATGTAATGTTTTAAATTAAAAGTATTATATTTTCTTAATTCAATAGTTTCTGTTTTATTAACACTCTAGCATGTGTACCATTTTCGAACACACAACACTTTCTAGAGCCCAGGTGTACCATATCTGAACATATTAAATTTTCCGTACAGCCCACGTGTACCAAAGTTTGGACACATTGCATGACTGTGTTTTGAAGGTTTTGTCAACATGTGGACACAGATCAAACCATGTAGGTAGAGTTTTACGTTCTTCTGGGCCAGAGTGAAAGAAATATGCTCGTGGCTTAAGTTGGCAGTACTGTACTCTCAACAAAATCAGCTCTTATAACATATATGGGAAAACATATCTGGGCCAGGGGGGAACTTACCTTCACAGGTCTGGTAGCGAGAAGTTTTCCTGTCACCAGTGTCTGGGAGCGAAAGTGTTAATGATAGTTGAGCTTAGGAAATGTTGAAACAAAATTAACACGCCAAAGAATCTTTAATAGGACGTAGGCGTATTCCAAGACTCCATAATTTGTTGCGGAACAAAATTGCTGCGTGTCACGCTGGAGTCTACTGGAGGTTGAGTCTTGCGTCCGCGTTGCCCTTGTGTGTTCTTGGCGGGAATCGCCGAAGTGCGCTCTTAAAAACCGCTCCCATGTCGATAGCCACGGAATACTTCAGCGTGATGACGTAATCGCAGACACGCACCACTTTTTGAGCGTTCGCGATTCACAGAAACCAAGGCCTTACCGTTGGAGACCCGGGAGTAAGGATGTCTGATTAAAGGTTCATGACTTCACTTAGAGCTAAAAGTCAACCGTTAAATTCGTGACCCAATAACACACACGTACGCCTACATGTAGGTACCCAACAGTCGTACAAGTTCGGCTTTACAGTTTTAAGAATTCTATGGAATTTGTATACAATTCTCGCAATTTTCGTTGTCACTTTCGTTGTTCTTTTTTTTTAACGTTTTACGACAACACGTTCTGTCACGGGCACATCGCTGTCTGATAAAAAATGTAATCCATAAAAGTGAGTACAAAACTTATTTTACGCAGATGATCCATCTGACTCAGATTCTAATAACAAATACAGAGATCTTGACGCGATAAGAGAAAAACGCGTTGCACGTAGAAACAAGAAATAGTAAATTTACCGGCGACGACAACCACACATAAATCATAAATAAATATTTCACCAACGCTAATGTAGCGTACCGGACAAACGTAATTATCATACAACAACCCCACACTACTGCCCGTGATTTACTAGTTTTTACCAAACGGGTGATTTTTCTTCTTACTTTCTGTTAAATCGCGCGCGTCGCAGTTTCGATTCACGGTGTATACATGTTCATTATTAAGGCAGAGAGCAAGCGAGCGAATTTGAGAAACCTCTTTGCGACGATAAATCTTGCAAAAATCGAATAAATCACGGGATTCGTCCGTTGTCCGTTCTGTTTTTTTTTGCTTCTTCTTCTTCCCTTGTTATGACAACACTAAAAGGAATTGAGTTTTCTACCTCGAGGTCGATTACAAACAAACACGATAATAAATCACGGTATTAAGCTTCCACCACAGAAATGAGCAATACCATTTTTATGAATCAGCGACTTCTCTTTTCTATTTTTTTTTTATTGTTATTATTACATGGCAAAATAATAACGCTGTATACGGATAAATTTTATTGTACCGTTATGTAACTAGAAATATATTATACAACGTCACTTAGCCGACTTATCGACAAATAATTGTGATTCTCTAATCTTAACTTATTACTGTCGATAGGCCTCTGTGTTGGGGGGGGGGGGGCAATCTCCTTTCATGCCTATTCCAGGCCTGATATGTTTATACGACATCCTACACTGTTTGCATTCAATATCCAACATCCTCTCGTCTTCATCCTTAAAACTATTCCCTGAAAAAGAACATTTACAGTATATTTGCCTACAAAAAATTTCCAACCAAGTTTCTATTCCTCCCCGTTTATAACCTACAGAAGTGGTGTATCATCCTTGATTACGTAACCAACATGTTTTCGTTGTTTACTGTAGCCTCCTTCCGTCCCATCTAAAAATCTTAAAATTCTAACGTTTGGAATTGGAATTCCAATCATGTCTCTGATCCGTTTTTTGCAGTCCCACTGACCATAAAGTAAAACCCTTCATCTTGTCTTACTCAGATCCAAGGAGAAGAGGGATATATCGGGTTGGTGTTATTACTAGAAACTGTTAAGAAATACTATTCCGAAATGTAGCCCAGAAGTACGTTGAGGATGAGATAGGCAAACAGGGTAAGGGATAATGAGTTTCCCACATGAACTGGAGAGAGGAAGGAAGCTAATGGAACATTTTCGTTAGCAGACGTGACAGGAAGGCTGATGAAATATATTCCAAGGCAGGCAAGCTTAATTAGTACACCAGTGGCTGTGGACGTGGATGAAAGTCAGTGTAGAAAAAGGCCCCGGTAAGTTTACTTGAGTCAGAGTATCACCGACCTGAGGCACGTTGAGTTGAACAGACTTGCCCGGGATACGAATCACCCAAGCATCAAACCAATCAGGGGATTACAAGAGAGAATATTAAAAATAAATGCATATGAAACTGGACTGCAAAGTGCAGAGATAAGGTTCTTAAAATCAGTAGCCGGGTATACTAGCTTAGTTAAGGAAAATGAATGAGGGCATCCGTCACGGGCTAGCTGTCCGACCAGTGATTGACATGGCGAGGGAAGACAGACAGAAATGGTTTGATCACGTAGAACGTATGGATCCACCCAGAATACCACACCCAAGTACAAATATATGCCTATAGATGTCTGGGACGGCCGATGAAAAGAGGGACAGAGTAATTGTAACAAGGGACGACGTAATAGGCTCTGAGCCTTTCGGTGTCTCCACCATCTTCAGGTCTTAAACGACCTATCATGGTGGCCAACCGACCTATAATGGCCACCTAAATGTCGTTTAAGACCTGAAGATGGTGGAGACACCGAAAGGCCTCGTCAAGAACGAAGTATTTAACAGTGTGGCAATCAGTAGTGACAAAGTTGGTGTTAAAAATAATTATCCCTTATATCTTTTACAGTTAATTAAACGAGAACTATTAGTTTTGGACACGGTCGGGAAGGCAATCGCTCAAACATTAAACAGCCGATTTCGTTTAGTGCCAGTGAAACACGATACCCAACATTATGCATGCACCATACATGTAAATACATAACGGTACAGCGTATTCGCTGTTCCATAACCGTACACATCGACTGACAGTTGGTCGGATTCCTTTGGATGTGAACAGCGCCACCTGGGTATACTACACACTCGACAGATGCAACTGGCATATATGAATACATTACTTTATTCTAATGTCTCTCGTTTTCTGTCTAATACAAATACATTTACGGCAAATGTAACGATACGCGACAGTATTCCATTTCATCCCAATATGCATTTATTCAAACACATTATTCCTTCCATGCCTTACTCCTTGCTGTTCGTTTTAACAGCGCGATAAAAAAGAACTCTTGTTTCAGTAAAAAAATTTAAATATATAATCTAGCTCACATTACATATTCAAAATGGCGTGTTCGGGCTTTCTCGATACGGGGTTACTCGACCAACCGGGAGGGTTGCATACGCTGGCAGATGACTGATAAACGGCAGGAAAGGTGTTGACGGCAGCAGAAGATTCGCCAGTTATACCTTACTGATTGTGTCGTGTTCAGGTCTTTAGAGACCTAGCACTGGCTTCTACAAATTTTACTTTCTTGGATTTCGTTGTCCATGACGTGTCCGTTACTTAACTAAATATCACTATAGTATTGACGACTCGGAACACTAAGTTTTTTATAAGTAAAAACGTAAAGTTTTACCTTACAGCCTAAACCTGGTGTATACAAGCTAAATTGCTCAGATTGCAATAAATTCTACATAGGCCAGACAGGACGTAGCTTCAAACAGAGATACATTGAACACACAAAAGCACTCCACACCACTACAGAATCTACCTTTGCAAACCACCTCATTGAAGCAAACCACATATATAAAAACATCGACAATAACATGAACATTCTACACGTACACACAAAAGGCCGAAAACTAGACACTCTAGAACAATTAGAAATATACAAACACACAAAAACAAATAAAAACGAAATCCTAAACGAACAGACACAATTCAAATCGCACGCATTATTCGAACACATCTCACCACACACACACAGCTTCAATCTTTCGAATAACTATCCCGTCGCCAACAACAAGAACGGACAACGCTACCTATGACAGCCTCTGATGAAGCCTTCTATAGGTGAAAGCCGGTTTAGGCTGTAAGGTAAAACTTTACGTTTTTACTTATAAAAAACTTAGTGTTCCGAGTCGTCAATACTTTAGCGATATTTACAAATTTTACCTAAAGGTTTGAGGCAAGAAAGCAAGGACATTCCTCAAATTTGATTTTATATTTTGAGGAGTGGGACGAAAGGCCATGACGGGAGGGGACAGGTGTCGGAAATTTGAACGCACTCGAATTGCACTCAGATTAATGTCAGGTAGGTTTGCTAGAAAGAAGGTTACTTCATCCCCTACTGAACTGCGCTCACTGGCCCCATGTACTAAAAGTAGGAATACTTGGAAACTGCGTTTATTGCTGCCAGGTAGGTACGAAAGTACGGATACTTGGAATTTCCCCCAAACCCCACTTGGGTACATGAAAATTGAAATTATTTCTGATATCAGTTTTGTTTGAAACGTTGTCGACGACTGTTAAGTGTGCGACGATGGAAACTATGTTGAGTGAACGAGGACAACCGTTGTTAGTTTTTGAGAATTACGAGTTTCGAAAATATCGAGATGTGAAATCAACAGAAGAAGTTGTATGGAGATGCACCAAGAAGAACTGTATGGCTACAATTTATACGTTAAATGCGGTATTTTCGAAAAAATGTGGCGAACATAACCATGAAGCAAACGAAGCGTTGTTATCAAGACAAAAAATAAATAATGTCGTGAAAAGGAAAGCCCAAGAAGATATTTCAACGAAACCTTCAAAATTAATCCGGTCTGAAATGAGAGCTGAAACTCACTCATTGGAAACATTATCTGTTACGGACATTAAGTGTATCCGCAACAACATCAATCATGCACGACTTCTGTTAGTGCCCAAACTACCAAAATCAACGATGGAAGTGCAACATTTCTTACATTCTTCAAACTTAAGAACAAGTACGAACGAACCTTTCCTGATGTGCAATGACTTTTTAGACAACATAGTAATTTTGTCATGTGAAAAGAACTTGGAGTTTATGTGTCAACAGGATTTATTGTATATGGACGGAACATTCGAATATTGCACCAAGTATTTCGGCCAACTCTTCACTATACATGCGTATGCAATGAATTTTTATGTACCCGTCGTATTTTGCTTATTAAAAGACAAGAAGAAGTCTACGTATAGCAGAGTTTTCCAATTATTAATAGAAAAGTGCACGCTGCTGGGTTATGTTTTAAATCCCAGTACTGTAATAATAGATTTTGAAGTTGCAATTCACGCGAGCCTGGAAGAAATTTTCCAGAAGAACTCAAAATTCTTGGTTGCCGTTTTCATCTTGCTCAGTCTTGGTAAGTTTAAAATGTTATATTTTGTTTTAACTTAAACTCATGATTCTGTCCGAAGTAAAGTTTTCCCGCCACACGTTGCTGTATAACCTGGAGAGTTATTACCGAACGTATGATAAGCTCGAAAAGGTACGTAACCTCAAAAATTAGCGTGTCAAAAACTAGTTATAGTATTTCATCATCAGAAATACAAATGAAATATTATACGTATATATTTCAATTATAATACCGGTATATAAATATTAAACATAATATTTCATTTGTATTTCTGATGATGACGTCTCATGACGTCGATTATGTTTACATACCTATATATAATACAAAGAAAACAGTGAGTCTTATTTCAACAATATATATATTGTAACGTGAAATAACTGATCGGGTTTACGTCTTTTTTAGCCCTACGTTGTTAGCGTCATTCTGTAACGTGAAAATTACTAATCGGGTTATTTAAGCCCCACGTTTGTACGTCATTCTGTAACGTCTCTCGTCTCAATCATACCTTCCGTCGCGAGACCTGTACCGTATAATAATTACGTTAGTTTATACTCTGATAGTGTTATTTATTTTTGATTGGGTGTGTGAGATTCTTTAGTATTGACAAATAAACCGCGATATTCTTTATTATGTATTATATCTTCTTACAGTTATTACTGTTCAGTTGTTTGTAAATGGGCAGGAGAGAGAGAGAGAGCGAGAGAATTCCTCTCTTTGAGTACGATTTAAATCATTTCATTCAAAGTTTAAAAGTGAAAATTTATCGTCTCATCCAAATATTCATTAATTTTTAAAAGTTTTATTAGACATGCAGGCAGATACCTACATTAAGTTAAATTCTATAAAGAGGAATGACAAAAGATATGTAAGACGCGAAGTTTTATTACGGCAACAATTTATACAACAAAAAATTGCTCAGTTAGACAGAGAGCAAATATCTAGATATAATTTTGTAAAATGTGTTTCATATAAATTTGGAAAAATTGTGTTATCCTAACTAAAAAAAAAAATTTAAGTGTCTTGAAAATGTGTTTTTTTTTTAGTTTGATTACACAATCTTCCCCAGGTATAACACTGAGCGCAGATCGAGTGTCTCTTCAAGGACCTTCGCAGGTGTAAGAAATGGTGAGCGGAATTCAGTTGCACCGGGAAATTTACTTTAGCGATTGGAAAAATCAACGTCAGTTTCAAACATTAACTTTATGTAGGAGTCAGAAGTAAGGTAGGGGGCGGCGTGGTCTTTAGTAGTTATGCGAGGGTTTAAAACCTTTTACGACAGCTGTACGGCCGCTGATAGGTCTTTCAACGGGGTCTTCAACCGTCACTCACAGGTAAGAAAGTTTTATTTTACTTTACGTTGTTTTGTAGTTTATTCTTATTGCTACGACGGAACGCTCTCGAACAGTGGAGAGTGTCGATCTACACGTTTCTCGGCTGGCCGAGATCAGCTGTGTGTCTCTGTCAAGGCCGCACTATAGTACCCTCTACACTTCTCGAGTGCTTGTTGACACAAATTATGGGGCATTAGTCTGCAACATCTGCAGGCTATATAAACAACAGCGGCTGGCTTAGTGAGTCACTTATAAGTGGCGATTTATTCAGCGCGGATCAACAGTGGGTCATAAGTGCGACAGAACCTTTAACAGTGGAAACAGAGGACACTTTCTATATATTTCCAATCTTATATGGTGTTCCTAATGTGTGTAATACGTATACTATTATGGTAAAATTGTAATCGTAATTATGTACATTTTGACAATATTTTGTTTCAACTTTTTTTTTATAGATAGTTTCGGTTTCGGAGGACGGCCCCAGATTTTAGGGATCGAAACCTCAAGCTCAGACTATTACGGTGGAGCCAGTCTGAATAGAGGATTTATACCTAAACGTTTCCACTGGCGGCCAAATCAATGTTTGGTAGGGGGGGGGGTTCTAAACCTCAGTAAGCCTCCTCCTTCGCTATGCCGCTGAATATACAATACAAACTTTAATAATCCGAAATCCGAAGCAGTCAAAGACCTGACGTGGTTCGGATTATCAAACACGAAAATAAAGCGCTGCGATATTACTGAAAGGCTAAACAAATGAAAAATCCAAAGGACACTAACCAGAACAAATTTTTTCTAACCAATTTATAATTAGGTTAACCTACGTACACTAGAAAGGAATTCTGTGTGTGCCGGATTGCTCTGCTAAATTTTAAAATATATAAATTTTAACAGTGTTATTTACTTTACAATTTTAGTAGCAGCACAAAGCAACAGTTAAAATGGTTCTTTGTAAATTTTAAAAATTCAATACTCGCAGTCTCCCTTTATCCAATCCAATTCCTTTACTTTTTCTCTCCACTTTCGTACAGGGTTACAAAATTTAAACTCTGGTATTCGGAGCCTTTGTTCTTGCACCTTTGCTGGTGTTCACTTTCATAACTGTACAGAGAGATTGCACCTTTGCTTGGGGGGGGGGGGATACATATCTCATTGTGTATCATACGTAACGTTTTTCAACAATTATTGCATACACGGTTTGACATTAGTTAATCTTTTTAATATGACCTCTACCGGTTTCACCCACTAAGATCTCGAGATATCTTGGATAAGGTGTCTATCCAAAAATCCGACGCTTTTTCCAGGAGTGCCTTACGACTATTACCACTAGGCCTACTACTATCTTTGTCCCACACAATTCTACGGGCCCGAGAATTGGACTTTAACGAAGTCCCAGGCGAGTCGTTTTACAAAGCGGCCGAAATGAGATATCTGAGGCACGTGGCAGGATATACTCTTCAAGATCGTAAAAGAAGTGTCGATGTACGGCAGGAGCTGAATATTATGGGTATACTTGATAGAATTTCCCAATATCGGCTGAAATGGTTGGAACACCTTAACCGAATGGATCGACTGCAGCATCTCAAAACAACTATGGAATTGTAAGCCGAAAGGAAGCAGACGTGTGGGGAATGCGCAGAAGCGATTGACCAGCTCTTGCCTAACGGCTTGGGACCGCGACAAACCCTTTTAGCTTAATCCTTCCTGACGACGATGATCACAGTTACCTTTGTCCATCTACCTTTCCTCCTTCCTCCGATGCTCTGTTCGAAAACTGAACGTCCAACCAAAAAGTTCAACAGGACACATGCGGTGAGCGTCTTACATACCATAGCTCTAAAACAACTTACGGCCACGTACAAGAAGAATACAACCAAAGATAGTGAAACGGTTGGAAATGAACACACGAAAGAAAGAGTGAAAAAAATGAGTCCCAAATAAAGTCCTGAAACAATGACAAACACGAGACTTTAAAAAAATTATTCTAATGTTCGGCGGACGTGGAGCACAGGAAGCGAGTTGAGGTGCACAGAAACGGTCGGAAAAGAGGAAATAACCAAAACAAGGTAGGCCTACTAGACCAAGAATGCCCGTCCGTCATTCTTATAACAAAAAGGAAATTCTCCTGTATTCAAAATACTAAAAAGAAGAAACTTAGTGAACGGAAACTGGATTTTTCGTGCGACCACAACGATGACAATCGTCTGAAGTAGGAAATATCAGCGTATGGGACAATGAAAAGGAAATTCTCGTGACGACGACGACGACGATCTGACATTAATTTTCATACAAGAAGAGCAAGCGTTACGCGTCAGCCCTTGCCAAGACTCTCACACGCAGCGGACGTCGTTTCCTAGAAAGTTGGCCGGCGTTTCGCATTGCGACTGCTCTCGTCTCCATCCTGTCATTGTTGGTAACGTCTACGACGACGTCTGCCGCGTGAAAGGTTGACTTTTTTCCAACGTTCACACACACAGTTCTTACACAATCGTCGGGCACATAATAAATTATATTCCTTTCTGTTTTCTTCCTACCGAGAGCATTCCACAATTGAACGTACACGAAAAAAACCACTCGTTTACCGACAGCAATGATACAATACAAAGACGGACAACTGTAATTGTATTCACCGCTCGCTGCGCGGAAAGTTTTCCTTTCTACAGTGTGCATTATCACGTAATACACACATTCCGCCGCCAATTAACAGTTAATTAGTTGAAATTAATGATCGTATTCTGTATGCAAGTATGCGAGATTCCGCGAGTTAACAACTAACGTACGTATATAACTTACCAATGTAGTTTCTCACCGTGAAACTCGTTTCCCGGGTCGCGTCTCGCGACGTCTACGTAGCCTGTGTTATGTAAAGTCTGAATGACCGGCCGACGTAATTCCATACCAGTAAAACAGAAACGCAGTTGTACTCTAAATGAATCGTGACGTACGGACCGCATACCTGCAACACACAATCCGATCTTCATGTATCTATTCCGAGATTTTCATTTCTTCTTCTTCTTCTTCTGCACTACAAGGATTAGGCATTTGCCTGTTCCGTCCTCACAATCTTACGACCACCGTATTCCATGGTCTTCCTATATCTCTTTTCCCTCTTCGATTGTAGTTAAGTATTTTTTTGGGTATTCTCCCATTTCCCATTCCATTTACGTGTTGTTTTCAACTTTCTTTATATTCAGTTATTTTTCATTTATTTCATATAGGCGTACATTTAGTTCACTTCGCACGTCTTCATTTCTTACTAAATCTCTTCTTGTGCAGCCTTTGACCCGTCTCAAAAATCTAATTTCTGCTGCCTGTATTTTGCTGTCTCCTTTTTTGGTATTTATCCAACTTTCACTCCCATACATAAGTACAGGTACAGCCATCGTTTTATAAAATTTTATCCTTGTGTCTTTTCGTGTTTTGCTACTTAGTGTTCTATTTATTGTGCCACATATTGCCTGGAACTTATTTATTTTATTTTCCATGTCATTGTCATAATTGTAGCTTGTGTCGCAGCCCAAGTATGTAAAATAAGATTTTCATTTCCACACCCAATTCAAATCGATTCCTTTGTTCTAGACGGTGGAGATTTTACGCCTTCCAAGAGACCATACAGGCAAATTTTAGGGCTGTCGTTAACTATGCCACACGGGGTACACAGCTGAACCATTGTCGTTGCTTTTCCGTAAACAATGTTCGGCGAACGTGGAGCATGGAAGCGAGTTGGGGAAGTGCACAGAAACGTGGAAAAATATAAAGAAACCAATTTGGCAAAAAACAAGGTACTCGACCAAGAATCCCATTCTCCTGCATTCGAATACTACAAAGAAAAAACTTAGTAAGTATATTCTAAGTTATAAGTATGACAGTAATGTTTTTCTGCGACGGACGTGCGCAAAGGTCGTGAAAGAACGATTGCCAAAACACGAATTATTGTAACGGACACGAAGCGGCAGCAAGATACGAGATGCCAGACGAAAAGAATCTACACGGAAAATAAAAAGAAGTGAGCTATACAGGCGTAACTGGGGATTAAGAATAGGAAAATTTAGGTCTATTATCATATGTAGGCCTAATCGAGTATTATTTGCACCCTTTTACGCGTAATTGTTACGGGCTAGTCTTGAAAGTTCTGGTTCTCCTTCAAGCTAATCAATTTTCACATCACCTGAAAAGGCTTACACCTGGGATACGGTAGTTGCGTCATGATATGGTCCTCAGTCCAAATGTAAGGCTTCAGTTCGGTTTACGCTGCGCCCAACTAATCAAAACAGTATTGTGTCCTCTAGCCTAAACGCAGTGTTATTACGTACCAAGAAATAATTTCCGAAGTAAGTAACAAACATATCTGACCGTTCGAAATACAGTAGAACTGCATTTATCCGAACCAATGATTCCCAGACGTAATTCGGATATGCAGAAATTCGGATAATTGGAACAAACATAAGAAAACGGTTATGTCATGAAAGAAAACGCGAAAATTGCTGAAAAATCACTTTTGTTTAATTTTATAAAGTGAGTACAGTATCTTAATAAAAACCAGGTCACACGTGTTTTGCAAAAAGTTCACTTTTACTACAAAATATTTAAAATAATACTCACACATAATTATGGTTTTCAAATTGAACATCTCAAACAAAGTTAATTCTGTTGACGTAGAGACTCGTTTGCGTGCAGCCAGGTCCCGCGAACGCTTGACGGCAAGAAGCTGCACGTGGTCGCATTCAGGCTGCCGTTCCATCCACTTTAAGGCAGTGTCAAAACAAACGAATGTCTCACTCGTCGTAGGTTCCTTTTCCGGTTCAACTGAAGCAACGTTGTCATCGTCTTCGTCCACCTGCTGAGTTTTATCGTTACACTTTGGATAATTTCATCATCGTCTAAAATTTGATATCCAGGGTCGCATTGCATTCACTCATTGACATCCACGTCACACTCGGAAAAGCTAGGAATTTGTACAATGGTTTTCTGGTTGTCTTCAGTTGATACAGCTACATTTTCTTTGACACTTTCTTTTACTCTTTTTTACTCTTCCTTCTTGTTCTTAGTCCCTTTTTTTTCTTCCTGGATTTGATTGTTTTGTCGAAATTCCATTAATTTTATTTCATCCCATTTCCTGATATCGATTCGGATAATTGGCGAGTCGGATAACTGGAGTTCGGATAACTGGAGTTCTACTATATTAACGTTTTACAGTTTCCGATGATTTCACGGTCGCCGCTCACAAAGTTGGAGACATTATTTGCCTGGTCGTGAGGCCGTAGTCCGGACGTTTCGGCCCCACCGGAGGCCATCTTCAATTCTGCGCCCAACACTGAAGATGGTCTCCGATGGGGGGGGGGGGGCCGAAACGTCAGTAAACACAAAAGACAGGCCACGGTTTAACAACCCGGAAAATGATGTTTCCAATAGATTATTAACGTTTTGTTTCGTCCGCAATACAACAACGAAAGCAAAAATTTCTTAATCGCTCGCGATTTATACACCGGATTCTTCACAATTAGGCCTAATATGTGAATATGTTAATAAACGAACAACAAACAAACGCACAATATAAAATTTAATATCCTATTTAACAGACCCTTTTTCTTTGTGAAATATTAGATAAAACGGTGGCAATTTTGCATTTCTTCCTCGCGCTAATTATTTTCTTTATATAACAAACACAAAACTAAAAGGTTTTGTAAACTTCCAAGAAACACGATTTCACAAAAATAATCGTATGCATCAGCGCTGAGGTCAGACCGCTGATTGATCGACTTCATTTGGATCCCGCCATAGTAATACGCTGACCTCCGGCTTATCAACTACGATATACGACTTCATTGGTCGTTACAAGGTTCACTACTCCTCGGAAAAATAATTTCCAAAACATTAACGTCTATCGGTGGTTTGCGACCAGACCGTTCGTCGCGTGGGTCCGTATCAGTTCACAACTGAAAGGAAAAGTGATAAACGTATTCGCGAATAAAGCAAACAACGACAATTATGCACAATTAATTGGTCACCGTATTCTTAAACAAACGAAACGCATAATACAGCATTTAATATAGCACTTAACTGACGTTTTTCCCGGTGTCCGATACCGAGGGGGGGGGGGTATTTTGCGTTTCTCGGTCACAACTAATTACTTTTCCCACATCAAGCTACAGCGAATATAATAAATAATTTAAGAAAAAAACCAACAGCGTAGAGAATGCCAGAGATTACGATTTCCACAAAAACATGAAATTTAACTTTAAAAAATTACCTTATCGTTAGGTTAAACGCAACCGCGAACGACAAACACGACACAACAACGGTCACGAGTGCTTTAAAAGCAATTAAATAATTTAAATTAACACTAATCATTGTTTCTATTACAAAAACGCAATAATTTTTCCTTTAAAATTCAAAATATGCAAGTCAGGTGGATACGAACGAACGCGTGGCGAGATGTCAAGAGAGAAATCATGGAGGTGTACACGACCACACCTATCTAATGTGTGTGTGTGTGTGTGTGTGTGTGTGTGATCGTGCACGCACGTACCGAGTGATAGCTCTGTCTAGAAAAATGGCGCGTGCGTGCCAAGCGATCGAAGTTTCGCAGCTTATAGAGAAATAAAATTATTTAGGTGACATTTTAATACGATACGTCGACGTGTGCTGGTCTGGGGCGGGGCGCGCTCGTACACTGGATAGCAGCGACGGCCGTCTCACTCTCGCATTGACAAATTTTACTAATTACTGTTGTACGGTAATTGGAATATGCCATGCTAAAAGTTCATTATTAGTACGTGAGGGAAAAGAGCACGGCTTATCGTGCCCTCCTCGAACAAGAATAAGCGCGCGCGCGTGTGCACGAACGCAATCGCTTCTGCAGTGTCCAATAAACGTAAAAAAAAAACCCCTAACATGTAGACAGGGAAACAGTGGCTACATGTTCAAGGTGGACAGTCATGAATGCCGAACCATGAGATGTGAGAAATGAGATTCCAAAACTATCAAATTAGGTGAACTTTGTTACTTTTCTTCTAACAGAGGATTTGATTTTAAACAGAAATTAACGCCACTTTTTCGAAAGAGTTGCATGTAGTAATACTTGATAATGTTTCTTACAGAAAGAAAATCGTCTTTGTGTGTACGACCCCCCGCTCTTTACGTCTTCTCTTGTTTCTTCCGCCTTTTGCGATTTTACTGCTATCCAGTCCCCTCGTTCACTTTCTTCCCCTATTTTAATATTCAATCAGCCAGGCTCGGTGGTGGTACGACAGTATGGTTAAAACATCGTGACTCCAGTTCCACAGTCAAGCATCACATACATTGCGTACAGACAGCGTGGTTCTGGTTGTCTACACTCCACATCGCGTAGTACAGTCGGCTAGTACGGTAGCAAGTTTGGTTCAACTGGTTCCTCCATCCTTCTCCTCCCCCACATCTCCTTCATTTTACATCGATACTCCTCAATACTCCTTTATTTTTGCAAGAATAAACTCCTCAATAAGCCTATGGCTAAAAGAAAAACAATTAAGAGCCTGTGTGGGAAAACGATGGGCAACATTGGTTACGGACGGCCCCATCAACAGAACTCTACCCCGAGCAACTAGTGTTGCTCTTTTTAGAAGTACAACCGGTCATGACTACCTGGCCTCCCACCTGCACCGCATTGGCGTGTTGTCGTCTCCTGAATGTGTTCTCTGTGGATACGCTTCCATGAATGCGGATCACCTAATTACATGTCCAGCCTTGATCTCAGACACGCAAGTCCAAGACGAAGATGGGGTACGGCAAGGCTCTCGCGTCTCTACTGGTCAGTGCGCCGCCTAATGGCCCAACAGCCAAGGGTGGGCGTTGGCTAGTAAGTGGTAAGTCATTTCTCATCGATGTCTCTCCCTCCTTTCGTCAGCTCAGATGGCATCTGTCCTCTTCTTGGGGTTTTCCTGAAAACCTTAGACATATTGTAATTTCTTTTTCAGTGGTAATCGTTCTGCAATATCTTCTTTAGTAATCTGGAGTTCTTCTATGTCTTTTGCTATTTCTTTGAATCATCTATTGGGCATTTTGAGCTTTCTGAAATAAATAAAAATTCTGCCAGGATTCATTCTTTGACTACGCCCGTAGAAAGTAATTCTCCTTTTTATAATTACGTCAGTAATTTTCTCAACATGTATGTACACCAAATAAATCACCTCAATTTATTTTTGTTTTGTTTTGTTTTTTATCTTAAACAGGATAAACTACCACACATACACATAAACTAATAAACTCTCTATGTTTTTCTGTGCGTTTAACCTAGCTCAAGAACGAGGAATATAGTTTTGAAAAATAAAGTCCCAAAAAATCATCCTCATATGTTTTTGTACCTTTTACGAATACTACCATACTAGTTATTCCTGACATTAACCTAGTGAGTACAGTACTAGGGTTTCCTTCAACATTAACTCGGCCACGAGGTGTTCGCAGTCAGGACACTGTAGATACCTGGTGGCAGTCGCGAGCTCCAAAATCATTTATAATTGTTCGCAACCCGGACTGAGTTTGGCATGTGCGAAATCTGGACTGTACGCAATCGGGACCACGCCAGCTAACTACGAGGCTGGGGAACCTCTACCCTCGCAAGAGGAGGCACGGAGAGTCTCTTAAATAAAAATTAAGTATTCAGACAGCTAATGTCATCACTCCTGTTGAATTTCATTAGTTTTCTCTTATGCTTATTAATTGTCAACTTATAAGAATGGGCAACCGCAATTCAATATTTCTACCAATTCAGCCTCTACTCTGCCGAAAAGCAGTATTTCTATAGGAAATATTCACGTTATCTATACGGCTTTTCTGACTATCATAATAAAGGGAGGTAATGGAAATTGTGGCCGTTACTAATCCGCGGTTAATTTCAACGCAGGCACCGTCCATACAAAATGATTCGCCGCATATTTGGCAACCGTATCCTATGAGCAATGTCCAGCCGAGTACTGAACATTAAAGCTATAAACATTTTTACAGAATAAACAACAGGCGCCATCAGTCGACTACAAATGGTCTGTCTATACTGACCGCCTTAATAACAGGAAGCTGACCCACGATCACAGCGGTCCGACATTAAAGCATACGGATTGCAGGCCAGTCCGGGTATGGTCGCTCAGCTTTAATTAGTTTCCATATTTAATTAAACACTTGGTTAAGTTCAATTAGTGTTTCTCTTCAAAACACATAATTGGTACATTTCACACAGCAATGATTGAAATGAACATTCCGTAACATCTTAATGCTTGTACGGTTAGAAGTTAATTGTTTTTGCGATACGAAATTAATATATAACGAAGTTCTTCATTTTCCGGGATAAGGCTTACGAGGATCGCTTGGTAAGTCCGTGTAAAATCCAGAAGATGGCGCCATCGCGTGTCGCTCACACCTACCATTTTAAATTACGAACAGATTCAACGCTTCATCCGTGACTGGCAGCTATTTCAGCGGGTCAACACTTGGTACTGCTCTGAATATCCACCACACGATGACGAAGGAAACAAGATTAAACTGCGACACATTTCAGACGCGTTAGGCATCTGCTCAGCAAGCGTATGCATTGACAGAGTCGTTGGAAAAATTGGGGTGCTAACAATCGATAAGGAACCTAAAGTTAACGAGTGAACACTTCGGACCACAATTTGTAGCTGTTTCATAGAAATCAAGAGCAAACAAGGACACACGTCGATGAAACAATGATCATTGTCAGCTTCTGCAGAAAAATTCAGTCAGAACAGTGGGTGGGTTGGAGCAAGTGAATCACCATCAAAGAAAGCGAAAACGGTTCCTGTAGCAGTTAAGGTTATGGCCATCCATATGGTTACGAAAAAAAACATTCTTCAATTTTCTTCTTCTTCTTTCTTCAATGTCATTGTCGTTATTTTTGCACAGTCTTAGCAAACGACCATCGTACTTTAATTATACAGAAGGTTAACTGAAAGCACAAGTTCATAAAAGCATACACATCGTGAAATAACTATATGACACGGAATATTAGAAAATTGTATACAATTTTACTAGTTTGAAGCGCTTATGAATTTTCAAATGTTACATCTTTTGTAAAATTGATCACATGACCAAGAACAACACGAACAACTCAATACCGGTAGTTGTGACCTTGACAAAACAAATTTCTTTGCAAAAAAAAGACTAAAGATAAGTACAGGTATTCTGTCCTATTCTATTGGGAAAACAGAGACGGATGAGTGCCACGAAACATAATGAAGAGTAAAACCTCGACAATACCTCTGTGACGCTCCAAGAAGCGAAAGGTTTAAAGGGGTTACGGTACCTTTCAATCCTATACGCCTAAACGATGTTATTGTGTAAAGCTGCCCATACGCTATCACAATATTATTGGCTGGTGCCCCTACACAGTGCAATATTATTGTACAAGCAGGAACTTAATTTCTTCATAGTACCATAACATTGGTTCTGCCACTTCGTCTTCTCCAGCCCCACTTTCTCCTGAATCGTTTATTCTTTTCAACTCTTTTCTGAAGTTTGTTCACGATCAATTAATTTTCTTAATCAGTTACTTTTTATCTGGGTTAGGATATTTCTCATTATACTGTTCATTTTTTGTCCTATTACTGTAATCTTTACTTTTAACGTTCGATAAGGCAAGCAGATATTTCAAACATTTTGAATTCACAAAATATATTGTGCAACCCATTTTAGACATTCAATCTAACCCATACACTGCCAACACAACATTTATATTGTGCAATAATATTGATAGTGTATGGACACTGACAGCTTAAATGATTTAACTTGCAATGTCGTGGTTTTCACTCTGTGTAAAACACGATACTTTGTACTTCATGCTGGCAACACTGAAGTCCACAATATGGCTACATGTGTGCGTGTAAATAGTGTTTGGGAATGGATTTGATTTTTTGTTAGTTCCCACTGATATACCTTAAATACGTTTTTGAAAACCCATATCATTCAACACTTAGCCGCATACAGTAACGTATATCTCAGAAGCTATAGCCTACTACGTAGGATACTGAAATTCGTCTCTACCTACTCAAACAGAATTGTAGAACTAAAGTGCTGTATTGTATACTTTGGGTGCTGTAAAAATAAATGTTTAATAAAAAAAAGGATATAACATTAAAAAAATACAATATTAAAGACGAATGAAACAGAATAATATAAATAAATAAAGACAAATTATTAGGAAAATATTAAGCCCACGAAAAACTTCAGACGGTTGGAAATTAAGAAGTAATGACGAAATATATCACAGTATAGAAAATATAACAGAAACAATGAGAAAAAACGACTATTATTTTTTGGAAATTTATCTATAATGGACGACGACAGGTTAACGAAGCAGGTCTTCAAATATCTGTGGGGGAAGAAGTCAACATCAAGTTGGATTAAAGAAGTCCAAAAGGATTTAGAAAAAAATAATATACACCCAGAAGAAGCAATTGCAAAAGAAGTTTTTCGGGAAAAAGTGTTAAAAATGGAAGGAGTGTCCAGGGTAGGAGTGAGAAAAACGCAGGTTCAAAATGGACTGAAGACAGGAAGAAGAGACACAGTGAAAAGAAAGAATATTGGAGAAAAAGAAAAGAATAAAGAATTGAAATTGGCATGTGGTCCTTAGACAGCCGAAATAAAAATTAAAAAAAAATTTGTGGGCATGGAAAATGTAATAGTTCTGCTTCAGTAGACACAAAACACACACATAAAACGCCTACAAAAAATTTCACGACTCTATGTCATCAGGTTTCAGACAATAATGTACCTAAATTTAACACTGTCAACATAGGGGCCTCCAGACTCGTCTTAAATAATTTTCAACGACCTTTAATGACCCTCTATAAAAAGGACGCTATACCAAGTAGTCGCAAAAACACGGTAAACATTAAAATTGTACTTCTTTAAGCGCCAATAACAATGCAGAATTTGTATTTAAAATTGAAGGCAGTTTATTTTCAATGTTTCGGTTTCACCGAGAATCGACAGCCGTATTCAGGAAACATTCTACAAACATTATATATTGGGTCCTTCAGTCTTTCGACTGGTTTGTACCCCTCCCCGCATATACCCGTAGTGCGTGTGTTACGGAGTCTCTAACAGGATGGGACCTACAGTTTAGCGCCGGATCAGAACGGCAAAGTTGGGGAGGGTTTATACTAGGCAGGATACCTCTCGCTGGTTTGCCACTGCCTTGCGAGGAGGAACGGTCGTATATAAATCAGATGGCCCCGACTCGAACCCGCGCCGACAGCGTAGCAACGCCACCAGCTAGCCACGACCGCTTCTTATAAAACATACAAATTCCAATAAAATACACACCAATCAACCACTGGAAGTATTAAAATAACTTGTTTTTTACCACTATTTACCACTGACTTAATCATTGCAGTCCGGATGGCTAATGCGCGTATTTTAAATTTAAACAATATCAAAGTTGTTTTTTTAATTTTTGCCTTTTATTCTTTTATTCCATTTTTGATCACGAAAATGCTGAAGCTTACGGAAAACATGTTCGTTTTACAAAAGTCCTACACGTAGGAATTTTTTACATGGGATGTATTTGGAGTGAATGCGTGACTGTAATTACTCTTCAGTTCTCCTGGAATAGTTGTGCTCCACGGTTTAAAAAAGGGCATAATTTTTCTTAGTTATTAATAGTGTATGCGCCTAACCTAACCTAACCTAACCTAACCTAACCTAACCTAACCTAACCTAACCTTCAGTTACACAAAACAGCTGGCTACATCTCGTATATTAGTACAGTCGCTGAAGCCGAAAACAAATAGAAATTGCAAATCAAGTGGCTTCTACGAGAGTTTTTGCATATGTCAAGATAAAAAGGTGAGAAAGAATTTAAAAAAAAAGTTTACAAAAATTCAGTCGCGGGTTTTCGAAAAAAGGGAGGGGGGGAAGGTACAAAAAATTCATTTTTTGTGATTATCTTAAACAATAATAAATTTATGAGAAAAATACAAAACAACAAAAAGAAAGAGCACAAAATTATGCATAAAAAGGTTATTAGCATTTTTTTGTCAGGGCGATACTTTTAGTAGAAAAATTAATTCAAAATTGGCCAAATTTTTCACAAGGTGGATTTTCACATAAATACATGTTTATGTAATAGACATGCAATTTTTTCAGGAATATAAGTTTAAAAACTCATTATTATTTATTTATGTATATATTATTATGTATAATTTTACTTATTTATTACGCATTATAATAAAAATGTTATTCAAAAATGCACTTCATAAATATATTCAAAAATAGTTTTTCTACCAATCATTGAAGATTTTGACAATAAAATAACTTTAAAACACAGATAAAACAGAAGAATTTATAGTTAATAATAATTGCATAACATTAAATAAAGATCCCACAAACAAATATAAAACACAAATAACAAATATACTAAAAAAAAATAGTACCCAAATTATAAATTCTAAAGACTCCTTTAAATATAAAATTGATAATCCTTGTGCACCAAAATTAAATTCTTTAATAAAATTACACAAAATCAATAAACCTATCAGACCTTTAATAAACGCTAGAACCGCACAAAATTATAAAATATCAAAATTACTAACACAAATCATAAAACATAAAATTGAACTTCCAGCAAAATACAATATAAAAATATCGGTAACGTATACCACCTCACGATAGTGAACTCAATTTTCACTGATGTTGGCAGTCGATAGCACTGCCGAAAAGTCTGGTTTTGTAGAAAACATTGGATCAAGCTAAAACAGCCCAGGAAGGAATTTTAACAACAAACTACTTCTTTGTTGCCGATAACGTAGTACACGACAGAAATAAAAATTATCCCCACCCCTTCAACTATCATTTTCATTTATAGAAAATTACCCCCATCCCGTTCAACTAGACTCTTCATTTATAGATATTTCATCTACGTTTCTACAGTGGATTATTATGATCTTCTTATCAGGATACTTTATTTATCAAAAGTACTTTACTCTTGCTAAAACATAAAATGTTGCAGGTAAACTACCCTTTCCCCGTAACCGATCTTCACCAGAATCAATAGGCCTTGAGTTTTCTACAATTCAGGAATGTACACAAAAAAATATTTGATTCTGTTTGAATGTGCGGCAGTTATCGTTCGGCATAGAAAAAATTACCGTTGTTAAAACATAAAACGTTGCTGGTAAACTACCCCTTTCCCTTAATCAATCTTCACCAAAAACAACAGGTCTTGAGTACTTAACAATTCAGGAACGTATGCCAAAAAATATTTGATTCTGTCTGAATGTGCGGCAGTTATCATTCGTCATAAGAAAAATTACCCTTGTTAAAACATAAAATGTTGCAGGTAAACTACCCCTTTCCCTTAACCGATCTTCACCAAAAACAACAGGTCTTGAGTTCTCTATATAATTCAGGGAGGTGTGAAAAAAATTATTTGATTCTGTTTGAATTTACGGCAGTTATCGTTCCTCATAGAAAAAATTACCCTTGTTAAAACAAAACGTTGCTGGTAAACTACCCCTTTCCCTTAATAAATCTTCACCAAAAACAATAGGTCTTGAGTACTCTACAATTCAGGGCTGTATGCAAAAAATTATTTGATTCTGTGTGAATTTGCGGCTCTTATCGTTTGCCATAAAAAAAATCTACACATAGACACACAGACACAAGATAGGCAGACAGACACACACACACAGACACTTTTCGAAAAATTACTTTTTTCATGTTTTGATGGTAGTACAATCAGAATCTGCCGTTATCTTGAACACGATTTTTTTCGTCATCACCATACTTCCATTTCCTTATGGAACATGGAAGTAAAATAGTATCGACGGAACATTCAATATCGAACTGCGTTAATTCAATATCTGTATGGCGCATGTACCCAGCTGTCCTCGCTCTCCCTAAAATTCTTCAACTTTCAGGGTCTGTTCTTTTTATGCCCATGCACGGATATAAATTCTCACTATGTAGAAGAGAAACCTCAAATATTGTAGTTTTAGGTACAATAGTTAAATATTAATATTTTTTTTAGTTTTTAACTAATAATATTAATACGCCTAATGGACATTTTTACATTTATTAATAAAAGTTACATTTATTTAAATTTAACTAAATGTTAACAATTCTTTATACCGCAGTCTTATAGAAGACACTTTGACCAATACGTGTTCATAAAATGCTTTTTGATTTTTGTCTCTACGACTATTATAACGGATTTTATTAAAATTTGTATGTTGCAATGTCAGAAAAATTAGCCTTCCCGCTCATCGGGGCGGACTCCGACAATCAACTTTTTTCTAATATTTCAATTCCATTTTTCTCACAAAGTATTGGCCTGACAAAAAACATGATAAATAGCTTTTTTGTAGAGAATTTAATGCTCTTTAATTTTTGTAATTTGTCATTTTCGTAAATTTTTTTATTTTTTAAGATAATCACGGAAAATGAATCTTTTGTACAATCCCCTCCCTTTTTTCGAAAACCCGCGACTGAATTTTTGTAAACTTTTTTTAAAATTGTTTCTCACCCTTTTATCTAGCCTTATGCAAAAAATCTCATAGAAGCCATTTAATTTGAAAATTTTTTCCTTCAGTGACTGTATTGTATGTTCGAAATGGAAACACGTTGAAGTGGACATGGAAGTTACATGAGCGAAGAAAGCCGGTCCGCTGCTAATAATATTTCGCGTCGAATCCACGGCCGCTGGTGCGTGCTGTTTCACCTTCTACTATCGCCTTGTCTTCGCAACTCAAACACACTGAACTTGTTGTGTATATAATTTATAGGACTAGTTTTGTCGGACGAAAACAACGTCGGTTTCATCTTCGTTCTGCGTCGGTTATTACTTCCAACCACCGGTGCCACGCGTTCTGCTCTGCCCCACGCGCAACGACGCGAACGGGCCGCGCACACAAAATAGGTATTTAGTGTGAAGTTATACTGACGGTGGCAGGGAGAGGAGAAGGAGGAGGAAGTCGCACTCATTGTTTTGATGAAATATTAGCCACATAAAAAGGCTTCCAGGCGAGCGTTTTTCCAAGCCCAACTACTGTCGACACCCCGCGGAGATGCTCAATAAAAATAAGACATATCACATATTCCCTGGCTAGCATGTCACCTGGCTCGCCTCAACTCACTCTCTCTCTCTCTCTCTCCCTCTCTCTCTCTCTCTCTCTCGCTGCTACCTTCATTCTTCCTTTCCTTCTATGCATATATGTCTCCTTCTTTTTCTCTCGTACTGTAAGGTTAGCTAGCCTTCTTCTTCCTGTTAATTGATTCGTTCTCATTGACGACTCGACACAACAAATAATCCACCTCTCTCTCACTCTCTCTCTCTCTCACGTCATTTCTCCGTCCTGACGCATTCTTCAGCTCTTGACTAATGGCATGCCAACCTTTTACAGTCCAGCTTCTCTCCGTCTTCTCCATCAACGTTCTGATTACCTCCCTGGCCGCGTTACAAAACCATTAATTGATGTAGGTTGTTTTACTTCGTCGTCTCCGTATGACGTACTCCTACTCATCAAACATGTACACGCAGATCACAAACACGCTGACGTTCTATTTGTCTCAACGTCCTTCCCCCCCTCAATCGTCTCAGCAATGATTTGTACTGTCGATCCAAACGATTAACCAGTGACACTCTTATAACGACAACAGGAAACTCTGATTCTTCAATCATTAATAATAACGTCGTTTTTTTAATCTGCCATGAAGAAAAAATGTTGCCTAAGAAAATAAGTTTCCTGTGGTGATGTCACCGCTACAAAATGTCGTAGCATATTTTGACAGAGGTCACTCAATGACACGCTGGTAATAACTGTTTCTTTAGTTAATTCGCTATGTGATCTTGTGAAATTTATGCAGCGAGATGAGAACTCCCGAAGGACAGAAATGTTAGAAAAAGGAACAAAAGTTAGTAAAACTCCTCCATTTTAAGTAGTGCCCAGAAAGCGCTCTATTTTCATGTAACAGGCACATAGGCGCGCCTGTGTGCAGAACTTTAGTTGGCGCCCCTATAGCCTCCCCCGCCACAATAAAAAATCACTTTACAAAGACTTATCAGTGAGTACAAATGAAATACGAAATATATTGATTATAAGTTTATTGAACAAAAACCGGGACTTGTTTTAAAAATGTGTATAAAAAACAATAAACACACAAGAAAGGTACAAAAACAAAAACATCAAAAACAATTTGGAAGAAAATAAAGTAATTTATGTTACTTGTCAAGAAAATCATTTGCCAATTGCACCTTGTACAGTGTTTTACGCAAACTAACAGGTAGAGATAAACTTACCGTTTTATAAAAATAAATATTTTAAACACTTTTTGGTACATAATTAACTATATTTTATTTGGCAAGAAAATCACTTTGACATTTGTACTTTTATAGACATATAAATACGAAACAGATAAACTTACAAGTATATAAAATATTAACATATTACAGACATTATTTGGTAAAGAAATAGATACGTAAATATTTAAACAGAAAGGAAAATCATTAGTGAATTTAACTTTTCTAGCTTTTATTAATGAAAATTCTCGAATGATACGTCCAGAGCGCGTAATATATTAAGCGATAATGCTTGTTAGGAAAATTCAGTCTAAGAAGACAGAATCTAATTTTTAATTAGATTCGTGAGGTTCAGTCCAATCACACGGGTATTCACCGTAAATGAGGGCGATAGTCCTAACGTGACAACACAAATAATTTACCCTAAAGATAAATGGATGAAAAGTATACGATATAGGCCTACCGCGCGCTCATTGCATCCCGTTATACCTGTCAAGACGTTATATATAACAGAAAACGTAAAATTAAATTACTGTATGTTTTAATTTAGTCTAACTAAAAAAACGACAATACACTTCACAACTGTAAAATACGAACACATAAAAAGAAACAGATGGTGGAGGAAGTGGCAGAAAATGAATATTAAAAAAAAAATTGAAAAAAAAAACACTTTAATATTTACAGAAGCATGAATGTGAAAAGAAGTAGAGGAGGGGAATCGAGAGAGCGGCGGCAGCTATTAAGTGTGTATGTATGTATGTCTGTAAGGGAGACGGTTTTCAGAACAGAAGAGAAGAATAAGGGACGGAAAAACTATTACGTGGCCATATGTTCGCCGCCGCTGGAATAATGCCAGCCGTCTTCCGCAATAAACTGGAATTCCAGACGGATAATACAATTCCACCGCAACACCAGCAACAGCTGATAGTGAAAAACTAGAGCAAACTGTTAGGAAAGAGACACAGAAGGCGCAAGGCGGGTTCAATATTACAGACAAAGCAACTGGTTCGTTGGCTTTTGTGTTACGCGCGTATTCGTTTGATTTTACGTTTAAATGTTTTTTTTATTGAGCCCGTATTTTTATCAAAATGGAAAAGGAATTTTGAAAAGAAAGTAGGCCTATAATATGTCGGCTCGGAAATATAGGCTAGTCCCGATCGTCAGAGAAATGTGATCGAGCTTTGAGGCTAAAGTGAATATTAATAAAATCACCAGTGTCGCTACCAAGGTCACGACAACACTGAATAGGGACTAGCCCAGACATACGAAACGTCTGTCTGAAGAAATAACAATGGATCTTGGCCGAATTCACGAAAACCAAAACAAGAACACACGGGAAAAGTGAATTGCACGCGTGAAAATGAATGCAAACACGTTAAATGATAACTTGGGATAACTGCTTTATATAGAGATTACCGTCATAAAAGATGGACCATTGTGATGGAATTGAAAACAACGTTGCTTGTTATTTTGATTAAAGTGAATAAAAACTGAATAAACTGTTAAAAATACAGGGAGACGTGATCAAGAAAGAATACTTAAAAATAAAAAAAAGCCTACAGAAAACATCAATCTGCACCACGGACAGAATTACGAAGAAATGCCAGATGTTGAAGAGATTGGCTACTTAGAGTAATCAATTATTATCCGCAATGTAATCTATTAGGCAGCGAACTCTACTCGTATTTCGTATCTGTAAACGCAACAGGACGATATGCAATTTCAAACCGAATTAACACTGTTGCACACCACTGTAGAAAAATTATTCCGATTAGCGCTTTCAAGCTTCACAGCTCGTCATCAGATCGGAAAATCCGATTTCCGATCTGATGACGAGCTGTGAAGCTTGAAAGCGCTAATCGGAATAATTTTTGTATAGTGGTGTGCAACAGAGTTAATTCTGTCTGTGATTATAGCCACTAACAACTTTATTAACTAGATACGAAATTTGGTGTATCAAAGGGATGAGAGAAAGGAGAGCAAAAAGAAAATTGCCACGATAGTAGCAAGTGGCAGTTCTGTACAACTGTGAAGTGTGGGAACAAAAGAAACGTCATACGAAAAGACTGCAATCCCTAGAAGTGGATGCACTCGGATTAAACTGCACAATATCGAGTACTCATCACACGCCAGAAGAAATAACGAAAAGCAGACTCCGATATACAATAGAAGAAACAAAAAAAGACGCCGATTTGGTACAGGCACGTTAAAAGAGTGGACATTTCAAGGTGGCAACTGAAAACGTTAAAGTGAACATACGGAAGAAAGAAAGAAATAAAGAACGAAAGCAACAAAAACGTCAAAAACGGAGACCGTGTGAACCAGGAGGTTAAATAGTTAACAGACGATATCCTCATGATTCAATAGCTCACCTGTCTCTTGGTTATTTCTTATTCTCCATTTGTCATCTTCTTTAACCGGGCCATAAACACATCTTATGATCTTGCTTTCTAACCTTCTTTGCGTTTCTTGTTCCTTTTTTATCAGTGTCCATGTCTCGTCTCCATAAGTAACAACCGGTTTGATAAGTGCCATCCATATTTTTATTTTTCTGTTGCGACTAATCAGTTTGCTTCTTAATAGTCTGCTGTTGGCATAATATGCCGCCCTATTTCGCATTTGTATCCTGTCATGTACTTTCGTGTTTGTCATAGACTTTCATTATGTATCGTGTTATACAGGTATCTGAACTTATTAACTGCATCAAATGAATTATCCTCTACGCATAAATTATATAGATTTCTTCTCCTTTCTGATGCAGAAATCAGCATGTATTTAGTTTTGCTGATACTTACACTGAGTACTGAGCTGACATTTTCATAGAGGAAGACATTAACGACAGAGCCAAAATGGAGTCCGGGAAACGGCGGATACTTTAACTCACCGAAAAAACTCTTGGCCAGACGGAGATGAATTAACAGCAAATATAAGTTGTTGATTGCTAAAGAAATACACCCGGAAACAAGAAGACGATTCCTGAGGATTTATCGCGTGGTTTATAGTATTTTGTAGTGGCGATACTTTCTGGGCTAAAGCGGCAGAAAGTACGAGGAGTCATCTGACATGTTGAGCTATAAAGTATTACTGAAAACAAATGCACTGACAAGGCCAGCAATAATTCATCGATTACTACCAGATAAGTACTTAATGAGCGATGAGACGAACTTACTGGCCACAGTTAGACGACAGGACGGATTTATCAAGTAAATGATTGAGGAGAAGCGGCTAAAGGCTATGCCAATAAACTTACTATATACTGTAAATTACAATTCCTATAAAGAAATTAAACGAATGGCACAAAAGCGATCCATATGAAAACAGTCTCCAAACAATCTACGTGTACCGGATCAAAGAAGGAGGTAGGAATTGTAATCAACAGTTTTTAGAGACGAGCTATCAGGAAATAGTTCGTGAACCACTAAGCCATGAAGAAAAGATTTCACAGTTCTGTGCAATCTAAAAGGAATACTATATCTGTAGCGTGACATTTGAAGTAAATCCTCGTTCTCTCACCTATTTTACGCAATCGATCGGCCTCGCACGCCCATTCGACAAAGTACGTACATAAAGCTGCGTGTCCTTTGGTCGTAAATTACTAAGCTCATCGGATCGAGTAGTAAAATCAATCAATTAGAATGTCTGAATATTCAGTTTACACCTGGTACACCTGTCAGAATGTAGTCCTTGAAACCTATAACAGAGGCGCTGTATATGGCAGACAGTGAGATGTTTTGTTTTGAATGTCTAAAGTAACATAAAAGTCAAATCCGCTGATTTGCTTGCCGGTCCGGTTACTGATGGTCTACATTACAGATGTACAGTAGTCAGAAAAATGATTTTTTTTCTTTTTTTAATACTCTAGGCCAGTTGTTCTCAACCTTTTTTTTTTAAGTCTAGAAACCCACCTTGAACGGTATTACACTTAATGGGATCCATAAGCATGGGCGCCGGCAGAATTACTTTAAAGTATGTGAACCCAGTTTATAATCATATTTTTGCTAACATCGAGAACCTTATAACATATTAGACATACTTAATAATAAGTGTAATTGGTTTGTACGAGTAAATAAGTTTTCGAGCCCGACTCGCGGTCCACCAAACGCCCCCTCGAGACCCAGCAGTTGAGTCGCATCCCATAGGTTGAGAAACGTTGCTCTGGACACCTAAATCCTTAACTGACTGAAACTCTTTTTAAATAAATTTCCCAAAACCGTTTCGAGACAGACTTTTAAATTTTTTCCTCGAAATTTGCTTTGTCTCAAAAACACACGAAATTTCCAAAAATTAACTGAAGTAAACCCAAAACAAAGGGGCCAATAAGTGCGCCTTTCAAAACTGTTTTTACGTCTAACTAAACTTGTATAGCAGTCGCAGTCAAAGCTTGTACATTCGGAATGCTCTGATGTAATAATGTTTCCTTCTTAGGCGTGTTACACTGTCTCTGTATGCCAATCAGATCGCCCCTTCAGTGAAATGACATCGTCACAAGGAGACCACGCGCACGCGTCGACGCCATAATTAGTATCCATCAGCTGCCACTTACCCACTTTTAGTTAAGCTGACTCGTCGTGTCGTCGTCACTTTGCTGTCGGTGTAACCCTATGTAGAAGCAGCGTACAGAAACAAGTCAAAATCGCAACAACTTGGGGGAGGGGGACACAAAGTTTCTGCGGTTTTCTTAAGTTAACGTTAGAAAAGTAGGCTCAATTTATCGTGAGGAGCTACGAATTTGATAGCAAAAACGCCAAATATACCAGTAAAAGGGCCTGGTAAAACACTGGCAGGAAAAAGAAGTAATTTATTAGAACAAGTTGAATTAAAAACAAGTTGAAATTTAGCAAAAAAAAAAAAAAAAAAACAATCTCCGAGATAGAAATTATTTTTTTGTATGTCTGACTGTTGAAATGAATCACTTATATCGTTCAAATCCTTTAAGAATTACGGCAGTTTTGAGCCGTAAGGAAATCGAAGTATGGTCATGGCGAAAACAATAGTGTTCGAGATAACGGCTGATTCTGATTGTACTACCCTCAAAACATGAAGAAGTCATTTTTCGAAAAGTGTCTGTGTGTCTGTCTGTCTATGTGTATGTAGAATTTTTCTATGACAAACGATAACAGCCGCAAATTCAAGCGAAATCAAATAATGTTTTGCATACGTCCCTGAATTGTAGAGGACTCGAGGCCTGTTGGTTTTGGTGAAGATCGGTTAACGGAAAGGGGTAGTTTACCTGCAACGTTTTATGTTTTAACAAGAGTAAAGTACTTAATTTTGATAAATAAAGTATCCTGATAAGAAGATCATAATAATCCACTGTAGAAACGTAGATGAAATATCTATAAATGAAGAGGTTATTTGAACGGGGTGGGGGTAATGTTTATATGTGTACTACGTTATCGCCAACAAAGAAGTAGTTTGTTGTTAAAATTCCTTCCCGGGCTGTTTGGTCGTAGTCCAATGTTTTCTGCAAAACCAGACATTTCGGTAATGCCATCGACTGTCATCATCAGTGAAAATCGAATAACGTGAGGTGGTATACGTTAGTGACCACAGTACTGTGGTTAAGGCTGAAGCAATAAGTAGAAAGAAGTAGTTTCTATGGAAATATTTCATTTCGAAATGATCTTAAATATAAATCTTAGAACATGGAAGTCATGTATGGTTCTCCATACCAATATTTAATATTGTGTTCGGATTATCAGCCATGCGGATTTTTTCCCCACTTTGGGGATTACCGACTATCTGCTCTACGTGAAATCAACGCATGAGAATACACAATAAAATTTTCGTTAGCAGAACACATTTAAAACAAAACACGTGAACGCTGAGCATTGTTGTGCACCAAACTGTGGCACCGTCATGATTTATGGTCACGAATGGCGCATGTGTCGAGACACCCACCTGTGCAGTCTAGCGTAAAATATTCTCCCCTCGTGTTGGGCTGGCGTTGTTTCGTTCGCTTTATGGCAATGCCTCGTGTCGCGCGCGCGCGCGCGTGTGTGTGTGTGAGAGAGAGAGAGAGCAGAAACTATATAGACTGTCAGAGGAGATAAGAGTGTCTAATGAATGCATTCTCCTGACATTTGATTTCGAATTTAAAAAAATTCACTTCTATTAAATGGAATTATTCTTAAAATATCGGTATGGAGACCTATACATGACTTCCATGTTCTAAAATTTAACATCATTTACTTGAATTAGGTTCGATAATTTCTTACAAGTTAGGTGTGTTCCTTGTAAATCGAGTTTTATGTTTGACAAACTGAAGTGAAATATTTCCGTAGAAACTACTTCCTTGTTGCCGATCACCTAGTACATATATAAAATTATTCCCTCCCCCTTCAAATACACTTTTCATTTATAAATATTTCATTTACCTTTCTACAGTGGCTTATTATGACCTTCTTTTCAGGATACTTTATTTATCAAAATTAAGTATTACTAACAATAGTAACAAACGTTACTATTGTTAAAACGTAAAACGTTGCAGGTAAACTATCCCTTCCCCTTAACCGATCTTCAGCAGAATCAATAGGCCTTGAGTCCTCTAAAATGAGTGCACATATGCAAAACATTCTTTGATTCTGTTTGAATTTGCGGCAGTTATCGTTCGCCATAGAAACAATTCTACACAGACACTTTTCGGAAAATGACTTTTCATGTTTTGGGAGTAGTACAAACAGAATCACCCCTTATCTCGAACACGATTTTTTCGCGATCACCATACTTACATTTCCTTAAGGAATATAGAAGTAAAAAAAAGGTGTTTAATGCCTATCTTTCATGAAATACGAAATTTTAATGTTTTCTTATCAAGATCAGAGTTAGCTCTGGGGGATATTTACTTCTCGTTAATCCTAGTGATATCATCTTCCCGGTATTAACATCGTCAACCTATAAACGTCGAAAACTAACACAACTTGGTAACTTCTCTTTGCAGATTCCATAGATTACGAATTCCTAATTCCTTCAAAAACCTGTTGGCCGCGGAACCATCTCCCTCGACCGGTCGCAACGTCCAACGTTCTCTCTTGCAAACGAAATGGTTCTGACTCTTTTATAGTTTTACGATATTCTAATACCGAGGTCAGCCCTCTTTTGGAATCAATATTTAGAGTCCTTAACTCAAACTAACGGTAAGAGTTCTGTTACTTCCTTAATTACTTTCTTGATTTGCCTAGATATGTTACCCACCAATATCATATGGTATCTTCTTTCCTGGTAGATTTCTTCCCTCTGGTGAGCTATCCTCTCCCACGAACATTTTCTTGGGTCCTTTCCCAGTAGAGCATTATCTTACCCAAATAATAACTGTATCACTAAATACATTGTCATCTCTCGGCTTTGCATCGGACAGTCGTCCTAAAAAAAAGTCTCTTCGAAATATAGGCTACTTGTTTTACAACAACGACCTAGGTTATTTCTGAATCCCTACTTGCTCTCTACAGAACGCGGCCTTTCGGTGTCTACACCATTTTAGACTACTGCTAACCGACGACATTTAGGACAAAATTCAGTCACCGGTGAGGAACTGACGATGTTGGAAACATCGAATGGCCTCGTCCAGTTCGAATCAATTAGCTGTTCCATATTAACATACGACAGAGTTGAAATTACAGTAAATAGTACCAGAATTAATCAGACTGAAGTAATATTGTTTTATATACTTATTTTCATGTAACTATACTATAATTTCATTGGGTATTCCAGACTGGGTCTAGCGTTTAATAAATTCATCGGCATATCTGAACGATTATACACGGAGACTACTGTAAAGATTGGACAGGTGAAGGCACACTTTAGTAATGCGACTCACCTCAACTGAGCCGTCGAGAAAGCTCAACGTAAATCAGGCGAAACGTTTACAAAATCAGCCTGTAATAAAAAAAAAAAAACTTGTCGCAAACGCCAAATCGTTTAATGTTGTTTAAAATTTCTAGAGAGGCATCGTCGGTATAGCGACGTTTTGAATCGTTCGTATACGATACGGCAACATTTTGGACCTCAGCAAATTTGCGATCCAGAGACCTCGTCCCCATGTCGAATGGTCAGGAGATCGGAAATCGGAAGGGAAACCAAGCGCTGACAAATCTCAAGCGATACCTTGTGCAACTTCGCTCAAACATAAACGGGCGCGCGCGCCAAACATCTGCGGTGTCCGTTCGACTGACAGACAGTCACAGATAGTTAAGCGAAGATAGCGCGCGCGCGCGCAGTTCGTTTGCGTCCATTCTTCTCCCGTAATTTGGGCCGGCGCGGAAAGTTCTTCTCTCGACACCTTCCCGACAACAACGTATTCACCGCGCGTAGGCGAAACTCTGTAAATATTTTGTGCCCACATTTATTATCATCCTCTGTCGCCTCACTTCTTCATCGTCCCACGCTGATTATTTCACATTTTTATACCGTCGCATAATTTTTCGATTATTGCACACACACACACACACACACACACACACACACACACACACACACACACACACACACACACACACACACACACCTAAAACTGTAATAAATATTTATCACGTATACCAAAGCATACAACAGCCAAATTAACGGCATAAACTGTGGTAAGATTTGTTTTCTTCTTATATGATTTAACCAGATGTTGGGTGGTGATGAACGTTGGTTTAAAGTTCGTTAAACAATGCCAGACAACATCGACGAAATCAGCAAAGGTAAACACAACAATACCTTTATAACAATGTACGTTGAGTTATGCCCACATTCAACTTTAAATCCGTAAACACGACTAGTTTTTTTTTGTTGCAGAGAGATGTGGATTACATCAGCTTTCCACATTACTAGATACACAAGAATAAGCACGGAAGTAAGTGAATGTAGGTTTCCACGGCTGGTGTCAAAATTTTCCGCCTTTCCGATTGTCCGCCTCCAAGACAGTCATAAACAACAGCACTTTAGAACAAGTGAGCAGTTTCAAATTGTGCAGTAAGCTATGAATCTGAATATGATATAAGACAGAAGCCTTAGGAATATTTGCGGTACAATTCATAGAGATCTTAGAAACAAAACAAGACAGCACAAGCATTACATTTTATAAGACAATTGCAATACCCACGTTGATTTTTGCGAGTGAGCGTGGGTCATGACAAAAAAAGGAATGCGGCAAGATTCACTGTGCTGAAATGCAGTTTCTTCGAAATACTTAATAAATTATACATTGCAAGATAGAATAAGGAATGAGGATATCAGAGCAGAACTCGAAGTAAAGGACAATTAAATTATTTCAATTTACAGAAAACAATGGTGGGATCATCTGCAAAGGATAACAGAGGATGGGTTGTCGAAAGCAGCACTGAACTATAAAGCCAGTAGTAGAAGAGACGTGGGTCGTCCGAGGATGCGACGGGTGTCGGAACAGGTTTGTGTAACCTAATCCTTGAAGAGGAGAAGAAAAAGAAGATTGTCTATATACACTTCCACACGTTTCGTCCGTACGCATGGAGGACATCTTCAGTCGCGCGGAACACAGGCGATAAAACTGCCGAGCACGAATGTGTTCCCGCGCCACTGAAGATGTCCTCCATGAGTACGAACGAAACGTTAGGAAGTGTATATAGACAATCTGGACCACGACCTGACAGCCCGCAACATTGTGACACTGTAAGTAAGGAGGTATTTCAGGAAACAATTGTGGTTTCACCAGGCACTTTAATAAGCAATTTATGTTTTTTCTTCTTTTTTCGTTTTACTTGATTTTCTTTTATTCTTTTTTCTTTTCATTATTTCTTTTTCTGTATACGGTACGTCTGTCTCCAACGAGTCGACGACGTCGTTAACGTTTGCTTGGGAAATGTGAAAACGTCCAATCAACTTAGTATTCGAACGGCTTTAACAGAGTGGCTGAAGAAGTTCGAATGCAGTTTCCCGAGGCAGACAAATCACTGCATGTGGGAATCGAAGTTTCGTTAACGCTCAGATTCTATAACTGAAGGTTAAAGAACAGAACCCCCCCCCCCACTCCCATACCCTTTATAACATCTTGAGAGGCTTGCCATGGCACTGCACAGTATTACTGAACAGTTACTGGGAGACAGAGATTTGACAGAAGCGATTCGACTGCAATAAACGCTGTTTATGAAATCTTGTCGGCCGCGCTGTCAAGAAATATGACTACAATCCATTTAGGCCTAACTTTAGTGTCTTAACAAAATCTATTACTCGCCTTGAAACTGTGAAGGTAGAATTGTGTGATGGGTTTAAAAATTCTGGAAGTAAGTTATAGCAAGCACAAGGTGAAATAGGTCTACTTGAACGATATACGGGATAGTCAACAACGTGTATTGTTTACATTATTAGCGAAAAAATACTGAATTGGATGGAAGCGATCAAGAATCTCCCTTTTAGAAATAACTTTTTTTCATCTGCCATCCCTCCACTTGCGTCATGCGATGTTGAGAGTAGTTATTCAAAATACAAAGATCTATTAGCCAGAAATCCTTCCAACTTGAGAATCTGAAAATCCATAGTACGATTCAGCCCAACTCTCATGAAAATGAAGACGAATTTAAGAAAAAACCCTCAGTGTGTAAATTTTTTCGTTAAAAATAAATAAACATATTATTTATAAGCCATAGAAACAGAAAACCAAAATTATTCGCACTACACGCTACCCCTTTTATTTTCTATTTACTTATTTATTCAAACACTTTTTGCTACAGTCTATTTCTTGGTGTATATAGGCCTAATATATTTAAAATTTATGTTTGCTTTACCTCAAGATGTTATTTTTCCCTTATTTGGAACATGTTTCGGGATCCTTAGTGATCCCACCATCAGAATTCCGATCTGACGATGAGCTGTGAAGCTTGAAAGCGCTAATCGGGATAATTTTTATATAGTGGTGTGCAACAGTGATCATTCTGCTTATTACTTATTTATATACGACAATTTTATATAATATTTTGGTAGTATTTTGAGCACAAGTACTGCGTACTGGGTTCAGATTTTGAAGTCACGTCAATTCAAGCCCTACTAATCACTGTACGTTTCGTTCTTGGCCTGCTGAAAAGGGTCGGATCAGATCGCACACTAACTCTTACTCTTATAGGATTTCGCTGTCCTTAGTTGGGGAAGTACTTTGCTTTCCATCCTGTGAGTCGGCCTTACAGTCTTAAAGTGCCGTGCTATCTGACTCGCCTGCTGAGGAGGATAAATATGGTAGATAATTGAACTTTACAAATGATAGCGCCAGTAAGCCTGGGTCAAGAGACCGCTTCTCGCTCGCCTGGCTCTGCTGCTAGCTACCGTTCAAATAGTTTCCACAATACTATGCCTGTAATTTCACTCTCAATCGTATTAGATATTTCTGACCAGCCGTTCGGCCGCTATTAACATTATACCTAGGGAACGCGTTCACAATCCACGGAAGGCGAGCGCCCGAGCCAAAGTAACGTTTAATTGTGCAATATGTTTTCCGCTAACATGCATAAAGAATGCTGTTCTGTACTCGCTGTGAGTTGAGTTATTCTCTCTCCCTCTCTATCTCCGCGGTCTTTCTCCGTTTCATTTTCTTTCTCTCAGTTAAGCGCGACGCTCACGATCAACGCCGCCACAGAGAAACAGGAGAACAAAAAAGTTTCACAGTACATCCTCTTCTTCTTCTTCTTCTTCTTCTTCTTCTTTCTTACATTCGAACTACATTACAGTCCGCGGGTTCGAGTCATGCGCCGTGCACAGCGACTTACATAGCATGCGTGCCCGACTACATGCATGCATACAACTTGTTCAACTTTTATGGATAAATGCGCAAAGACAAAAAAAAAAAAACAAGAGAGAAAATCTATAAAACGATCGCTACAACGAACAAAAAAGTATGTTCACATTTTGTTGTTCTTTCAACGTTGTGTTGTTTTTAGTATTTCGTTTTATTTTATTCTCCGGTTTCTTGTATTTCTTGTGCATTGCACATAGACTTTTAATATAAAATAGTAGTTTCGAGATGTCGACATAATAGTTTCGTTTCGTACCCGCTAGTAGCAATCGTGTTAATTGCAAAACAAAAATGTGTTCAGACGGATTCTTGGATTCCGACAACGAGCGGCGGCGCTGCCTTTTGTATAAACATATAAGTACGTATGTATGTATGTCTTTATTGCGGGCCGCGGCATCGCAACCCGAGCTGAGAGGTAGCCAGCCGCTTGCTTATAATTACTGCACACAACTGACATACACACTGGCTAGTTTCGTTTCTTCTTCTTCTTCTTCTTCTTCTTCTTCTTCTTCTTCTTGTTTCCTTTTTCAATCCGTTTCTTACATTCTTCCCAACAAATTACTGACTACCAGCTGTAAATACTGCGCTTGCACACATTCATGAGCTATTACGTGAGTCATCATACGGTAATTGCATAGCCAAACGTCGCGTCTTATTTAATACTGGATCTTACAAGAAGGCAGTGGTAGTCTCAAATCGATGTATTCATTCGTTATCAGTTGTCACATGACCTCGAATTGTAACGGGTGTTTCCTTTATCTTCACAATAACAGTATTATTACAATTATAACCGTTATAATTATTACGAACTATTTTACGGCTGAACCGTCTTTACACCCTAGCTACCACGTTGGTATACCCAAATAATCGTGGTCCGTGAGTTTTTCTCGCACGCATTGTCTCTTTCCGTGCTATATTCTGTCTCCCTCTTTTCCTTTTCTTCTAAGACACAAAGCCTCCTCTCAGGCACAGTTGTGTGCCCTATTAAACCACCTTCCATTTATCATCCTTAGACATGTCGATACCATTTCCTCCTTCATTGAAAGTATTAGCCTCAAATCCTATTCCTGTTCAGTCGTGTTTTCTGTATAATATAGGATTAGTCACAGAGTGTTACAAGTAATAAGACGGTTGCTAATAAAAATACGATTAAAAAATGCTACGAACTTGGCGCAAAGTCCTGGGTCTCCACCTACGGGTCCTTTTATGCATCTGATTTATATCGTACGATAACGTACGATAAAAATCGTGCGACACGTAGAACAACAGAAACAAGTGGGCCGCTTTATGCACTGCTGTACGATACTCAAACTCAAAAACTCGTATAGGACGAGTTCTCTAGATACATGAGTCGTAATGGTTCCGGTTATGCACTCGCGCGAGTTTTGTATCGTGTGACTTTCAGACATCAGTGCTACCAACCTTCCTGTCTAGCAGCGTATAGGCGAGACAGTGTGCTAAGTAGCAAGTAATCTGTGATCTTCTTGTCGTGGGTTGATTTTCTTAATTTGCTTTGTAAATATGGAAGTTATTAATACAGAAAGACTCGTTGACGAAATCCAAATCAGGAGACCACTATAGGATCCGCTTTCGAAGATTATAAAAACATAAATTGGAAGAATGAACAACGACAAACAGAATTATCACTGTTGCACACCACTATAGAAAAATTATTCCGATTAGCGCTTTCAAACTTCTCAGCTCAGATTTCCGATCTGAAGATGAGCTGAGAAGCTTGAAAGCGCTAATCGGAATAATTTTTCTATAGTGGTGTGCAACAGTGATAATTCTGTTTGTGATTACAACAACTAAACACAACTTTCTTAATTAAACTTCTGAATGAACAATGGATTGAAGAAGCACTGTCGACATATCGTTCATAGTTTGTAGGATGAACATTCCAAATTCTTTTCTTTATTCTCTTCAAAATAAAACACGCACGGGTCCATTTTCAGTACCGATGATGGCAGCGCTGAAAGAGTTTGTTCACACCAACTTCCGATACTTTTTACGCACGACAGAAATCGGAGTCAAATCCGATGCATGCAAGGGGCCTACGGTTAAGATATTCATACGTATGTCCGCGTAATATACACAAGCCAATTACCATAGTTATTTCTTGCGAGAAAATTTAGCATTATATATATATATATATAGAGGGTAGAACGAGAATATATCAGACTTTTCTTCAATAAACACAGACCGTTCAGCAGAGACAAATAACAATAGCCAACCACACAATAGTGTCCAACAACACCTGCCTGGAGTGGGCACACCCTCGTCGACACCTGGCACCCTGACTGACATTAATATTCCGTTCACGTAGGAATCACACACGGACACAGGTGACGGGGCTACACCCACGCGGGCGCGCACACGTCCCGAGAATTATTACGCCGGACAACAACAATAATAATATCTACAAAACAACGAAAAGTGGACACACAAACCGAGGAGAACAATGTACTACAACAACGACGTGGTCGTAATAATTTATTTCTCCGATTTAAAAGGTTCCACACACACCGACTGACTGACTGACTGACTGAAAGTCGGGTAAAACGCGTCGAGTTAATTAAGTTACCGAAGCAAAGACGGAAGAAAGTGACGTGCGGGCGGGGATTGGTGTAAGTAAGACCCGAACCGTACTGTCTGTCTGTCACACCATCGTGCAGGCACTGTTTGTTGTTTGGACAGGTCTCGGGAAATCGAGAGAGAGACACGCTCACAAAACAAAAACAAAAAACAACAATCCTCTGCTCTCTATATAAAATAAATCATTTAGCCCTTAATGAGGAACATAAATTCATCAACCTTGACATCGAGCGAGCGCGCACGCTCACGCACACAACGCCGCGCGCGTATAACAATGAAATACTGTTATGAGCTTCTTTTAGACACTGGCATTCTGTTGTGTACTCTCTCCTCCGCCCTCCCTCCCCTCAACTATCTGCCAAAGTTGCTTTTCGTGAACTTTGGCAGAACCGCTCTTTCGCGCGCGCGCGCTTGTGTTCAGGCGCGGTACAAGCTACCAGTTCTCAACATTTTTACAGCGTCCAACACACTCATATATATGCCTATACGTAAAAGTTATACATAAATAATAAACAATAATAAATGAATTAGATTTAAAATGGACTTCTGGATCTCATAGGGATGAATGATCTAGAAATTATATAGAGCTCAAAAGCAATGTAAATAACATGGAATGAATGAGTAAATTCAGTATCGGCAAAACTAGGTCATGATCGTTGTCTCCTGACTTCGCTTTTGTGCCCCTCATCGCCCGCCGGACAATTTCAGTCTCTCTGAAACTGCTCTGAACACGTTACTATTATTTGTCCTAAAAACTCTCAGATGTTCATGAACCAGAAGGTACGACTTCCTTCTAAGCCTCTTTAATCTTTTACTTAGCCTCAAATCAGTACCTGTAGTATTTTATATTTTCAAATCCGACGATTTTTAAATTACTTGTTTTTACTAGCCTAATGGTTTCAGTCGTTTTGCTCTGTCGCTACGCACTGTTCAACTTCTTTTGATTTCTTTTACAAGATAGTCGACGTGATCCGAAACATCCTGGGGTTAAATGTAGAATTCAAAGCCGTGGACGCCATTCTTGTGACGAATCGGAAAGCGGTCGAAAAGATTCCAACGTTTCGTAAGGTAGTAACGAAAATACGTGTCAGCCCCGATGTGCGTTAAGTCTCATATTTGTTAATTCTATTCTATTTCCATGTGACAGTTTATTCTCTGGGTATATGCCCTACTAGTAACGCACGTTTAACTAATAGTCAAAATTTTGAAAGGTCAAAGAGAAGCGGAAGGAATGGCCCGGAAGATAGCTACGACCTGTCGGCCGAGAACGTGATAGTGCCACAAGGCTTACGTAAGCTTGGCATTAATTTTTTATTGACCAACCGGAACACCTGTTTAGCGGGAGCGGATGAAAACGGAGGCTGGAATTACCTAAAATATAAACTTACAGTGTTTATTAAATTGCTATTTTATTGGGTGTGTATATACGTATATAATGTATAAATATAATACTTAATACATATAATACATAATAAAGTATAAATAAAAGAAAATATTTTATACAAACTTAAGTGCAGTACTTTGAATTGTTTTCAATCAAAAAATTACTCATTACATTAAGAATATGCAAGAAGTGTGCAACTTTAACTTGTTTTTTAAACCAGTCACATTTTTCACCTGAATGCACCTTTCTCAGCATGTCCTTTTCGTTTTTTATTTTGTTAAAAAATGCATTACAACTAATTCGAAAATTTACTTTACACAGCATCAATGCACGCACTGTTGACTCCTGCATTAAACCTCCGTCATCTGCCCAAGCGTCGTTCACCAATAAGAACACTCTCTCTACAGTTGCAACTCGAACACCGACTTCTGCAGCTCACATTCATTTCATTGTTTTAGATTATTACGTTATCATCCGCAAACAGCATTGTATTCAAGTCTGCTCTATTATTTTTTTTCACACCTGCATGCATTTCGAATTTCTACTCTCTCAACTATGTCATCAGATATACGATGACATATATATACGCTCGTATATATACACAAACATTAAATAGTCTTGGACTTGAGCTACAGCCTTGGCACACTCCTTCATTAACGTAAACATTCTCTGTCATATAGGCTACTCAATTCACACTCTCTCAGTCCAAGATTGCGCAACTGGGATTTCATTTCTAGGAACCAAATCCACCGACCGGAACGTTTCGGCAACCGGGTGGAACACCGGGACTATCTCGGTCAAAGCGGGACGTATGGCATAATACTTTAATGCAATAGTGCTTGAGAATGGCGAAGACGCCAAAACTAAGCAGGTGAACACAAAAAAAGAAGCCGACATCAGGACAGAGAATGCTGACAATAAATACCCGAAGGAAAATACTATACTACATTAAATGTATGAGTGTACATATAAACACGCGCGCACGCGCGAAAGAGAGGCGTGCTTTCTTCCATACGTAAATACAGTTCCAATAGAAAACGGATGGATACAGTTTTTATGCTCATTACCAATACATAAAATGTTGAGTTTTAGTGCGGCGGGATGCGGCGTGGAGGCGGACGACAATAAAATGCCAACAGAATAGACCGGCCGGACCACGAGGACGCGCCCAGTACAATGGTCACACACCAGCTCTGGTCGGTCGGTACTGTGTAACAATCACACCTACTGCTGCTGCTACTACTACTACTGCAGCCAGCAACCACCTGTTGCACGGCAAACCGTCATCCTGGTGCTCCCGACTCTTTAACAACAAACTTTTTTCTTTTTTCGTATGAGCCACTCTGGACTATACGTTTGGATCAGCTGGTTCCTCCCTTCTTCTCCTCCCCCACATCTCATCTCCTTCATTCTTGGTCGATGTCTCTCCCTCCTTTCGTCAGTCCAGATGACACCTGTTCTCTTCTTGAGTTTTTCCTGAAAACCTTGGGCATTTTTTGATTTCTTTTTTCGAGTCGCAAGCATTATGCAGCGTCTTCTTGAGTAACCTGGAGTTCTTCTATGTCTTTTTCTGTGTCTTTCAACCACGTATTGGGCATTTTTAGCTTTCTGAAATAGTTAATAAGCTAGCCTGTCAGGATTCATTCTTTGAACGTGTCCGTAGAAAGTAATAATTCTTCTTTTTCTAATTACGTCTGCGATTTTCTCAACATGTGTGTACCAGCTCATTAGTGTGGCGTCTTCTGTACTGTTCTCCATCTATTTTCTGATCCCAAGATTTTTCTTAATATTTTCCTTTCTGTGACTTATATAATCATTTTCTTGGTCACAGTCAGACACTCAGCTGCATAACGTGCTTCCGGGCGAATTACTGTTGAATAACAACAACCTTTTATGTTATTCATTATCCATTTTTTTAAGGAGAATTGAGTTGAATGTGAAAAATTCAATTGTTGATTTTATCCAAAAACAAAAAAATTACAATGGTGTGGGTACACGAAATGAATGACACAGGAAAGATTGCCAAGGAGAGTTATGGAATGGACCCCACCAGGAAGAAGGAAAAGAGGAAGACCACCGATCACATGGACAGAAGAAATTCAGACTATATTGAGGGAACGAGAAATCGAAGAAGACCTTTGGATAGACAAGCAGGAGTGGAAGCTGAGAATTCAATCACTCCTGTAATCTTTGGTTCCGGAAAATGTCTAAACATTGTACAACCGGAATAATAATAATAATAATGATGATGAAAATTGAGTGCTTTTATACGGATAAGGAACCTAAGTAAAAAAAAAATGATTGAGTAACTTAAAACATTGCCACTGTCGTGAAAGAAACATTGGCAATGTCTACACGTTAGGACATACGCGTTCCAGCAATGACCCCTACGGTAAAGCTGAGATTACGACGAACATTGCTAACAAAATTAATACGACTGCGAATACAAGAACGAGTTCCAAGTGGTAAGTAAACGCGAAGAAGTGACAATACGCTAAGGGTGATATTTACGAATTTAAAAATTACAGTACAATCAAAGAAAACTTTTGGCAAAATATGGTTCAACAACAGCGCTTGAACAAGAATTACAACACCAAATTATACGAAAACTGATATACGAAATACCTGTATCATGTAGCGACAACACTGGAAAAAATACTAGAAAATTGACGACGTTGGGGATGTTCAAGGGAAAGTAAATATCGACATTTACAATGGACTTTGTTATAGAGAAGACTCTGAAAGGCATTGTCCATTAGCAATTAGCACGCCATCAATAACATACGACGATGTTGGATGTGAGAAATAAGTTACGCATCATCGTCGTCGTCGTACTCATCATCATCGTCGTCGCCGTCCTTATCATCATCATCGTCATCAGAACCACCACCATCACACACACACACACACACACACACACACTAGGGCTGCTACAGCTAGTGCCGTCTCCCTTCCTTCAACCTGGCTGTCCAATTCTCCCGATGTTCCCATTGTCCTTCCTCAAGTCCTATACGTTGCATAGATTCATCCACTTCGTCCCTCCAAGATCTTCTCGGTCTTCCCCTTTTCTCCTTCCTACTGGACTCCATTCCATCACTTTGTTGATCCACCTATTTTGGGCTCTCCGGACATGACCGTACCACACCAATCTTTTTTCTTCGATGTAGTCAATTACACTTCTTTCCGTTTCCATTCTTCTTCTGATCTCCTCGTTTGTTATTCGGTCTGCTCTCGTTATTCCACAGCACCTCCTCCAATATTCCATCTCCGTTGCAAGAATCTTTCTTTCATTCTTTTTGTTAATAACCCATACTTCCGCTGCATACATCATAATGCTTTGGACTATGGTCTGATATATCATTTTTTTTTGGAGCTTTTTCTAATCTTTTTGTACCACATAACACTGTGTAATTGTCTAATCCCTGTTCTAAGCTGCCCTAATCTACTTTTTATTTCCTCCTCCGTTGTGCCTTGTTTACTCAGTGTGAATCCTAGGTACTTGAATTTGTCTGTTCCTCTAATTTTAACATTTTCGTCTACTTCTAAATCTGTTGTTTCTTCATCTCTAATTGCCAAGTATTCAGTCTTTTTATGTTTATTTCCAATCCCATCTTTGTGTATTCTTCATTCAGCTTTCTGGCCATGTAGCTTAGATCTTCTTCATCCTGGGCTATAACCACCTGGTCATCGGCGAAGCATAGTGTGTACAGGTGTCCATTTCGTACCGGTATTCCCATTCCATGGCATTTCTCCACCATCATCGACAAGTATTAAACAAAGAACGGTTTGTTGTGGTCCTAAGCAGAGAGACTAGAGCCGGTCACTCCGACGCATCTTCGGACACACCATATAAACCTCTCCGTCGTTTGGGTTATAATTCCATGGTTATTTGGGAATTGGGTTAAGATGATCCCACCATTTTAGCCGTTACTGGGCATTTCTATAATATTCAGGGGTATATACCGGTACACTCGTAATATTAAGCTGCTGCCGTACATCGACATTTCTTTTGCGATTTTGAAGTAGCCTATATAGCTACTACCAGGTGCCTGAAAAATCTCATTTCAGCCGCTTGAATTCCACTGGCCTGGTATTTCGTTAAAGTTCGATTCTCAGACACACAGACAAGTGTAGGGAGGGCCACCACTTCAGGCGTGTTGCTTTCCCCTGATGGTCCCACACGTACGGTTGAACTTGTGCTGCTTATTTACCACATCACTGTTTATACTGTGAGATACATTACAGCCGATATATTTAAAAGTATTGACCCACTCCATACCAGTACCATCTCCATGGTATCAGCTCCACTAAACCCATCACCTTGGTCTTTAGTGTGGAGACTTACAGATCTGACTCAATGAACGTGTTAAACAGAAACTTAAAAGAACTGTTTAAAGTTCTTACAGCTCCTGTAAGAAGAAGGTACGCGAATTAGAAGACAACCGCGAAAAAGGTCTCTTTATGTGTGAAACCGGAAGAGAGATTAACGCTTCTGGATCAAACCTGATGACAATGATAATTTATACGAAACTGAAGAAGCGAGTCCCTCTATTGACTAAAAACATGTAAAATTGTCCTTCGCAGCTTACTCTTCACTACTCACACGCACATCACATACAGCCTAGGTATATCTTTCGCCTATTCCTTCGCTTGCACCAGTGGTGTCAAGTCTTCGGTAAAACAAAAATCTCCATGGTGCATAGTCAACTGTCGCTCACGTCATGTTGGCGTATGTGAAGGAAAGAAAAGCCTATAGTTTCCAAATTATTCTTTAAATTTACACAGGACTATCTTCTTCTTATTCACTCCGGGATTCAGTTATACTGGTTGCTCAAAAGGTCTTTCCAACTTGTCCATGACCTTCCCATTATTTTCTCTCCTGTGGTCTCTATAATCATCACTTTCTGTGAGCCCACTTTACGACATTCCTTCAACAGGTAGGCCTACCTTTCGTTTATAACTGTATTTTCTTATCGTTTTGTTACTTTATTTACCTTCATTTTTCTCGTATGTTAGCGCTTCGTACCAGCCTAACGACTTACAATAATTTATTCTCCTACGAAATATAGGTTTATATTGTTTATTCGTGTAGGATTAAGTCTTAGTTTTTTGCTATTCGCGCACACCAAATCATTCTGTCTCCACGCCAACAATATAGACAGACGCAATACTATATAATAGTAGGCCTACCATTTTTTTCACCGACTTAGCTTACGGGATGAGGGTAGGCTACTTAAGTAAGCCGTTCACCAGGCAGTGTGGCTAACATAATCCTTCAGCTGCCCATTATTATCCCAGGATCATTATACCAGGCATTTATTTTCACACTACGAATAGAGCTGCAGGCGTTAAAACGCTTCTTCAAGATGTGATGCGCCCGGGAATTAAGGCCTAGTTCGGTCTAGGTATTAGCCATTGGTCTACTATACTCGAGCCGTTCAGTAAGCGACTGTAACATTTCGCTGGGACGTTGACAATTGTACAGGGGAAGTTTTACGTTTACCGAGCGCTGCACGGTGCAAAACTGACCACGTGTTTATCCGGGCAAGAACGTGGCAACACAGTACCGCTACACCCCGTTACTATGGTGACACGAACGAATTCCCGTAACGTGACTGGCGGATGTTTTTACTCCCACCACGTGTACATCAAACGGTCGAGAGTCGCTTACTCAACGGCCCAAGTCTATACTAATACTAGCCTTACATCGTAAACGAACCAAGTTTACAAACGCAGTAACTTACCTTGGTCGGCAGAGATGGCGCCTACGCAGAGGAGAACAATAAAGGCAGGTCCCATTGTCCGAGTCCGGCAGCCTTTGGGCCGCCAGTGTCACTGCCTTCCCCTGTTCACCATGCTCGCCCGAACAATGCTGCAACACACAGAAACAGGAAACAACATTAGTTACGTCAATCACTGCTCACTGTATCCCAACAACCTTGATAATTCGCGACTGGAAATGAGGATAGGATTATCAGTATAATCAAGCTACAGAACAGGTATCTAATTTCGATTTTCTAGGGTGCGATGTAACTTATGAGTGTGACAGCGTCATCGATATAAAAATTAATAGATTTCAAGTCATATGTGGGAAAAACACTTGGAAATAAGACAGGGAAAGACTCCAACACAACATTCTATAAAGTAATGGCAACACCTGTTTTAATTTATGGAAGCGAAACTTGAACGATGACGAGAAATGATGAACGAAGAATACGAACAAGTGAAATGAAATTCTTGAGGAAAACCAAAGGTTGCACCCTTAGAGATCAAATACGTAATGAAGATATAAGAACCGAGCTTATATCTTGACAAATAAAATGAGGCTACCTAAACAAGTAATAAGACACATACCTCAAGGAAGAAGAGATATAGGTAGACCAAGGAGGAGATGACTTCAGTAAAGTCGGAACAGGCTGTAAGCTTATACCTTGACGTGAAGAAGAAGAACAGAAGAAGAAGAATAAGATTATCATTATAACATGGAATAATATCTCTAACAAAATGTGCAGTAAATATTTAAGTTATTTTACGTTATAAATTATGTTTAAATGAATGAAACTCTGGGAATGTCTGGGCACAGTCGGCATAATAATGAGCATATGGGAACATTTACAAATATACAAACAGAAAACACACTAATACCTGAACAAATACAAGTAAACACAAAACACGACACAATGTTCAAAATACTCAACACTGAAAACACCTAAAAAATAAAAATACACACCACACCTACACACAATAATACCAAATTAAAATACCAACAGGAAACCACCAACAATCAACCAGAACACAAATATGCAACTAGATCCAAAACTATGATGGCTGAGGATGGGAACAATAAGTGTCCGGAAACATGTTCCAAATAAGAAAAAAAAACATCTTGAGGTAAATAAATTATAAATATTAAATAAATTATATATGCATCAAGAAACAGACTGTAGCAAAAAGTGTTTGAATTAATAATAATACAGTAATAATAATAATAATAAATCATTTTTTCAGGTCTCATGTAACGTACGACTTACCGCAACCCGAAACGAAAGCGCTTTCGCAGCTGTGTTTATATATAGACCTAAACCTTTTTCATTTGTAACAGTAGAACATATAATGAAACTATTTCCTTTCCTTTATGAAACACCCTACACAGGTGCAGTTCGTTTTCTTTACTAATTACATTATTATGGATATACCGTAATACCGTTAACCTAACAGCGTATATGTACTCGTGTCGACCCAAACTCGACCTTCACAAAAAAGTAAAATAAACAGCTCGCACACACACACAACGTGTAGTTGATTACACTAATCCTTGATCCGCAGAAACTAATTGGCCTGCATGTAATTACATACACCTAGGAAGGTATTAGCTGTACAAACATCATTACAGCGTAGCACAAGAAGACGAATGTGCAGTCCCCATATATAGAGCAGAGGAACGCTATAACGGATCATAATAACAATAACTGGTACAAAACCGTTATACTAAATTATATCCACACGACTTTTTTTTTTTACCCCGCAATAAATAATTAGCGTTCGTAATGCTTATGAATCATTAACGAGAGCGCGCAAAGCATTCGCTTAGTTAACCCCAGTAATAAATAGTACAAGTTTACGTTTGAAATCCGACGGGACCTTCCCGGAAGGTGCTGACTTTAAGAAATAATTATTATTACTTTCTAACGATTACCAACTAACTCTCCGTACTGTCATTATTTACTCATTATAAGAGCACGCACACACACACGCGCGCGCGCGCACACACACACACACACACACAAACGTACATTGCATCGGCGTTTCGAAACGCGTCGAACCTACACGGGTGGTGCAGACATAGTGCATCGGGTAATACTGAATTGGTCTGGTTTTTTCATGGAGCTGACCCCACACGAGGAAGAAATGTTGTAGATGGTAATGTTTTGGAGCAGGTCACTAATTTTGAATATATGGGTTATAATGTGTCTTGCATTATAAAAAAATGACGTGGTGAAGAAGCTACAGTAGAACTCCATTTATCCGAACTAATGAGTGCCAGACGTAACTCGGATATGCAGAAATTCGGATAATTGGGGGAAAAGAAAACGCAAAAATTGGTCAAAAAATCACTTTTGTTTATTTTTATTATATGAATAAAGTGTCTTAACAAAAACCAGGTCACACGGTTTTGCAAAATGTTCAATTTTACTACAAAAAAATTAAAAATAATAGGTCTACTCACACATAATTATAATTTTAGGCGAGCAGCAGGCTAGAAAACATTGTATTGATCAGTACATAGGCTAAACTATGATGCATAGCTAAAACAGTCTTAGGCTATATGTATTTCATTTGCTTACGATGTTTTTTTTTTGTTAGTACGGCAATTTGAATAAACTTTACTTTAGAAATTGTATGTTTTTTAATTTCCTGATAACGATTCGGATAATTGGCGATTCGGATAACTGGAGTTCGGATAAATGGAGTTCTACTGTACATAAGTTCAACCATACGCGTGTGGGACAATCAGGCGGACTCATAAGATCAACGAGTAAAGAAACACATCTGACGTTCTAAAAGGTGATGGTCCTCCTTGTAGAAGTGTGTTCTATAGGCGTCTGACAATTGGATTTTAACGAAATCCCACGCCAGTCATAGTAGTCCTAAAGCGGCCCCAAAAAAATGAGATTCTCGTGCACGTGGCAGGGCGTATTCTTCGAGATCACAGAAGAGAAGAATGCGGGTGTACGGGCAGGAACTGGATATTGTGAGTTTACTCGATAAGAGTGGTTAAAACGGTTGGAACGTCTTAACCAAATGGATGACTACTGATAACCACATCGCCAAACAACTACTGAATTATACGCCGATAGGGCAGACAGACGCGGGACGTTCAAAGAAGCGTTGGAGTGACCAGCTCCAGTCTATCTGCTTGGGGCCAGAACAATCCATTTTTGGTTTAATACTTTCTGAAGATGATGATGACTGAATGGCCAACGGAAATAGTAGGCCTTGTTATCTGGTACCGTGTTCCTCACACATACCTAACAGAAACAATGTATCACCCGACTGATTCCATTAACACTAGGACAAACAAGCAGAAACAAATCACCTGATATTGAATTGTTTTACCGCAGTACCGAGTAAGGATACTGTACCTTTATCCGTTCCTACAGTCATTTTCGATATTTCGATTATGCGATTTTTTTGGCTTCGATATGTAGTGAATATCGCACATAATTTTATGTATGTGAAAGAATTATACAAATTTTGATTTCGTATGTTGCATAATAGTTGGCTTGCGATTGCGACTGGTTTCGTTTGTCATTTTTCCAAGTGAAAATGTTTGTAGCAGTAATGTCACCGGCGCGTGCCTGTGACGCCAAAAATTGATATTGTTAGGTTAACAAGAAAACTGACATTACATACGGAAACCAATACCTGTGTAATGTAAAACTTTTTGTGTGTGCTAAAACCGAGAAAAACCCCAACTCGAAGTAAGGTGGGGTGGCCCAAGGGCAACATCCCTTGCCGATTACTATCCATGTCACTTTTTTCGTGGCAGAACTCGTTTTTCGGTAATATCGCTTTTGCAACAAGTACTCGTTTTGTGGCTAACCAAAAATAAACGTCCATTATGTACAATATGTAGAGCGTAGGCTATATTGTCATTCCTTAATATATTGTGTTTTTTGGTTTCTCCATTAAGCATAAATGTTTGTATTTTTCATGTTCCATTTGCTGTTGTAGTATTGTTAGTTTGTCAATTTAAAAACGTTAAGTTCTTTATTTTAAGTGTTCTTTTATTATAAGGATTGTATATACACATTAAACGCCATGTGTTTCACCAAACGTGGATTTTATTTATTTCAGCAGTAAACTAAAAATCCAAAACCACTGTTACCTAACCTCACAAATGAAAACAACACGTATTTTCGCTTTACATTAACAAATAGACAAATTACAATTAGTACACTTCTTCTTTTCTATATCGTAATATAATTGATACAATGGCGTCTAAAAACATCGAAAATGTACTGCGGGTACGCATAAAGGTACAGTTACAATTAGGATAACAGAAATAGTAATTAATACATCAGCTGATACTGGATTGATCTCCATGTTGCTAATGGTTAACGGTGTATCAGCTGACATTAGATTAACTTTTCATTTAAAAAATGTCTAAAAAATATAGGGTGAATTGAAACAGATTTTCGTCTTAATGAAACATTAAACATCTTAATGATGTAAGATTTTCAGCTTAATCGCTGTTATCTTAATACCAGAAACTGTAGTAGCTGAACCAGAACTCTATCAGCTAATACTGGGTTGAACAGGAGTACCCTCGAAGCTTGACGCTTAAACAAATTCTGCTTCACTTTAAGCTGATCTTCACTGAGCGAGCAGAATTATCAACGAGGAAACCAATGGGAGGACAACACGGAGTACTTGTTTATGTTAGAATGAAAAAGTCTGTTGATACGATCGTATAGAAGAAAGAACGTGGACATAAAAAGGGAAAGGAAAAATACATGTATCCACAAACCGATGGACAGGTAACTTCCTACAGTCCCGTTGGAAGAATAAAAAGAGAGGAAGGTGGTAACAATCCATTAGATTTTTTAGGGAGTAACAATCCATTAGATTTTTTAGGGAAGAAGTAGAAGAGGCGATGAAAAAGAAAAGACAATTTCAGTACAACCTTTGTAAAAATAAAGAAGAATGAAGGTAGTTGTAAGGGAGCGGCGACAGCTGTTGGAAACCTTTGGTTAATGACGAAGAAAGAAAATAGCAACGCGACTTCCATAGCGACAAATAAACGATCACAAAACTGTGCTACGAGGCTCGAACTAGAGATCCAGTGGCGGCCAAAGAGGCGTCGAACGTTAACACCATGACCGCATTATAAATCTTTGTTATTTTTATAATGACGTCCTTCGTGTTTATTTTCGTCGTACATAACCGTTAACAACAAACAACAACAGGAGGATTACAATAACCTAACGGTATCGTCAGTTCTGTGACGTATAATAATAATTGCTATTAGTATCACATTGTGTAAAACCAGAGCACGGCTCTGCGGGATTCCACTTGATACTAATCCCAAAGTCATTTACAAATAACTAGGTACACAGAATGGGTAGGCAGGTATTTATTTCAAAATAGTATTCTAAATGTTACGGTTGTCAAGTGATGAAACCCCCTTTTAACTAAAAGCCAACCGACCGATACTGTATACACGACATAGAGATAATAATAATACGGCTGCCACTGAAGTATACTATAGTCGCAGACATGTGACCCACTTTCCAATGAAATGTCTAAAGTTCAATACCCATATTGGCTCCTGCTGTAGTACGCGGCCGCCCAAATGGGTTCCCCTCCCCACGCGCTCGGTTCACTGTGGCATTTCCGATGAATATTTTATCAAAAGACCTATATACGGATTGCACAGCCGAGTGTCCCACTTAGAAATAATATTTCCAATAAAACACACCGCTGCTGCAGCGCAACCAACGGGCATAAACGTTTACGCCACAACTTTCCGCTTCACTCACCTGCTCCTATACATTACGTCCAAGTTTACTTCCACATTGCCCGAATACATAACGTCGGAGTTTATACCCACATTGCCTGAACGCACCGTTTAATTTAAAATGTCATCCGTTTCATAATTATTACGGTTTACAATAAGCAGCACTAGCGCGGACGCATACAATGACTAAGGCGTCCAAATTTTAATTTTATGTCGACGTCTGTTAATATTTCGGCTGTTCAACGGGCTATCAGGCCGTGACGTTTCGAGCCCACCACTGAAGCCCGTCTTCAGTGTCACGACTTGTAAGGCAACTGGTACGCTCTTCACCAATTGCCTTACAAGTCGTAATACTGAAGATGGCTTCAAATTATGAGGCCGAAACGTCTTCTCATTTCACTTGAACAATTCCTTAAAGTAATTAATTAATACATTCTATTATACAAACCTAATTATAGTAATTCAATAATACAAAAAGAATGTTATGGTACAAATAAAAACAATATTTAACATTGTTAAATAGATAATTAATCTAACAGTTCAGCAATATTCGAATAATAAAAACTTTTTAAAAAATGAACTTTGGTGAAAAGAAAAGTAGTAATTATATTATTTAGCCCTTCATTTGTATTATTACAGCTCTTTAATTTATTAAAGTGAAACCAATCATATATTCTGCAACTTACTTCATGACACAGGTAAATGAAAATCAAATTGGCACAGGTGCAATTGGTTTGTTAGTCTCTTAAGACTCCTACAACGATGGATATAGTTTTATTCTCAAAGAATAAAATTTCATTTTTATTTTGCCGAGTTCAGTCTACGCTAGTTTTTTTGCCAGTCATTATTTTGTTTGTACGTAAAATCTTTGTGAGAAACAATTTGGAGATCGCGCATTTACAAACGTAAGTAGTTAAAATATTGACAGAGTTCACGGCACCCGTGAAAGCCTAATGCACCAATTATATTGACATACTTGTGAAAAGAATTTTCTTCGCTCGTGATCAATAGTTCTGAAGAAAAATTAGAACGATCTTCAGACCAGTTATTTTTCCAGTTGTTAATACATAATTTTTTGTAATTAGTATAACCCACATAGGTCAGAAGACACGCAGACGCTGCAGCCCTGTTAGAGCAAGAATAATATACATCAGGTCTGTGGCAAGAAAGAAAAATACCTGGTTTTCTACAAAACTGGAAACGCCTGACAGAAAAAGTTGAGTTTTGTGCCAAATTAAAGCTGATTCTTTTGTGTTTCTTTTGTTGCAATAACATTATAATAAATTCTATGTAAATCTGCAGGGATAACGACAGGCTACGCACGATCGACTTTTTTTTAACCTAGTAAAACTTCAACGAACGTAAGGCACAAAATTGATCGATTTACAAAATTGAACGCAATCGTAAGGAAACTGAACGATTGATTTACAAAAATTTAATTCTGTTGTGTGTTCCACCTCCGACGGTCATTTGGAATGACATCGCCGTTGTTAAAACGAAATTATCTTTTATTTTATGGAACGGGGAGGATTGTGTGTGGCTTATCCAGTACCTCCTGCATGCCTCGCGTTACTGGTGAGAACTAATTCAGGAGTTCAACAACAAATCCTACTTTACAACACGTTTTCAATCTACACTTATTAAGATATAATCGCTGTATTTCTTATGTTTTAAGAAATTTTCCATAGGCGTAATTTCAATTTACTGTATAAATTTTAATAAAATTAAGTTTACCAATCCGTCAAAAGGTTTACCGACCATGACGCTTAATGCCAGTGAAACAGACAAATGGAATCGTAATTAGTCACCAGTCTGATATTTTAGTTTGTATAAAGTAGTAATCACCACCACTTCCTAAGATTTTTAAGACTGTTTCTTTCATTTTTTTCATTCAGTTCACTCACTGCGTTTAATTAATTGAAATATCTTTTAATGTACACTGAGATAAGAAATAAAAGATGAGACGCGTAATTTTGTTCAGTTTTTATTTTGTTAGTTCTGGTTTGTTTTATGTATCTCAACTTTTCCCAAGAACATAAATAATAAAACATTTTTCATTTCAAATTTTACTCTAGGATAATGTGAAGGTTGGTGCCAGACCAGTTTACATAAAATAAAAATAATAATCATAACTTTACTTGATCTGATAAGGAATGGCCCAAATAACCTACTGTCTTCAAATTCTCAAGTTATTATTATTAAACAAGGAATCCCCGTGCCCAGTACAAACTCGTACGTGTGTATTAATATACAGTGCAGGGGCGATGACCCGGTTAACTGTTGTAACGAAAATAGTCTGGAAATAATATATCATTACGCAAGACATAATAATTATGCTTGGTATTCTGCCATACTTAATAATCCTGTGGTTCACTCGAACACAATCGTTTCAACTGAGTCACCTACGAGGAATCAGAAACAAAATCACTGGGCGTATGTGCGCCAAATCAGGCGTAGTTTTAATACGTAAGGTTTAACACACCAATTCGGTACACAAACGTGCACAGTCTTCCGTGAGCTTGGAAGATGGAAAACCAGGAGGAAAAAATGGCTTGCTTGAAAGTTTAAAAAGAAAATTCAGTTTTGACCACGATCACAAAAAGCAAACAGCGGTTTAGCCAAATAATAACGATCAATAACGATGATAATAATAATAATATTGTACCTATAATTTATATATATATATATATATATATATATTTTTTAAATTGCAACAGATCAAATTTTATTATACTAATAAGGATATAGTGAGTGTGTAAAAATCACAAACAAGTCTATTATGGAGGATACGAAAAATTATTTATTATACACAAATATTGTTTTTAAAGATGTATATTGTATTATAAATTGTCATGTATTGATAATAGAATTTATTGTTTGTACTGTTCGATAATATAAATCGATTTTACTTGGTTGCTGCAACGTCCTCCTCTCCTCTCATCGCTCTCTTCCTGGCGTCCTCTTCGTCCTGGCGTCATCTTCGTCTCGTCGTCCTCTTCTACAGCGTCACTCCTTCCTGGTGTCTTCGTCTTGTCGTCCTCTTCTACGGCAGGCGACTCCAGCGGCGATATTTCAATGAGTCTCGTAGTTATGTTTGACTGCTAACATTAATTAGTTTCTTCATAAATTGTTCACTCACAATGATTTTAAATTTCACTCGTACAGTTTATTATTAATTTATACTTTATATTTTCTTAATCTCAGGATTAATAGGGGGGGGGGTGTTACTTAATGCGGTGCGTTTAATGTACACCTTCCACGATATCATGAAGTGTCTTTAAATTCCCTAAGCGGATATCTTAACTTACACGAAAACAGCACTGTATTATATTTTAAATTTTACCTAAATACTTTACCCAGTCGGTTCTTAACGCAAAACTTCGTTAAGAATTACCACGGTTTATTTTATATATGATATTTCGACGTTCGTAAGAGAACAACTCTCTTCACCGGGCACAACTTCCCCTTGCAACTTCTACAGACAGACTGTGTCCATCCTTGCTCTACAACGTATGAATCTCACTGAATTTAGTGTATTCTGACAGGCTAAGCCCAAGTCACATGATTGATGGAACAAACAGATGTACAAATTTCATGAAAAACTTTGTATAATTTAGCAAAGTCCTGCATGGAAAGTATCTACAATTTTTATTACCCTATCATTGATAAGAGTTACAATTGAGTTTTTCTTCACTAAAAAAAAAACATATTTCTAAAATAGTTATGAACCTTAGAGTATACACAAATTGAAGCTATTTACCTAAATAATTCCTTGTCAAAGTTTTATGTCAATCGGTTAACTACCATTGAAACTATAGCGATCGCACATTATCACACCCGCACACTCCCACAAATTCACACAAAAAATACATGACAATATAGAACGCCTTTTTATGAAGAGTTTGGTATACCCTACATGCTTATCCATTTCTAAATACAAAACTTACGACTTATAGACAAAATATTACATAAAACAAATTTAAACAAGAAAATGCTCGTCATCCATGTTCTCTGATATAAACAACATAGCTTATCATCCTGTGTTCTGTTGCAAAATATTATTATTGATAATAACAAAACTTTGTATATACAATAATATATTTGTAATATTTTTTATAACTTTAAACATTATTATAATGTTTCAATAGAATTCAAACTCTCATCATCAGATATAACATTAATTGCAGAAACCAATGGGTAGTAGAAAAAGGGGAAGACCCCGAAATAGATTCAAAGACCAGGTAGAGAAGGACCTCAAGAGAGCTGAACATAAGAAACTGGAAAGCCAGGGCACGCAATATGGAAGAATGGAGCCGACTCTTGGAGCAAGCCAAGACCCACCAAAGGTTGTAGAGCCACGGTTGATGATGATGATGATGAAGTTTTGTTATTATAAATAATTGTGTGTGTGATATAATTCAATATCGTTTCTTCTGCATTTGATGTACTTCGTTTGTGTATGTGTGTGTAATTATTTTATATATTTTATAATTATAATATATACTATACTGTTAACATTTTATTTGTATTATATAGTACAGCATCATCGTCATCATTATTATTACGTATTAATTTTTTTGTTACTATACAGGGAATGCCACGTGACACTCGCGACTCCCATTTTCCTGCGGAGTAAAAACGAGACACTTGCTGCAACTACACAGATCGGTTACCCCACTCCTACACTATCAAGAAGTTGCACAATTTTTTGTTTCACATCTTAACGAATCTTAATTACCAAAATACACAAACAAATCGATCACATTCAGGTGAAGAAAACTTGAATTGTACAACCGGTCGCACAGAATTCAACCCTCTTACAAGAACACAAGCAACAGACGTTATATATAAAAAAGATTTTCAAGAGTCGTTTGAACACTACTGTCGCATAAAGTTTTTTAACGGTTTGACTTTTTGTTTTAAAATATATGATTTCTCGCATGTTTGGCTTACCAAAAACCGCCGTACAAAGTAATAATATTTTGTTTGATTCAAAATAACACTAGTTTGTTTGCCTCATGCTTTCGCAAGTATTGATCGCATATATTTTTGCTCCGTAAACACCGTTGTTTACAGTCAGTCGTACAAGTTGTTGTTGGCGACATTTATTCCGATATTTTTACATTGAAAATGTTTATAAGGACGTGTCGCACATTTGCGGCCGATCGCTGGTGCGTGGTCGAAAATGGGAACCGGCGAGTTTCCATAGAAACTACTTCTTTGTTGTCAATAACGTAGTACACATATAAAACTTCGCTTATGAGTGCGGCTACATTTAACTTATAATCTGTACATTGGTAAATGCAGAATTAATTCATTGATTGGTGAATGAACATAAATATGTATATTTTTAGATTTATTGAAGCATTTTCAATGCCCTTCTCTGTCCATTGCATTTGTGCAATACCTGTAAATTTTTGTTTCAATTTTAATTTACACGTTGACTTTCTTTTCTCAATTCAGGCTATTTCTTATTTTATTGTATAAATTACTTGAAATGCATCTACACTCTATTTACTGATATACTTTTATATATATTTCATTTTTATCCGATAGGCATATATAAAATTTTCATTTTTATCCGATAGGCGTATATAAAAATTTCATTTTTATCCGATTAAAATCAGTGTAATTTATATTTACGCTGCTTCCGATAATAGCGCAGAGTTCGGCTTACCAAGGTACAACTGTAACCATAGGTGAATAATTGACAGAAGAATTAACAGAAACCGCCGATTAACGCAAACAACAAAAGGAATCAAGTAATGAAAACAACAAACGTATTCAAAGAGAAGAATACGATATTTAATGCTTACACGCAGACAATTGAAAATATATTGTAGCAGAGACGCAAATGCCGAAGAAACGGTATTAAAATACAGCAAACCATAGAATAGCCTATATAAATACATAGATTTCAATCGGAATTCCCTCGATCCAAAACCAGTGCACTTCTCGTGATATCAATGCACTCATTTTCAAGTTTATCCTCTACTGTCTTTTTTAATCAATATGACCTTTTCACATTTCAAAGTATAGGCCGTACAAACGATTCCATTGTACAGAACAACCGAAGTCAACCACAGCTTCGGATAAAAATATAAACCTAGCAGAAATACGCAGAGATATTGTATCAGCACATATATAGCCCATCGCATAATCAAACGAGTACAGTACATAAACAACTGGAAGATCTTTTACAGAGGTGGGATATTACCGCTCGTTATCCTGTTCAAGCGGGCTTTTACAAACCACCATTCAATTCTATTTATCCACGAATCCATTCAGTTCAATCCATTCTTCTTATACAATATCTCACGTCTCTCCATTCAGTTCTCCTTTCCTCTGCTGCTGCTCGAACATTTATCCACAGCATTTGAGGCGTCTTCCTTAGTTTCTTCATTTCAGGCTCTCTAGAGTCGAATATTCTTCTCACTAGCCTATGCTCTCCCATCGTATACACACACGTCCCAACCATGCGAGTTGGCGTCTTTACCATAGACCGTTCACTTAACTTCCCCCTAAATGCTTTCATTCCTAATTTTATAATCATAAATATGTAACTACTCACTCGGATTTTTTTTTTAACCAATAAAAAATTAGTGATCCGACTCAGTAGTTATTATAATTAGTTAATCAAGGGACACGTCATGGACAACAAAATCCAAGAAACTAATTTTATCTTTCCTTGTTTTCCTCGCACGCTTCATAAAAATGGGATATATGTTACCGTTCAGTTTACCGCTTAGTCTTTCTAGTAGCCTACTGTCCACACTCTAGTAATCTCCACTATGATAACACAATCCGCTTGGTTCTCGTTATCGTAACCTTTATTATCAACGCATACCGGCAACCTGGAAAACAGATTTGTTGCAGAAGTACGAACTTTGCCAAAGAATACCGACGAGAAGCTGGCCGTCTCATCTTCCACAGACTGAAAACCAATTAATTAGAGCCCCCTCACCGGTAACAGGGTCTGAAAGAGTATCGTTGTCCAACAATTTCTCTACTCATGACATGTTGTCAGCATATTCACTTACTGATGCATATGTACATAATTTTTTGAGTGTACTGTAAATTTACAAACAAATAAATAAATAAAATTAAACATCGCCAGCACTATTGTATGACGTTGAAACAAAATTATAACATTTAAGAGGCCGTGCTATTAATGCGCGAAACACAAAAGTAAATAAACAAGTTCCCCGCTGGTATTTCTTTGTCGAACATAATCCAGTTTGATGAAAGCCAAACCGAGGGAGAGACACACTACACAGGTAATAATATGAGAAACATGATGCGGAGACCCCAACAAACACACAACATTTCTCCGTCCGTTTGCTGTGCAAACACACACACACACACAGTGACGATGCGTAGGCAGGTATACAAGAGGGAGAGCGCGCTCGCGCCCGCTGCCAGACGAAGCAGGGCGGTTTGAAATTTCTGGGCGGTTCCAAACAAGGAAATCCATTTGTCAAACAAGAGGAGAATGTTTGCCTCTAATGAGAGGATTTCGTGAGGTTGGTTCTCTCTTGGTTGTTGTGCTGCTGCTGATGCTACCTGTGGCAAACACACACACACACACACACACACACACACACACACACACACCAGCTGCGAAAGGCGCACGTAGTTCAGCGTCTGAAACCCTCCTCGCCTGCCAGACCCACCTCGCGTCCTGTTTTTCGTATCGTGTTCAGAATTTAATCCTAAAAACGGTTAAAAAGGTGTTCTTCCTATCGATGAAATCTGATGACAACCCTCTTCACTTGAGGGCACCAATGTGTGCACCAACTGATCTCACACGTTATATTCTGAGCACAGACGTTTTATTCTGAGCACAGAAGAGAAGACTGCGATCACAAGGAAGACTGATCGCTTACCGTCAACCGTACAGATCGAACTGAATCGGAAGTTATCGCCACAGTCATCAGCTCCACGGATCACTCTAGTCATGATTCATATCCTACCATTCTATGCTGTCTGTGACTGTGTAAAAAAAAAAAGCAAACTAAGCTCGGTTATTCTAAACTGTATGTAGTGGGTACGACACTGCATCTGGTTTATAGTGCGTGTGTGTTAGCAGGGATCAAGTGAATTCGGAGAGACAGTGCCTTTGTACTGGGTTGACTGGGCACTGGTCCTCGAAAATTCCCAGGTTGGATGAAGTGATGTCAGCTCCCAAATGAGCCCTCAGCCTCTCTCCAATCCAGACCGTACTGCGTGGTGTACAGCCACATCCTATAAGAGGTGACCCTGTTGATGCAGAACAGTACGGATCTAGACCGGAAGGTCGATAAATATTCCTGGTGGAGGGCAGCAGTGGCCACCAGTAGGGCGTACGGGAAATGTTCCTGGACCGGCTTATCTTTGGAATATTACAGGCGGGAATCTAATTGGGTTTAGTCGGTGGAACTGGGTCCTCTAATGGAGGAACCAGAATACCTACCTTATTGTTGTAGGGACAATTATCCTTGTACCGAGGTTTCACTGTAACTCTTTGCCTATCGTCTCTTCTTGTTTCTAACACGAACACTCTTTCCTTCTCCTTCGCGGCGTCCCCCAGTTCCCGTATCGCTTTCGTATTCACTGTTCCACGTTTCTGCCACACACACACAACAACAATGTCCAAAATAATTCAATTAATTACCGATTTACAATTGCACGAAACAACAACAAAAAAAGGCATCGACGACTGACAAAGACATCACAATATAATTTTAATCACGAGATGGTAAACTTTTTTATTTATATTTAATTAACACAAACACGCTAGAGTAACAGTGCACGGGGTGGTTGACATGACTCTCCCAGACAATAAATCTAACAAGTCAACAGCTGGTCGCTAACAAACAACAACTTTATTAATTATTATTATGATTATTACTTTAGTTATAGCCCTTACACCGGGGGTGGTGTGTATATATTATATAAATACAGTATATTGTACACGGTTACATCTAACTGAGCGCGATCATGCGATCTAGCGGTCGTGGCAACAATAATAATCGTCTGATGCGATCTACGCTGACGATGGGCGTCAGCGATACTGGTGGTGAAGGTGGCGAACGCAACACGCTCCTCGCCTCGCACAGCTGACTTGATTGCAACGAACACCGTCCACTGACTCACTTCACCACTGCCGGGGAATCAAACTAACATCACATGTTAATTAGTGTAACACTACACGCGCTCTAGCGGACGCTGGTAGCAGTAGTAATAGTGTCGCGTTATAAATACATCGGCAATTAATTCTTTCCCTCGTTGTGTTGGTGCAATACGAACACCCCATCAGCGCGACGCGGCCGAGCGGACAATTAACTGTTGTTTTGAATTATTCTCTGTTGTTTACCAAATTGGCCCCAATCAGGAAAATATTTACGTAAGCGTTTGGTAACAAACAAAACCACTGCTGCCGTCGGGTGAACGACGCACGCACGCACGCACGCAACCCAGCCCGTGAACACGTTAGTCCATTACTCCGTATTCCATTCTCGTCCAGTACTGTTTGCGTACGGCAAGCGTACATCGTTTAATAATGAAAACCTTATTACTATTACATACAAGACGACTTTAAAAAATTTATTTAAATTTAAAACTTTCTACACGATGGGTGATGAGCTACTGTGTGTAGGAAAAAAAATTGAAGCCCCCCCCCCCAAACAAACACAATGCTCTTGTTCTGTCCTTATCCTTTCTACTAAATCGTAAATGTGTCTCCTTTAACCGTTTGAAGGTATCTGAAATTGTTAAGCCTGTGGGCATTTCCGATGAAAGGGTACATCACATTCTTACTGAGGAATTAGGTATGAAAAAGCCGTCTTCTGCAAGATGGGTGCCGCGTTTGTTGACAATTGTCCAAAAACGCATGCGAATGCAAGCTCATCACGAATGTTTGGACCGTTTTAAGAAAAATCTGAAAGATTTTATTTGTAGATTTGTAACAACTGATGAACCTTGGGTCCATTACTTTACTCTAGAAACAAAACAACAGTCGAAACAATGGATGCATAGTGATTCGCCGCCTCCAAAATCGGTGAAACCAATTTTGTCGGCTGGAAAGTGTATAGATCCATTTTTCTGGGATGCTAAGGGGATAGATTTGCTACTAGATTGCCCTGAAAAGCGTCACACGATAAATGGAGAGTATTATGCTAACCTTTTCATCTATTCCCAAACCTCAAAAAATTTTCGGGGGGAAGCGATTTTCCTCAGATGACGAGCTGAAAGCGGCAGTAAACGGTTATTTTGAAGGCCTAGAAGAATTTAAATTTAAAACTTTCTACACGATGTGTGATGAGCTACTGTGTGTAGGCAAAATCATTAAAGCCACGTCCCCCCCTCCTTAAAACACAATGCTCTTGTTCTGTCCTTATGCGTTCTACTGAGTCGTCAATGTGTTGAGTCTCCTTTAGAGTGCATTAAAAAAGAAATATTATGGCGTAAAAACCAATAATTTATTTCTGTTGGTTCAAAAATTGTAGTTGAACTTCTTTGAATTTGACGGTCGAAAACCTGAAAGGGCGAGGAGGAGGAGGAGAAAGAGGGGTTAAAATATAGTACTCAACTTTGTTTCGTGTAACTAACGTGAAGACGATAACCCACATCAAAGTCGGGAGAGAAGGCGAAATTAAAAAACAAGAAAGTAGAATGTGCTGAGACGGACACAATTGTAACTGTCCCCTGTTACTTCTTCGCCGACCGAGAACGAATGAATGAGAGAGAGAGAGAGAGAGAGAGAGAGAGAGAGAGAGAGAGAGAGAGAGAGAGAGAGAGAGAGAGAGAGATTGAATTTGATGTCTCGTCAATAATGCACTCGTCAGACAGAGCATTGTGTTAGAAAAACACATACAAACGAAAATAATTAAGGTGAGGTTTAGCGAGCGTCTCTACATTTATCAGATCAAATTCCATGCGTGATTAGGTACCTCCTGTGTGTGTGTGTGTGTGTGTGTGTGTGTGTGTGTGTGTGTGTGTGTGTGTGTGTGTGTGTGTGTGTGTGTGTGTGTGTGTGTGTGTGTGTGTGTGTGTGTGTGTGTGTGTGTGACTATATGGCTCACTATCGCACGCACTTCCACACGCTCGCAGACAGCTCTCCTCCGCACACTCTCTCTCTCACTCTGCTGGACCTGTCGGCTATATACATTACATCGGTCGACGTGTATAATGAACGTATACGATTAATCAAGCCACTGTCACGGATATAAGGTGATAGGAACAGACTCCGTGACCGCAGAGTCGCAAAGTATACGCTGCTAATAACGGTCGTAATTTAAATAATGTGTGTGTGTGTGTGTGTGTGTGTGTGTGTGTGTGTGTGAGAGAGAGAGAGAGAGAGAGAGAGAGAGAGAGAGAGAGAGAGAGAGAGAGAGAGAGAGAGAGAGAGAGAGAGAGAGAGAGAGAGAGAGAGAGAGAGAGTGGATTAAGAACGCTTTAATATTAAAAGAAGCAAAAATTTTCACTTCTTTTGGTTAATGAAGAGGATAAAAGTTTCGGAAACCATGAGACGTCAGTGGCTTGATCATCTTCTCCCTCATCTTCAAACGAACATCTCAAATGATTTATGAAAGTAGTTGCTATTAAAAAAAAGCCACGAAGTTCGATGTAATACAGAATGAGAGTATCAAGACAAACCGTTTCAGAGTACGCGTATACAAGTCAAATTAGAAAGTACAAGATCTAAACATATTTCATATCACTAAACGAAGACTTCTACATGAGCGAAATTAATCTTCAGAAGAATCTGTGTTAAATATGAAACCAAGTCTCTGAAGAATATGGTCGGTGTTTTGTATGCAGCTCTGGAATGTACACATCAGAAACAAGGTCCGTCTACAACGAATGGAAATATCTGACAAGTTCCAAATTGGTTACTGGAAAGAAAAATGACGAACATAAATGACAAAAGGTGAAATGGGCTGAAGCTGCTAGAAGGAGGATAGCAACATCTTGAGAAAGGACTGTTCATAGAAATAAATAACGCAAGAAGGTATGACGCGGAAAAGAGGAAGATGAAGAACATGCTGTTGAAACGGATTTGATGACTGGCGAACTTAAAGAAAGGCTGAAACCTGACTTTGACTTACGGCAGAATCACCACTGACAATGAAAGTGTCTAAAGGCGCCGTTCAGGGGTTCGAATTCGGTATTTCGCCGTTTCTTTGTCTCAGAGCTGTCGTCTCAAGTCTCAGAGCAGTCAACTCGTATCAGCTACACAAAGTTCACTGGCCCAGTGGCCGCCCGCATCGGTCTATCATTCGTTTATCTCTACTGAGATTCGTAACTGTTTTTGACGCTGACGCTCCGAGTTTGCCTTACACAATGAATATTAATCCACCCCTCTGAATAACGTCTACTTTAAGTACAATAATGAAAGTCGAATTCTCAAGAGAAATTGATACATTTTAACACCACAATGTGACCAAACCGGACTTCAAGAAAAAAAAAACCCCAGTTCTTTGTTTCTTAACGAATTATTGTTGATTTCCGCGTACTGCGTTTTTCGTGAAACAGCGGGCGAAAACTGAAGAGGAGCAACAAGACCAAAGACGTTTCAAAATAATATTTTAATAAAAGTAATATACGCCTTAACTTAATTCGAAACAATGATATATTTTTCTTTCTATAATGACATGTACTGTGTTTTAAAAGTAATGAGGTTGGATTGTACGTACAATTTAATACTGACACATCAAATAATAAACAATTTTATCCTATTCAAAGTAGTTTTCTTAGGAAGCTTAGACGTTAAAAGCTTAGTTCCATTAATTAAAACCTTAATTTATTAGTGACCTTGAATCATAAACGTTGAAAAGTTTTGCGAGTTTCGGTCAACTATTAGACAACATTTTTAAACCAATTTTTATTGCCTTCATAACTACAGTTTGTACTTGATGAAAACAACAAAAATTGTAGAAACATGGACACGAAAGTGTTTTATCTTACTGACCAAAAGTCACAAAATGTTTCATTATGTATTGTTAAATCTATAGATGCCAATGCAATTAACCGGTTCATCACAATTTGGTTGTGATCCGCGCTTCCAAAACGATGGTCCCGAAGTTGACTTTTGAATTCAAAACAGGAAATAATCACATACAAAGAGGAAAGGACTATGGAAGACCAATAGAAGGTCACAGGGGGTAAGGGGGCTGGTAATGACCTTTTTGGCCGAATACTAGCTCACAGAATGTACGGTGCTTAACCTCATGAAGATAACACTCACGCGCCAAATTTCATGAACAGTCGCTAGACTTCAATTTAATTTCATGAACAGTCTAGCGACTTCAGGTTAATTTCATGAACAGTCTAGCGACTTCAGGTTAATTTCATGAACAGTCTAGCGACTTCAGGTTAATTTCATGAACAGTCTAGCGACTTCAGGTTAATTCATAATCATTCAATGTTATAGGCCCGACAGTCGTTCCTGAACAGTAAGCTGCGCCGACCCATTTGATGAATTACCTCCCCCCCCCCTTACAACTTATAGCTAAGTTATCTAGAGAGAAGGGACTGGAGACAGTTCCCTGTCCCACTTCCATATTATCCCCCTCTCTGTCACACACATGCTGCCACTGCTCTCACCAGTCTAGTTGCAACCGATGTTCACACTATGAAACACTACACAAGACTGTTGTGCGCATGTGTTGTTAGCCTCGCGACGAGCTGTTTGTACACTGCGCATCTGTAAGCCACTGTTCAATCTCTAGCGTCAGGTTTCTACTATCAACTGACGATCAATCCTCGTATCTATCAAGAGTCGACATACTATCGCATTATGCTTTGTCCCCAGGCAAGGATTCATTCTAGTTTCTCAGGCACTCAAATTGTTTTATGCCTCCTAAAACTATGAACCATGAACCTAGGACAATTTTCGTCTCCGTACGATTGTTTTAACCTGTTCAGTGTTTCTGTTGCACTTTCTTCTAGTTAATCACACAATTTGATTGCATAAATAATGCTGGTTAATGTTAAGAACGGGACAGAAAACGAAAACATACAAAAAAGTCGTGGCGCGGTCGCATCTGGTACGGTTTAGAAGTTGAAAATTTTTATGAAAATAATCAAACGATATAGCTTTGCTGCTTCTTGATGTCGTACCACACCGATGACATTTGGTGAAAAAATTCTCAAGACAAACTTTGTAGACTTTCGCCTAGGCCAAACGCTATTTTAACTTTGTAGTGTTTACTTGCAAAACTGCTACTTGTCATGTTCCGGACGAGGCCTTTCAGTGTTTCCACCATTTTTTAGTCCTAAACCACGACCTTGTCCATGACCTAGACCTATTGTCGTGGTTTAGGACTTGAAAATGGTGAAAACACTGAAAGGCCTCGTCCGGAACATGACAAGTAGCAGTTTAGCAAGTAAACACGACAAAGTTGGAATTACAGAGTCTGCTAATTCAAATAACAAGATGAACCAACGCTATTTTCGAAAATTTGAGAAGTCAACGTAGCAATATACCTACAACTGAGCAACAGACATTATATATTTCCAGTGCCGTATATTATTAATGTCATATTGTTTTGTCTAAATATAAGATACAAGTACCAGTAACATGCTTTTACCAATCAATAGTGATCGGATTTTTAATTCTGTATAATTCTGCATTTACTATACATATGTATGTATGTATAATGTATCTGTATCCACTAGCTTCGTCTTTTTGTTCTAATCCATTCGCTATTTTTACGTTTCCAATGATTTATTGCGACATAATGTTACGACAAACCAATAATTAGCCTGTACGAGAACATAATTATCTGCGCAATAGCCCACACACGACGTACGGAAACTGTCTGTGACCGCCATTGTTACCGCGACTCCGTCTTGTCGACATTTAATCGTACGCGGATATTCAACCAGTTATTTCTTCTTCTTCTTCTTCTTCTTCTTCTTCTTCTTCTTCTTCTTCTTCTTCTTCTTTTTCTTCTTCTTCTTCTTCTTCTTCTTCTTCTTCTTCTTCTTCTTCTTCTTCTTCTTCTTCTTCTTCTTCTTCTTCTTCTTCTTCCTTTTTGTTTCAACCAAAGCTCACATGCAACGCTTATACGCTCGCCTACCCCCACACACACATACACCTCACCCGAGTTGAGTATGCACAAACACTTTACTAGATCATTGTTCATAACAAAAACTAGACAAATTTTCGTTACTTGTATAAACTATCGTCTATATTAAAGTCGGCGACTATTATTTTGGACACTGGTATTATGGCTTATGGCTGCGGTGCTGCTGTTCTACGCATTCTTCCTGTAATAAATATTTTCTTTTCCTTATCCTCCTCCTGCAATTCTGGGATTAGTCAGTTTCCCCAGTAGGATGGGGTAAGCAGTGAGCCTACAGGAAGACGATGGAGCACTCGGTTTGGAAAGCTTGGTTTGAAGTCTTGAACCAGCACTAGGCCCTAAAGTTATGGAGGGAGGTCGCATACCGGATACGAGTTACTGAAGACGCCTGCTGCGGAAGCCGCCGAAATGTTAAGCGGAATTCCAACAAAATTTATAGAGCACTGCACCGAACGCCCCGGTAGTTTCTACAAATAGCCCTACTTTTCATATCGTTAATCAGTACATCGAAATCTGCAAGTAAAGTTATTCTCCGGGTTGTTCGGCGGTGGTCCTCTGGTTATAAATCCAGACATTTCGGCTGCAGCTGCGCCACACCCATCTTCAATGGGCCTTCCGTTGTGCTCCTCACTGACGACGCTACACTGGCTATGGGCTGTGTGGTTGTGCGTCGCAGAAACGTACCATATGGAATCTGAGTTCCGGAGCTGCCTTCAGGAGTACGGCGCTACACTCCAAACCGTCTGGATGCGGGCTGCTGTCTTAAGGGCCAGAGCTCGGTCAATCAGTAGCCGGAGAAGCAGAACGGAAGACCCAGTGACGATGACTGCCGCAACTGCGGCCGAAACGTCTGGGTTAATAACAAGAAGACCACGGCCAACACCAACGAAAGCTCTGACGTTCCTTTCTGAATTAGCACCCAGCAAAGAATTAAAAAAAATATATTAATATATATTATTTTGTGATGTTTTCAATTTGTTTCTTCTGCAAGTAGATAATATTGTAGCCTATATTCTTTTTAACACCTGACGCACGTTTCACTGAAAAATATCAGTATCATCAGAGGTTTCTAAGTGAATTAATAACAATCGAAATAATTCTATTAATATAAAATTAACGAATAATCGAATTTGTATCGATTTTAATGTAAAATAAAATAACTGATAATCGATTTAGGTCGATTAGTTAACGATTGTTTTAATGTTTATTTTCTTCAGCAGCTGTTTTCTCGGTTATATTTGAAATTTTGTTTATATTTTATTCATTTTTATTTTTTAGTAAATTTATAATTTTAAATAGATCGTCTTGTTTTGTTTTTATTTGGGTTTGTTCTTTAATTAATAAATTATTGTTATTGTGTTTGTAAATGTTAAGGTTTTCCCAAATATTCATTTTTTGACCTTTTTGTATGTTTTTAAGTAATTTTATATTTTCAATGTTTGGAATCTGGTGGTTATTATTTAGACAATGTGTGGCTAAATTAGATTTATAAATATTTGGTTTTAAATATGCATTGCGGTGTTGAACGAATCTATCTCGTAGTTTTTTCTTCGTCTGGCCCACGTAAAATTTATTGCAATCTGGACATTCTATTTTATATATTCCATTTTTATTGTGAGTATTGGATTTAGTTTTAGGTTTTATTTTATTAAAAATTATATTATCTGTATTATAAGATATTTTTAAATTAGTATCTTTAAATATTTTATTTAGTTTTTGAGTTATATTTCCGTAATAAGTGAAGGTTGTATATTTTATATTATTATTAATAGATGAATTTTTAAATGTAGTGTTGTTTTTAGGAATTTTATTAGTGATTTTATGTTTAATTTTATTTTCTAATTTATTAATAGTTTTTATTTTGTATCCATTTTTAACTGCTATTTGTTGGATAATTTTTCTTTCTTTGTTTCTTTCTGTGTTATTTAATGGGATCCTAAGCATTCGGTAAATCATGGAATTAAATATTAATTATATATTAATTAAAATATTAATTATATATTAATATATATTATATATTTATTATTAAAATATATCTGGGTACAGTCACTATATTATTCTTTGTCCACCCTTCTTATATTAGCTATATATCTGCAGCAGAGCATACTTCTCGTACCATCGAAAATAAAAGGTTACTCTGCGATTGTATTGCGTAAACACTAAAGAAGTTGAGCCTATAACTTTAGTCTTCTGTACTATGTGTCGTGATTATACTGTCGGTTCTTCGCTCAATTTTAAACGTTCTTAGCGGCAAGCTCACACTTCGAAGGCCTGGAAGATTTTTACAAGTCTTCCTTTTCGCGTATCGACGTTTCGAATCCATGTAACAGCAACCACATACCAAACGTACTCATTGTCCAGAAGTAGACGGTTTTACATTGCAAAGTACTTGTGCGAAATACCTGATGAACCCTTGTTTCTGCTTCTTCTCGTCGACATTCTACTATCAGAAGTTCACCTTTGCTACCGAACAAGGAATGCGGTGGCGTATGCCATTCCACTGCACGCACCACTGTAATACTCCACATTTAAAGTACGTTTAACACAGTACCGGAGTGACTTGACTGTCTCTCACAAGGTATTTCTTGTAACGAATATAAAAAACACACTTTAACAAATTATTCAATAAATTACACTTACATATAATGTACGAACGTCCAATCTAATACGCACACAAAATTACAACTAAATACGTCTTCTGAGCGTCTGAACAATGTTTTCAGAGCCAGTAACACCCCACTGACACAAGCACACACATCCATTTAGTAGACCCCTCGGTCCTCAGGCGTCTCGGCAGCAAAACTGGTGTGCGTACAGTACCAGTTCTGTTCTTACTATTTCAAAGTGTCTTTTGCGTTGACAAATAAAGAAAATCGCTTTCACCTTATTGCATACGACCGCATCCAATAATGGAGCGAAAACACTACGCTCACCCACCAGATGTGGATTCTACAAGAACGAAAGCGTGACAAAGATTCAAATGATTGGTAGCATTACTGGAAAGAAAAGTGGTCTATATAAAATGACCTACGATCACGCTAATGAAGAAAAGAATTTATTTACAATTTGACGCTTTCTGAACAAACAAATCGTCTGAGGTAAAAACTTTCACCCAACGAACAAAATATCTATTAATACTGTTTACTATAAAACTTTAAAATTGGCAGTGAACGAAATTGAATAATCTTCCACGACTTTTTACTGCGAGGTCTGTAATATTTCTACAGAACCTTAAATGATTTCTCATTAAAAAGTATATCCGTGAATATATTTAAAATGTATACTAATATTCGTACATACGTTTTGGAACATAAATAACGCTCAAAGGAAAATAAATGGTTCTACATTACACACCGTTGAAAATCGTTTAATAGATTTTTCAAACAAAAAGCAATGAATAATTTAACAATTCCCTCCGGTGGACAGATTCATTACGACGTTTAAAGAAGACGTATAAATAAATATATATCTAAAAAAGAGAAAATGAAGAAAGAAGAACCAATAAATGAGAGCAGTTTAGGTGACAGGCGGGTATAATTGAATATTTAATGAGTGCGTATGTGTGTGAGTGTGTGCGAGTGCGTGTCCGCTTGAGTGGTTTGGTCGGTCGGGTCTCGAATCCAAGTCGTCGGAATGATTTATTCTCAAGTCGCGTGAAGAGTCAATTACGGCGGTGCACACCAGAGACCGCGCTGTTGCAAAACAAAAATTTACCTCCGCGTCCCCGATTTCCCAGTATTATTTAATACACTTTGTCCGAAACACTCTTCAAATTATTGGACTGGATGACGAGGCGCATTTCTATGTCTGTGTGGGGGGGGGGGGGGGCACATACCAAACTGAAGTAACGGGCAAAGTCAAGAAAACGAATGAAACACCGCCAAAATGGATGGAGTAACGACAAAAAGAATTGGAATTAAAACAGAATTAGTGAGTCTCAAGTTTCATGAACTGCATTCTATTCTAAGGAAAAACTAATGAAACAAACAAAGGAAATAACACACGAACGAGTTCTGCTGCCAAAGCTGAAGTAAAGCTGCGGACTATGAGTGTTAACGGAGTATTTAAAATAACAATTAGAAGTACGTGAAATGGAAAGTGTTAACGATCAGAACAGACGAGATCAGTAGAGAAACAATTCGCATAAGTAGGCCTATATGTAAAGGTAAGAAGTAAGCTGACAAACTCGACACGTTAAGTGTTAGAGAACACATCAGAAGACACTGATAGAAATAGACGAAAACCGTCGCCGCGAAACCTAACGTAGAAGAAGACGGTTCTTACCATCGAAGCGCATATAGGCCCACGAGTCTACGAACTATAGTTTGGCAAGCGCGTCTCATTTATACGCTGTCCAGGCAGTGAAGACGGCTGGAGGGTTAGGAGACCCTCACACACACACACACACGCACACACTGACAGGCCGCCTAACAATAGACAGGGACAGGCCTTTGACCTGCGCTGCTGTCTTTTTAGTTACAGTCCACTACAATAAATTAAATTTTATTGTCGTGCTTAAACTTTTAATTTTGATTGTTCCATTGAATTCAGACTGTAATTTCATTTAAAATAAGTCCAAACACGAAGTTTTTATGGCGATATTCAAATGTTTTACATTTATTTGTTTATTTTAAACTATTGTTAATTATTGTTAAACTTTAGAACACCATCTAAGCGACTATTATTAAAAATGATGAATATTAAAAACTAAGTTACTGATCATCTTATTTATTTTTCAACTATTTTTCTGTGACACTCCCTTTAATTTTTTTTCCGATTCACCAATTGTGATACTCGATAAAGAGCAGATTGACGACCCACCTCTTTATTGTTATAATACTGAAAAAATTAATCAACATATGTAACAGATTTTAATATATAGATATAAAGATTATTTTCAAACCTCATATTTTTATTTCAAATAAACAATATATGAAATAATAGTTGTTATACGTTATCGAAATAATTGTTTGTCTTTTTACTAGCACGAACTTTTAAAACCTATAGTATAAAGTTGCACTCAACCCAAGCTACATTTAGCAAAACAACAAAATTGCTACATTTTGTAAATATTTTATTAGAATTTTGATTTTTAATTGTTGTAAATTTGTAAATATTGATAAACTTGTATATAACTTTTAATGCGGCCATCGGCAGTCTCAAGCCTGCAAAATAAGCATCAGAGTTTTGAACGCAGAGAGAAAGTTAATTTTAAAATTCCGAGTATATACTTAGTTGAATTTTGAGCTCGAGTTTAAAGCCTTGTATAAAAAAAGTAAAGTAGCCTAACTATTTAGAATTAATTTGACGTGTAGTATAAAAATATACTAAAAGTAATGCGCATCCGCTACGATGAATATACAAAAAGCCAGCGAGATCGGCCGCTGGCAGTTCTCAGTGTCATTTGACGGGCCGATTTAATCGGCCGCTAGCAGTTCCAACAATGAACCATAGGGCCATTTAACCGGCTTCTGGCATCCAAAGGGAGTGTATCAGAAAAATAGTTGAAAAGTAAATTAAGTGATCAGAATCTTAGTTTTTAATAATATTTGTTTAATAACAGTCGCGTAAATAATTCTCAGAAGTTTAGCAATCACAATATTTCAAAATAAACAAATAAGAGTAAAACATTTGAAAATCGTCGTACAAACTTCGTGTTTGGACTTATTTTAAATGAAATCACAGTCTGAATTAAATGGAACGACCAAAACTATAAGATTAAGCAGAATAACAAAATTTAATTTATTATAGTAAACTGTATTTAAAAAGACAGAAGCACAGGTCAAGTGCCGTCCCCCGTCTATTGTTAGGCGGCCTGCCAGTGTGCGTGCGTGAGCCAAGGGTCTCCTAACCCTCCAGCCGCCTTCACTGCCTGGACAGCGTATAATCATCCATTTACTCTTATTTGAATCTTAATTCTTTATAGCAAAATGTCTCTTACTCCAAATACATACGAGCAACATTTTACACTTTGAAGCAATACACTCGGCACTGAAGTTTTCGCTTCGGGCGTGTGTCCCACGACACATCCGATTTTTTTATGACCGAAGAAATTGTATACAAGAACGACCAGACGTTACATAGCCAGACAGACCAGTAAAAACGCCAGATAGTCGGCTCGCCAGAAGGCGTTAGACGCTGGGCCCTCACACGGACTTTTTAAAATTGCATATAGATTTTTTTTTAAATGAACGTTCAAATACAAAATCACCAACTTCAAAATCCACATTTACTCTATTTCGACTTAACGATAAATTAGGTAAAAATTTGTTCGAGTCGAATTACTAAAGCAAAAACATCTTAAACAACTGTATCTAGAGTATCATATCGCATTGTCGAAGACTACCGCTCTCACGACTCTTGCAAAAGTAATCACGATGTCTGTAGGTAGTGGAAATAAAATGTTTTTTACACGTGGTTTCGGTAAAACGAGAGAGGAGAATTGATTATATGTTACTTAACCTTTCGTTAAGTACGTGTTGTGACGTTGGTAAGTTTATATTTCACCTACAAGACTATCAGGTGACAACGGACTACCGAGAAAGGATAAATCTAAAAGGCATCGGTGGTGTATCGAGCAGCTGATCCGGACACAAATCTGTGGCGCCTGACATTTAGTGCTGCAATAAAACCAAATGACCGTCACCGTGATTAAGCGTTCGTTTTACGATTGTTGCAAGCAAGCTCGATGCCGCGGATACACTTTAAATAAATCCAACGACATTAACCGTTTTCTCACTGTTTACTTTCGTTTCATTGAACCCCGCGTCGTCGTCTAATGTAAATATTCGCTTTGCACAAAGTGGAGAACGAACGGTATTTGAAGACAGTTTGATTACCTTCTTTCCCCCGGCTTAAATTACAGTGTGTCTCTCACTTTCGAAACTGCTTGAATTCTTCTTCGGCCTCTTCTCTCTCCCTCTCTCTCTCTCTTCTTAAATTACTATTAAATTACAAATTGCGTCAGCGCGGCGCGGTGTGAAAGTCGTGGGCGTTTAGAACTCAATTAGTAGTTCCTTGGTAGCAGGTAGTTTGTCCGGAGGTCTCCGTGTGATTAGATTTGGGTAATTACACGGTGCGAGGAGGTATCAAAAGCGCGGCCGACTACAGTACGTGCCATTACTGTGTTGAGCAAACGAAGGCTTCTATTTGCTCTTTCGAAAGAAATGAGAAACAACGAAACTTATTGGTTTGAGTTGAAATAATCTTTGCGACGGTAATGACGAGCAGAACTTTGTTTTGCTTGAAGTTCACAAGAATTTTTCGCAATGTTATCTAAACTGGTAGTAAATATACAGTATAGGGTTACACCGTTAAATGAATAATAAGCATGCACACAATACAAGCAAACCAACAGAAAATGAATAAACAGAGTGAAAAGTAATACCGTCATGACATGTTTTCAAGAGAAGAAAAATATTTCATGTTCTCCGGAGTTTCGAGAATAGACAGCATTAGTAATACATTAAGAAAACCAAAGTTGATACAAGCATACAGATAACGAACAACAGGCTGACAATTTAGAACACAACGAAAGTCGACATATGTCAATAGTAACGGATTAGAGTTCACAGAAAGGAGAAGAAGATGAAGTCGAAGATACCGGAGTGATCATGGTGAAAAGAACTACATGGCAGGTCGAGATTGGGAAGACGGATGGAAACTGTGACTGAGAATTACAGAGATCCTTACACAGAAAGACGTTGGTAATCCGAAACTTGATAATCCGGAAAGAAATAAGGAACACGCTTTGCATTATCCACAGTGATCATACACGTTCACTATGCTTAGGCTAAAGATATTTACCCTATTTTTTTTTTACAGTACAAAACCTATCATCCAGATGAATTGAGAGAATCGGCATGTTCGGAAAATCGAACGATTTTAGCATCCCAAAACGCTAAAAATACCGTTGCCAATGTGTTTGTCATATTACGCGTATGTACTTAAGTTATAATAAATGGTTTGAAATACCAGGGCTATTCAGAAAGCAAGTTCCGATAGGGTATTAAAGGAATCTATTTACAAAACATTTTTTTGGCTATTTGAAGTACGTACCTGAAAGTACTTTTCTATAGGCCTATAGTTTCCGTCGTTTTTTGAAACACTTCTCATAGCGAGGCACCAGGCTATTGAAGCATTTCTCATTACGAGGCATCAGGCTATTGAAACACTTCTCATAGCGAGGCACCAGGCTATTGAAACACTTCTCATAGCGAGGCACCAGGCTATTGAAACACTTCTCATAGCGAGGCACCAGGCTATTGAAAGACTTCTCATACGAGGCACCAGGCTATTTCTTCTTCTCCTCTTCAAGGATTAGGTTATATAAACCTGTTCTGGCAGGTTCATACCCATCTCATCCTCCGACGACCTACGTCTCTTCTACAAATGGCTTTATAGGTCAGTGCCGCTTTCGGCAATCGATCCTCTGTCATTCTTTTCAGATGATCCCACCATTGTCTTCTGAAAATCGAAATAATTTCATTTATGTCCAATTACTTCAAGTTCTGCTCTGATATCCTCATGCCTTATTCTATCTTGCAATGTACAGTTTAAAGTATTTCGAAAAAACTGCATTTCAGCAGTAATACTTGTAGCACCCAAAGCAGCCTCGGGATACTGTGGCAGCAGGACCCTGGCAAAGGATAAGCATTTGAATAAGTGGATCGCTTTTCTCTGTACACAAATCTACTCTCAACTCTGCGTAGAGTAGGCCTATACAGTGGAACTTGGTTACAACGTCATTGAAGGGACCAACAAAATAATGACGTTATGTCCGAGAGACGTTATAAAAGAGTCGTTATAAAAGACCCTTTTTAATCACTAGTAAGGAAGGAGAAATAAAAAAAAAGATCTTTGCATTATTAACATTATTCGTGATATTTATTCTAAAGTTTACAAACTGCATTTCATTTATACAAACAGCATGAAGAATATTTTAAAAGATCAAAAAGAAAGTACATGTAACTTACTGTCGAAAGTAATCCGTAATTTTCTTTTGAACGCTCCTTTCTGAAAAATAAATTCTTTCTGTTGTGCTGTGGAGATGCTGCGCTGCATTGAACGTGTCGTCAGACGTCTCTCTAAAGCAGTAAAATCGTGAAAGAGTTTCGGCGGCTCTCATTGCTTCCTGTATTGTCGGACAAACGATGACGGCATCCTCCTCTTGCTCAGCATCTTCTTCAACACTATCTTTTGCTTCTATGTTTTTTACTTCCACGAAAATTTCTGCGTCACTCAACACTTGGAATGTTTCTACTTGGTCATCCACTGATGCATAGGAATCAAGTTCATTTCCAAATTCATTTACGTCGAATTTCTTAATCCACTCCGAGAGCGGCAAGTCGTCGTCTTCGTCATCATCGGGTAAATTTTCTGTAGCATGGGCGTAGCGCGCACATATTTACATTTGTATGAAATTTAGAGTAAAATATCTGATAAATTTTTGACGCTATAACAGAGTAGTACAATATTTAGTGACGTTAAAACCGGGAATTTTTATAATGTTAAGGATATCAGTTTGACCGGACTTATGACAAAATAACGCTACACCCGAGTTGACGTAACAGCCGAGGCCGTAATAACCAAGTTCCACTGTATATACCATTTTTAACTTCGCCGAGTGATGAGATCTAGATTCAGAGACGCGACAACCGTCCAGGTCAGCCGACACATTCAGATTCCATAGCCAACACGTAGAGAAGTTATTACTAACCCGGTCTTCTTTCGTGTTAACTCAAGACATTATCGTCTCTTCGACTTCTCCTCTGTTTCTTGCTTTATTATATTTATTGTACGGATTATTTGTTTGTTTCACTTAATCTCACGCTAGTTTTAACAAAAACAGAGAAGCGAATTAACATAAAAACACTAATGCCCTGTGTACAGGTACCGCGCTGGGTTTGATAAACAGCCTCTGTCTGCCCGTGTAGCCGACGCGACGGTGGTACCCCCGGGAGTAAATTCCCGGCTCATACATACACAAGTGTGTACATTATACGGCACGTACTCGGATTGAAACAAATTATGAATTCCTTTGTGTGTGAGTGCGTGCGCGTGTGCGTCACAGCGGGAAAGGAAAACCGAACGAACCAAGTTTATACCACCGGACAAAGACGCGGGCAGGGACGTTGAATTACAAATTATTATCAAGAATTATATCTTCCATTATTAATGCTGTTATTATTTTTACCGCGATGTTCGTCTTCGTTAGCCGGTTTGTAAACGTGTTTCAAAACGATTATTATTGCCCCGCCGCGCCGCGCCGACCGCTGTACTTATGCGTACAGGCTACTCTTTGTCGTCGTCATTGTAGAAACAAATGTTGGTTTTTCTCTCTGTTTGTTTGACCGTTTCGGTTTATATATATTCGCCTGCCTCTCCCTCTCTGAGTCTCTGTCGCTTGTCGTTTTTCGTTTCTTTCCCTCCTCACTCCGTATTTCTCGCTCTCATATGTATTTGCCGTAAATATTTGTCGTTGCGTTTTATTAAAAAAATTGTTATCATGAATCATCGTCCCAACAGCGGGTCTGTCTGCCCAGCGTTTTGACCGTTATTTGCTTAGTCTCTCTCCCCCTCCCCGCTACCGTACTCCTCTATTACAGCCCCCCTCTCTCACTCTCTCTCTCTCTCTCTCTCTCTCTCTCTCTCTCTATATATATATATATATATTCAATCACTTTCTGCTACAGTCCGTTTCTTGATGTAGGCTTATATAATACATTTAATATTTATTAATAAATTTACCTCAAGATATACCTTTTTTCCCCTTATTAGGAACATGTTTCGAGAGCTCCCGTGCTCTCATCATCAGCCATCGCGATCTTGCGTCTGGTGAAGTATTTGTGTGTTGGCTGGATGCTATTAAGGTTGTTTGTTGGCCTCTGGTATTTTAAAGTTGTATTATTGTGTGTGATTGTGGTATATGTATTTGTATTTTGTGTATTTTCGATGTTGAGTGCTTTGAATATTGTGTCATGTTTTGTACTGATTTGTATTTGTTCAGGTATTCGTTTGTTTTGTGTTTTATGTTTGTATATTTGTAAATTTTCCCAAATGTTCATTATGGTGCCTTTGTGTGGTATATGTTTTATTAGTGTCACATTGGTTATGTCTGGGAATTCATGTCCTGTGTTTATTGCATGTGTAGCTAAATTGGATTTATATATTGCTGGTTTTTTGTATGCGTTTAGGTGTTCAAAATAACGTTTTTTCAGCTGTTTTTTTGTTTGTCCTATGTAACACTTATTGCAATCTTGGCATTTAATTTTGTATATACCGTTACAATAAAATAATTTACAAAAACTAAACAGCCCACACAACAAAGATAATAGCCTACAACAACTAACGGTATATATTAGAGGAACATAGGCTATACCACATGTATATACGGGAGCTCTCGAAACATGTTCCTAATAAGGGAAAAAAAGGTATATCTTGAGGTAAATTTATTTATAAATATTAAATGTATTATATATATATATGTTACTTTAATATTTATAACTAAATTTACCTCAAGATATACTTTTTTTCCCTATTAGGAACATGTTTCGAGAGTTCCTGTTCTCTCATCTTCAGCCTTCGCCATCTTGTTTCTGGTGAAGTATTTGTGTGTTGGCTGCTGGAAGTTATTAAGGTTGTTTGTTGGTCTTTGGTCTTTTAAAGTTGTATTATTGTGTGTGGTTGTGGTATATGTTTTTGTATTTTGTGTATTTTCGATGTTGAGTGCTTTGAATATTGTGTCATGTTTTGTATTGATTTGTATTTGTTCTGGTACTAGTTTGTTTTGTGTTTTATGTTTGTATATCTGTAAATTTTCCCAAATGTTCATTATGGTGCCTTTGTGTGGTATATGTTTTATTAGTGATACATTGGTTATGTTTGGGAATTCGTGTCCTGTGTTTATTGCATGTTTACATCAAGAAACGGACTGTAGCAGAAAGTGATTGAAATATATATATGTATATATATATATATATATATATATTACTATAATACTTATAACTATTTTACCTCAAGATATATTTTTTCCTTTAGGAACATGTTTCGGGAGATCCTGTTCTCCCATCTTCAGCCTTCGCCATCTTGCTTCTGGTGCAGTATTTGTGTGTTGGCTTCTGGATGTTATTAAGGTGGTTTGTTGGTCTTTGGTCCTTCAATGTTGCATTATTGTGTGTGGTTGTGGTATCTGTTTTTGTATTTTGTGTATTTTCGATGTTGAGTGCTTTGAATATTGTGTCATGTTTTGTATTGATTTGTATTTGTTCTGGTATTAATTTGTTTTGTGTTTTATGTTTGTAAATCTGTAAATTTTATTGTAAAATTATTAAGAATTAATCAAACTGAACAACACATAAATTATAACAACAACAAAAATTCACATATATAAATAATAAAATGACAAAACTAACAAAACTATTTAAAAACACAGATATAAAAATAGCATACAAAACTAATAAAAATAAATTACAAAATCTAAATAGCTCACACAACAAAGATAATACAACAACCAACGGTATATACAAAATTGAATGCCAAGATTGCAATAAATGTTATATAGGACAAACAAAACACAGCTGAAAAAACGTTATTTTGAACACCTAAATGCATACAAAAAACCAAATATATATAAATCCAATTTAGCCACACATGCAATAAACACAGGACATGAATTCCCAGACATAACCAATGTAACACTAATAAAACATATACCACACAAAGGCACCATAATGAACATTTGGGAAAATTTACAGATTTACAAACATAAAACACAAAACAAATTAATACCAGAACAAATACAAATCAATACAAAACATGACACAATATTCAAAGCACTCAACATCGAAAATACACAAAATACAAAAACAGATACCACAACCACACACAATAATGCAACATTGAAGGACCAAAGACCAACAAACCACCTTAATAACATCCAGAAGCCAACACACAAATACTGCACCAGAAGCAAGATGGCGAAGGCTGAAGATGGGAGAACAGGATCTCCCGAAACATGTTCCTAAAGGAAAAAATATATCTTGAGGTAAAATAGTTATAAGTATTATAGTATTATATACATCAAGAAACGGACTGTAGCAGAAAGTGATTGAAATATATATATATATATATATATATATATATATATTCCTATATTCTATTTAGAAGATACATTGTACACTGTAGAACCACTATATTTCATCTGAAGTGATTTTGACATGCGAGTTCCATTTGCAGGCCGTAATCTATAATTCATTATAGGCTAATTCAAATGCGATTATAGGCAATTGTCTCTCTGTTTATATCTGTCTGCCTATCTTGTATGTTTGGGTATGTCTCACGATAACTTTTGAGCGCACCGATTTTCGAAAAACTTGGAATGCGTGTCCATACTTTTTGAACCTTATTGTTTTTTGAGACTGATCCTACCATAAGTAGGGGAGGTGAAGGCAAAGATGTGAGTGGGTCCAAATTAAAAAAAAAAACTAGCAAAAATCTACATAGTGAATAAAATAAAATTAAATTTTAACAAGCGTGTGAATTTTTGAAAATATCAAAATATGGGACGCTGTGGGCCAAGAAGTGAGTTAAAATTTTGATAAAATCGCGAAAATTCATGTGGCATATCAAATTAAAAGGAATTTTAATTAAATTCTGCATGTATTTTTAAGGTTCGCAAATGTTGATAATTTTGGGTCTCCGGGGCTCAAAAAGTGGGGCAAAAATGTACAAGTTCCATGTGGGATATTCAAATTTAAGAGATTTTAACCAGAATCTGAATACAGTGTGCAATTTTGGAAATTTCAAATTGTTTTGACCCAACGGACAAAAAATGGGATCAACGACTCGGGTGTCAGACTATTTCCTAATTCCAATCCAATTTTAGATAAGTTTTAGCGTTTGCTGTATGACTGCTCTACACATGTTACTTCACTAGATAAAAAAATAATCGGGATTTTCGTAAATTTTCTTTATTACGGAATTTAAAATATTCAAAATTGTGAGCAAATTCTGCAGCTCAGGAAGCACACTAGTGAACACTATAGACTATACTTGAAAAACAACAGTTGGCCGTTAATAGTTTTAGAGACAAGTTGTATAAAAGGTGACAATTACTTTCCATGACGTTTACATTCACGCTGTTTAATGTTATTCCAATTTATAGTTTTTCTGGAACTTAACAGCATTATAACAAAGCAACCGCTTTTGACTGTAAGTATTACACTATTTCTCTATAACACGTTTCGTAGAATGTGTTAATATTTGCGTAACGAAAACAAGAAACATGGTGTTTAAAATTTTGTAGCCACTCGATCGAACAAAAATGTCAATAACAAACATAATTAATGCCCTCGTGTAAGTTAAATCAACCTTATTATGGATACGATACGATCCCTTACGCGGGAAACGAATAATGCAGTAAAGCCGGTGGTGTTGTAGTGCGGAGGTATTCTGACAGAGGGTCCGATAGATAAAACATCAATAACGATGTGCGGTAAAAGATAAGCCTAATTAAAGGGGATGCTTCTAGAAGGGGTCGTGAAACAACAGAGGCAACTTCCATTTTATGTGACTCGGCGGAGTCTATTTACAGTGAGAATCCCTTCGTCGAGTTGCTACTACTGCCGCTGCTGCTGTTGTTGTTGTTGTTTTTGTTGTTGCTTAAATAGAAAAGTTTCATCCGTAGGAAATTCCATTAAACGTGTGCCTAGATTTCGTTGGATTCATTGACCTCGGTCCGATTCGGCCCAACAACACCTTCTTCTTCAACACTGATCCCTTGCTCACAGATACTTATCGTTTCACTTATTCATTATCGTCTGGTTGTGTCTTCTAAATCAGGGAAAGTTGTTCTTTTATTTGCAGCATAGGATGTCTGTATTGTCCTTGCACGTGGACTATATCGAGTGGATTTTCTGAGCGCGCGTGTTCATCATTTTAACCCTGCGTTAGTCGCAACCTTTTTTCCTCATGAATAGTCGCTATGTATCTCACAGATACACATTTTTTTTTTTAATGTTTTCGTCTGTTTTTTTTTTTCATTACCATTGTAGGTGATCTGATGAACGCATTACTAAATTATCTGAAACTAATAAGAATTACTTATAAATGCAAATAGTGCTGGAGTAGATTACAATAAGCTACAGTATTCAAAATTTTACTTGGGAGAGACATTAAAGGAAGTCATAAACTACATGGCCATTTTTTAATAAGTTTAATCTGTTTTTCCTTTTTAATAACACAAGGCAAACATCTAAAGTACAGATATTACAAACTGTAAAGCAGAATAATGTTAACTTTGACATTCATAATTCCATGACAAATCTAACCAAAACGTACAAACATTCACACTCCTAGGACAACATTCCACACTTACAGTTTTCACAAAGCGTACAAACATTCAGACTCCTAGGACAAAATGGCACTTTTACAGTTTTCACAAAGGCCTCTCATATGTTGTAAGCAAAGTGCTTTATCACATAAATCACATCTGTACTGAGTTAGTCTGTTTTTCTTTTGGCTTTGGCATTCTGCACAGCGTTTTCATTTCCTTTGCGTTTCTCCATAAGCAGATGTTCTTGCTTCAGCAGCAGGTGTTCCTCCACCATCAGCAGCAGCTGTTGCATCCTGAGAAGATTCCTGACGAGCATCCTTGTACCTCTTTATTTTATCCTGGATACTGAGAGGTATCCCACGAAAAGAATCACTTCGTCGCACGGTGAGATCATGAGTAAGTTCATTAGCCAATGTTCTCAAAAATTGTCTTCGAGATAGCACTGTATTACCATTTCCAATGTAAAGGATTCTAGAGTTTATTCCAGCTACATTTAGCATTGAAAAAAACACTGCCATTGTCCATCGTTTTGTATTTCGGGCTACATTGTAAGTTTCACTCATTTGGTCGACCGCATCAACACCAGCCTTAGTACTATTGTAGAATGTAATAACTGAAGACTTCTTTGCTTCTCCACTCTCCGGATCAATTCCATCATCATCGTGCAAACTGGACAACAAAATGACATTTTTCCCTCTTTTGGGGATGTAGGATAAGACCATACCTTCTTTGCGGAAGCCAAAAAGAGTAGAGGAAACAGGGCGATCCCGAATGGTTGTGAAGTCAGAAGGAATTTGGATTTTATTCTTCTTTAGGGTACCGACAAGGGATAACTTCTGCTCTCCTAAGTCCTTCAGTAAATTAAAGTCTGTAAACCAGTTGTCCATGGTAATGTTTCTACCACTTCCATAAATCGGTGTTGCTAATCGTTTTACCACATCCACTGGTTTGTTACTCAAATCCTGCTGCTGCTTGCTGGCATATATCTCCATATTGTAAGTGTAGAACAGCTTAGCATCCACCAAACTAAATACCTTGATGCCGTACTATCTTGGTTTTGAGGGAATGTACTGCCTAAAGCCGCATCTACCTCGGAATCCAACTAACATTTTGTCAATTGTATTGCATCCCAGTAAGTAGTTGTTTTGGCAGTTGACAATAAACTTCTCAAAAATTTCTCGAATAGGTGCAAGACGATCAGTAGCTCTCCTTTCAGGTGTTGAGTCTCTATCATCAAACCGCAAACATCGTATCAGGAATCGAAATCTTCTTTGGCTCATTGTTAGACGAAATTTTTCGATCCCATCACCATCACTGCTCCACAATTCATCCAAATTCAATCTGTTGGCTCGGTAGACACCAAGGAGATACAGCAGACCAAGGAATCCTGTAATCTCGACCTCAACAGTTGTGCGAGCATCTCTTTGTCTGATAAATTTGTCTTTTACACTGGTGATGTACTGGTTAGTGAATACCACTATATCTCTAATCATTGCATCATCAATTAGACACATCCAGGTTTCCCGAACATTTGTGAGACCTTTAGCATTACCCACTACTCCAGGAAGTTTCACTAGAATATTATGAGGCGCCTTTTTTCTTTTGCTACCGAAGGGGGTTTTCTTCCATTTCCAAGACTCCACCACTTTCTGATTATTTCTTTTGTAGGCTGTGAAATAACCTTCTTCACCATCTCCATCATCTTCTGCTTCAGATGAGGTGTCATCTTGTTCAGTTTCAGAATTGTCTGTGCGCTCTTCGTCTTCATATTCATTGTCAGTCTCATTTTCTACTTCACTGTCTGTCTTTTCTTCTTCTGAATCATTTGCAGTTAATAAATATTGTTGTATAATATCTACATCTTTTGGATTATTGAGATCAAAAGTTCTGTTTGGAAGTGCCATCCTCAAAACTGAAAACACAAAGAAAAGCAATAATAACCAAAGTGAATTTCTACTCCACAAGCTGACATTTCAAAATCATTTAACATTATAGAACAAAATTAGCATAGCTTTTTGATCCTCCTAAGTAAAATTACAATACTGTAGCTTATTTAATCTACTCCAGCACTATTTGCATTTATAAGCAATTATCATTGGTTTGGCACTGTCATCAAACTAAAAAACAAAATAAACTTAACATGGTTAGTCGCAATGTATCACTCAGATACTATAGGCAAAAACAGTTTATAAAAATACCTTTGACAGAAATAAGCAAATGTAAAACTACATTTGACATTACTAAACAACAAAAATATATAAATTTAAATAAAAAACAAAATAATGAATACTTACGTCTTCAGTCGCAATGTATCTAACAGATAAAATGCCCCCTGGCACAACACGTCTGAACGCTAGGAAGGCTCACACACTACCGAGCTGTGGAGTGGAGAGAGGTAGGAAGATACCTAAGAGGGCGGGTTCGTAAATGAATCAGCACAGCAGTCGTGACTCATTTTAAAAAGAAGGTGTATCTGTGGGATATTGCGACTAACGGAGGGTTAACCGGTCATGTCAGTCGCACTCCTGCAGTACTCGTTCTACACGTTATAGGTGTGCTAAATTAGTATTTGAAAAGTAACAGTTACGAACGAAACCGTTCCAAAAAGTAACACGTACAAATACCTGTTATTATATAGGGTGATTAAAAATTGCACAGCAATCTCTCGGGACCTGATTCTATAACTAAAAATAAGAAAAAACGTTCTTATAAACATAGGTCCGAAAACGGTTCTATAGCGAGTTACGGCTCGCGAACCAGTTCGCCCTGATTTCTGGTCCCTCGGTAAAATGACGCCATACTAAAATTCTTAAGGTATAAACTGAAGGGTAAATTTGGTGGTTTCTGATCTGAAAAATTGATTAAAAGTGGTCCCAGAGCTCTATTGGAAAAGTGGTAACATTTTTCTGGCGCATTTTGGCCTGTTTTGTTTTTAATTAAAGTCAAATTTCTCAGATTTGTACTTATTTTTAATAGACATTATACACATCACTTTTCTCAGAATTAAATTCTCTACAAAGTTAGTTAAAAATGTTTATTTGTTTATTGGGGAATTAACGCATTTACTTTATCGCAAATCTAAAAATGTGTGTTTTCGACTCCAATTGTTTTGTTTTACATAGTTTTTCTTAAAAACTTATTGAAGTAGAGCTCTGGGACCACTTTTATGCAATTTCTCAGATCAAAAAATATAAGAAACCACCAAATTTACCCTTCACTTTATACCCCAAGAATTTCAGTATGGCGTCATTTTATCGTGGGAGCAGAAATCAGGGCGAACTGGTTCGCCAGCTGTAACCCGCTAACGAACTGTTTTCGGACCTATGTTTATATGAACTTTTTTTTATTTTTAGCTATAGAATCAGGTCCCAAGAGACTGGCGTGTAATTTTGAATCACCCTGTATACCTATTATACACATACCTGTATTATTATATAGGCCTACTTGTTATAAGAAATAAATTGAAACTAAAATTATTAACAATGTTACTTTACACTGTGACTTTATTAAGCTGTTACTGTTTAAAAGAAAATAAGAAACAAGATAATTTATAGGCCTATCCCCCTCTGGGAATACTAATTTAAGTTTTCACTAGGAGTAAACAAACTGACATATATTAAGTATTAAATTGTTGATTCCATTTTGGTTAGACAAATCATTTATGAAACTCACGTAATGAAATTTAGAGTTCACACAACAAATAATGTCAAAAAGATTCACGTGATATGTCCAGTGAAGTTAAAATTACCTCCGAAATCACATTAACAAATAGTAGTATATGACCTATCACCCACTCTGTAGGTTATAATACAATATAATCTGAAAATTTACCAAGTTGGTGACTAGTATAATATATAATTTATTATAATCTGTATTATATATCTGAATAACACACGAGAATAAATGTAACATCATTATGAACTTTTTTCATCTATTAAAAACAGTTTCGTCCCTTTGGCATAGAGATATTCTGAACCTCGCTTGTATGGGAATCGGCACATGCGCAGTATAATGTATTCAGCACCAATAACTGTGACTTTGTACTCGTGGTACCCATTTATTCGTTAGTTGCATAGGGGGGTCCCGCGACTGGGAACCGCGAGGCCGCGAGTAATCGGAACGGGTATTTCGATATTCACAAAAGTTGTTATATCCGTTCCACAAAAAAATCGTTCCAAAATACCTGTTATAGATATATCGGCCCAGCTCTAGTAGACGTCAACTTTTCAGGAATTTTCTTGGTCATCCTTTCTTCCTTCTTCCGTCCGGCATTTATTCCCAATAAACTTTTCCACCATGTTTTATTATTCATCCTTTTTTTGAAGTTTGGTATTGGACTACTGAGGCACGGGAAATTTCCATCAACAAATATCTCGAACTTGCTGTTTTGATTAGTGTTCTGTACTTGAAATTCCAGCAGCACATCTGCATCCCTACTGCCTTTAATGGGTTTCTTTTCTTCTGTTTTTAGATCCACAATTTCATAACAACTGGTTGCAATATTCTCATCAACAAAACAATTTTTACATCGATGGTTTCCGTTTCCCTGAGGAGGAGAAGAAAGTATGAACGTCACTGAGGTCTTGGTTAGGTTACGCAATGTGTGATATTTCTTTCATCTTCGGAGGTCCTCATGATTTCAGGGGTTTTAACAGAAATTGGTCGGAGAAAACGCGTCTTTTCCACTGTCCATCTCCATACTCTTTAGGCCTATTCACGTAGGTAACCAAATCGAATTAAGTAATGAGTTGCAACCAGGAGCGGACTGGCCATGTCGGCTGGTCAGCGATCGCCGAGGGCCTCGGTCCCCCAGGAGACTCAGGGGGCCCTCGAGGCATAAAAATTTTATTTCGAGAAAAAAAACGAGAAGTATACATATTTTTACCGGGTTTTAAAACCTTTCTCGTCTTGTTGGAAATAATTTTTAGAATTTATTTTGGTCAGATTGGAAGTGATCACTTCTCAGCCTTGTTTATATACAGCCTATTTAGTATTTTCTAATGGAGGAAAGCGAAGGAGGTTACTGTAGAGGCGCGCCGCGCGGCAACTGACTGACGCGACGAGTAGTAGGCTATTGTCATTTTTGTTTAAATGTCATTGTAGCATTCAGGGCTGGGGGGCCCGAAGACCTGGAAGGGCCTCAGAGCCTTATGTCAAAATCAAAAGGGGGCCCCGTTGCATAAACTTGCAGGAGGGCCCGGTTAAAATGTTACGCTACTCGGGCTATGGATTGGTGGGACGGAGTGACAATGGACCGGGCGCCGAGCTCAAGGGCGCTGAAGCGCCGTAATGCAGGGGGCCCCTTGACTACTTCTAGCCGAGGGCCCCCAGGGATGCCAGTCCGCCCCTGGTTGCATACTCTTGTCACTCGGTATTATTACTCGCTGGAATCGCTCATTCTCTCGACACCATTACGACGTACTCCAGCGTACGTCGAGAGAAGTAAACATGTTCCAGCAACTGACGAACGAAGATTCAGGGAAGGAAACACAAAGCACATAGCAACACCGAGACTCTTAGCAGTCTACATGTGATACCTACGCAGAATGAGAAACGTTTTCAAAACACACACACACACACACACACACACACACACACACACACACACACACACACACACACACACACACACACACACACACCTATTAATAATACTGATAAAACAAACGACGTGTGTGCGTTCGCCGTGTGCACGATGACTGTGCGTTATATATTGTGTAGCGCGCTGTCAGTTGCTATTTACACTTTCAATTTATATTCTCCTTCTGTGAGCGCTCGTTTTTCACTTTTATTTAATTAACTGTGTACCACTTCTAGTTGTTTCTTTTTCTTCGCGCGCGCGCGCGCACACACACACACACACACAAAGAATAACGTACACATATAGACCAAAATAATGACGTCATTCCATAACTCGTACCATAAGGCGGGTGGTTGTTGGTTGTGGGTGACTACGAACGTTGTAAAATTCTCGAGAAAAAAATATAATTACCCTATTTATCACGGAATTCGTTCCGTTTTGGCTGTCGGCGAAACATAATGAGGTAATTTAAAATATGAAATATACAGCGCCGCGGTACTTATTCGTTGACTTCTTTTCCTTGTGTGTGTGTGTTTGTATTTTAATTACCGCGAAGTATAAATTCGAACAGGCCGACGGACGCGGAACTTCAAAATTTGTTAAAAACTTCAATTTTACTACAAACACTTGTAAAAGCAGCCACTCGTCAACGACACTGTACAAAGAACTAAAATGTAACGGTGTTTCCATCAGGTCCGATCGGGCTTAGGTGTGTGGGTTGTTCCATGGTCTAACACGTTCCAGTTGCTTTGTTAACAGCTTACTAACATTACCAATACAGGTGGGCCGACATACCTGTAATAGGTATTTTGGAACGATATTTTTGTGGAACGGATGTAACAGTGACTGAAAAGTTGAAATACCTGTTATTCGCGGCGACCCTGTTCTGAGTCGAGACACGCCGCCCTCGCTGTTCCGAGTCGAGGCACACCCCCTACGCACCTACACAGACACACACACACAAAAAGTACGCAAGATCACGTAAACCAAGGCCAAATACTAGGCGTACAAAAATATCACTGGAACGCAAGGAACAGCCAGTAACGCGTATTTAAAATACTAGGTATTTCAAATACTAGTGGTATCACCGATACACAAGGAACAACGCGTTCCAGAGTAACAGTAGTATTTTAGTAACACCTAATATTTTAGGAACACCTAGTATTTCAGGAACAGGTAGTATCAAGCATATTTCGAGTAGGACATATAGTATGAGCCACTTTTTCGTCCTGTATACTTCATTCTGCGCAAAGAGACGGAGCTGTTTTTAATAAAGGAAATAATTCATCCTGCTGTTACATTTATTCTCGTGTGACATGCAGATATATAATACAGATTATACGCTAATAATTATATATTATACTAGTCACCAACTTGTAACTAAAATCGATTGGTAAAACTTTATGTTTTTACTCAAAAAAAACTTTATGTTCCGATCGTTAGTGAAATAGTTGAATTTAATTATATTGAGTTATAACCTATAGAGTGGCTGATGTTGATAAGCTATATTATACTTTTTATTAATGTGATTTTAACTTCACTACACATCTCACGTAAATGATGAGATTGTTGTAATGGACATTTATGCACTTTATCTAGTACTGTTCCTTAAATATCTGTAATGCATTTAATTTACTTTTGTTGGTGCTTATTATTTATAAGTTTTTATTTATGTATTTGTATTTATTTTATTACAATTTGTTTTTTTATTTTTATTTGTAAAACTTTGTTTATTCTCATTCACTCTGGTGGCTTACTGTTATGTTTTTATTATACGTTTCTGATGTTTTTTCACATTATTTTTCGTGGTATTACGTGTAGGCCTACTCTAAATTATTTAATTGCCCCGAGTTTCGCAACTGATTTGTCTAACCAATGTTAGTTTGTTTACTACTAGTGAAAACTTAAATTGGTATTCCCAAAGGGAGATAGGCCTATAAATTCTCTTGTTTCATATTTTCATTTAAACAGTAATAGTTTAATAAAGTCACAGTGTAAAGTAACACTGTTAATACTTTTAGTTTCAATTTATTTCTTATAACAAATTATATAGTATAGGTTATATAATATCTTCAAATAAATACACAGCAAGTAGGTTTATTAATATATTAATAGGTTTATCTAGGTGAAAATAAACCTACTTGCAGTGTATTTATTTGAAGATATTACATAGGAGACCTGCAGGAAACTCAAAACGAGTTACTTACAAAGGATAATATAGGTTATGTATATATAGGTATTAAGTATATAATAACAGGTATTTGTACCTGTTATTTTTTTGGAACGGTATTTTCATACCTAGTATTTTAAAATAACAGTTTAGCCCACCTCTAATTACCAACATATTCGTCTGCTGTTTCGTTCACCAAGCGATTGCAAATTCTGGCTACTTTCTTTAACCCTGTTTTGTTCGTAAACCTGTTCCTCTTACATGAAATATACAACAACGACGAATAACAGACATTCCTTATCTGACTCGGTATGTTTTAAGCCATATTGAAGAGAAAAGAAGACGAGAAGGAGGAAAACTCTCGGATGACATATACCTACATCGTAGGGTGTGTTAATAAGAGGTAAAGCCTCAAGCCTAGACAGGAATGAGAATACGGTAGCGTGGACACTGAAACCTGCCATACAGCCGAATGGCATATCAGTACCTTCATTCTAATTCCACGTACGAGAATTTTTAGGGAAATTCAGGTTTTAAATGTATCTTGGCCTGTCTTTGACGTTCCGTCCAGTGATTCTAATACTCTGTATAAGAAAAAAGTGCACTGTATGTTATGCACGGTTAACTGACAACACGTGTCAAAATCAGAATTGTATCTCTACTGAGTTCTAATATTTTAATACCACCTATGTGATTTTAAAATAGGGCTATACCTAAATTATTTTTTAGGATTATTTTATTTTAAAGGTCATCAGAGTAGCACCTTGTTGAGAAAAATGTCGCATGATATTTGATCAAATAAAATATGTTTTAAGTCTGAGAACATCTGTTTTTTTCTTTCCCGTGTAAAATGTTGATTTTGTCTTCTCATACGTGGTATTAGAATGAACGTATCGATATGTTTAAACAAACTGTCCTTTTTCAATCCGCCTTGTGACTTTTTTTTATATAGAGATGACTAGTTTCAAAGCATATGCTTCATCATCAAATCATAAAATATTCCTCGCAGGAGGTCGTCATCGGGAAAAAACAAAATTTCCACTATCGATAAACAACGCATGCTATATCGATATGATGATGACGCCGACGACGATTTCCAGGCACTAACATATAATGGGGGGGGGATATACTATGCAAAAACTAGCGTCGACTAATGTGTTTTTAGGAAGAATATTGCAAATTCAATATAATCAGATGGGTATGTCGAACTGCAACTTTACCGAACGCGTGCTGTACACGGAAAACACGCTAGGCTACCCGCGTATATGTGGTACGATGACTCTACAAAATATTTCTTCACACATCTTGTGTGAACACGAGCACAGAAACCATAAAAGAAATGAGTAAACACGAAGTTAAAAAACGAAGAGAAAGACAAAGTGAAGGGAGAGACAGACCAAGTAAAGACGGCAGCAGGAGCAGCAGCACTGGTTTTATCTGTAAAAAGCGATATTGGACGCGTGAAATGTAGCCAAAGCAGTAGGTAATTGTAGAGATAAGTAATCTCTTGGTGACCGCGGCACCGATCCCAGGTAGGTTTGAATCGAACTCTCGCCGGCCCACACAACAAGAACACACACACGCGCGCGCGCGCGCCAATAGTTCTAGAAGTCGTTTTATTTTTCTGCTTTTTTTTTACTACTCCTTACTTAATTGGGTCGAATATTTCTTCTTCTTCTCCCCGCTGATGATTCCCAGTAGGAGGCGACTGACAAAACTTCTCGTTAAGCGGACACAAAAGGTGGTTTCCCTCAGAGTTTATTGCGCTATTAAGCACAACTACTACTAGCTTATATAAATCACTATGAAAAATAGTTAACAATTAATTTTAAAATAACATTAAACTTAAGGTAATGTTCAGTGTCAACCTATTCGTAGGTCTATACGTAGTCCTAAAGCTAATACAGTCCGCTACCGGGACGAGTTTCGTTTTTGTTTTCACTTGTGTACAAACTTTATCAATAATTTCCTTCTGCTAACGTCATTCTCCGTCTAAAGTAGTCTACTGCCTCTTAGCATCCCATCTTTCTTTTTTTTCGGTCTTCCAAAGTATATATTTTCCCTGGTCACATATCCCTGTATTCTGTTCTTCATTCTCGTTAACAACACCAAATTTTCGCATCCATTAAGAATCGGTATGTGCAAGCAAGCGCATGAATGTGTATAGTAAAATATATAGTTTATAACTAATAGTACAAGCCTAATTTGTTTATGAATTATTTATAGTGATAAATGCGTCAGTTATCCTTGGTATTGGCGTTCACCTAGTCGTAACAAATTTGATCGTATTATGTGGAATCATTTAGAGACCTAACTCAACTGACTCAGACCAGTAACGCTGTGCGTAGCGAACGGCAGCCCCGTCGCCCGCTCGTGTGCTGCGTCCCAAGCTTCAGATAGACGTCCTGCCGCAGAGACAATAGACGATCTGGATGTTAAGGATGTGGCCTGCTACCGGGCGTGGGTTTTCAATTGGTTATCTAATTGAGGGTGAGTGTACGCCGAGGCCGGGTCCAAGGTTCGCCTGGCACAGGCGGGTAGCGACCGAGGGCGCTAATTAGCTGACCGCCGTGGAAGCGGGCGGTGCGGCAGCAGAATTTACGGGACAGAGTATGTACAGTGGCGGCCAGGGAACGGACACGCACGGATTCACGGACGATTTTATTGGACGTCAGGTAGTGGGCTTTGCACGCCCGGCGCAATCCTCGGTGCAGGAGAGACTGAACCTTTCGCTTATGGGTCTTGGCCAAGTAGTCCCGATCGGGAATCGCTTAGGTAACCATCGGCACCACATAGATGGTGCCGATAACCTTCTCTAGGCGGCGGGTCATAGAGTTGCTGCAAAGCAAGGGACGGAATTGATATAGACGATGAGCGGTCTTGTGGGCTACTTGCTCGGAGTGTGTCCACCAAAGTGACTATGGACTAAAAAAAAAAAAGACTCCGCAACAGAAGCAGCATCGTCGTCGTCACCACCACCATCATCTTCTTCTTCTTCTTCTTCGTTACAACGTCCCCCTCCCCAATAATTCTCCATGTCGATGCGTTTTCTACGAGATCCTTGATTTTTAGATAAGTCGTAGACAAGACAAACATTTTGTCTGTTTTCTCATGTTTACGTTTTAGTCTTTTAAAGATTTTTTAAAAATTTAAGTTAATTTCCTTAAATTTTTATCTTATACTGAACTATCACAGTTAATCGTCGAACCGGAGGACAGGTAGCTGACTTTACTGAGAAGTCTGGGAAAAAAACATTAGAAAAATGTCAGTTTCTGAAATCTAATAAAACTACACGGAATTTGCAATTTCTTCACAATAAGACCAAATATGCGGTCGTCGAAAGTAATTTATTGGGGGTTCGTTAACCAATCAATGACCGGTTTCTGTTGAACACAGATCGTCGGACCAATCACTTAATAACACACAAATTGTTTCTGGGTAGTGAGTGTGGTGTGTTTCCTTTCCCGGTTAATGACGTATATAATTATAATAAAGCAGGCAAATTAATTTGTTTACTCTTGGGACGAAACGCGAAACAGTGCACGTCAAGGGTATCCATTAAGATATTAATATCTGACAGCCCGAATATCGGTGACTAATGGGATCAAACCCACACGCTGCGAGTGACCGTCATGCCTGCGACCGGTTCGATGAACTCGCGCCAAATATCCGCCGGTCGTACCGAACCGGGCACAACCACTACTGTCGCTGGACGGACAATACGCGGTTTGCGCAATCGTAAAACTAGAACCGCGGTTTTCCGGTTAGCACAAATCGGGGGGACAAACGAGAGGGTCGAAAAAGTTAATCTTTTAATTTTTAGGGTGTTTCATTTCATTTTTTTCAGATGTGTACGCTGATATAGTAGTAGCTCTTCTTTGAAATACAAACAGGTTTATTACACAGCATTCGGGCATACGTTTGAAATATGAAATATAGGAAAATCGTATCTCTTAACAACGTTTCAATAATGCGTATTTTTGTTGTGAATCTAATGGGACTAATTTCATGATGTTTTTCAGCCAATTTCAAGAGAGTAATGTTGATTAGTCTTAACTTGTTTTTTTTTTCTTTGTACGAAGCCGACCCGACCCCGGACCACCCCCAAGACCAAATTCTAGATACACCACTGATCGGAAACTAGGATTCCTTCTTATTAAGCGACATGTGGGAGCGGCAAGAAAGCATGCCAAAAAGAGAAATAATCGAACCGGGTCTTAGTAAAAACATTGTAGTGGCTGACTGGGTATGAAAATCCTAAGGTACCATATTATTTTTTTCTAAAAAGTCAGAAAGTCTATACAGAGGATGATTAGTAGACCTATAAGCAATCTTAAAAACCTATTTGCTATTTACAAAAAATGTAAATATTCCTTTTACAAGAAATGCTTGGAGTAATTTTGCAAGTGCTTTCGCCTGTCATACTTATCCTATTGGTCAGAGTGGTCGGATCACTCTATCAACACCGAATTTTATGCCACCCGAGTGGCACGTGGATTTTTTTTTTTTTTTTTTGTTTACAGTTCTTGCTTTAATGAGTAGGCCTATATGTGTGGGGGCGTTAGACCTGAACATTTTAGACTTTATTGCTAATTTTAGCCAAAAGGTCTCGACACTTGAATGAAATAAGAACAAAAAGCCTGAATTAGTTCATCAACATCATCCTTGGTGCTACACCTCATTGCTGAGTTTTGACGTCATCAAGAAGCCTTCTCCAACGGTCCAGATCTGACGAGATGGCTGACTCTCTAGTGCCTCAGGCCAATAGTTTAGCATCATTGTTCACATAGTCAATCCGCCGCAGCTTTCGCCTGCCTCTCTTTCTGCTTCTATCATCGTCATCAAATGTCCGGCTCACCTCGATCTAGATAATTTAATATATTTCATGATGTTTGCATCACAAAATAGTCCATATAATTCTTTATTATAACGTAAACATTTTTCCGCATACAATGCTTTTATACATCTGGGTATTTTTTACATATACCTTACACCAGTGGTTCCCAAAGGGGGGTCCGGAGACACTTTTAAGAAAAAAAACAGAATATACCGCAATTATCTCAGACTTTTATGCTCTAAACTCTAAATTTTAGAATCTTAAGACAATTAGTAGACGATTTCAGTTATTTATTTATTTATTTTTTTTAAACTAACTGAAACTAAAAATTATTTCAAACTAATAGCTTTAACAATGTCTTTAAATCACGTTGTGTAGCAGATCTATTTGTCACCCGAACTAACTAAGACCTCTGTCTTACACTACAAGAAGAAGATTCATGGCCAGAACATTCAACTGGCAGTTCATTAAAATTAGTTTTCGCAATTACAGCTAGCTGACGACTGGTTATATGTTTGTAATCACTGAGTATCCTGAACTCGGAAAAAAAGCTTTGAAGTGTCCAACTGTGTTTCCCTCTACTTATTTGTGTGAAACGGCATTCTCCAAGCTGACATACTCGAAGTCAAGGTTACTGAATAAACTCGGTGTCGATAGCGATTTAAATTTTTCGGGGGTCCGCGGACTGAAAAGTTTTACAACCACTGACTTACAGCATTGTTGTACACTGTAATGAGTATGTTATTCGGCCACAAAAAATTGTATAAATCCTATTAAATAAATAGAATAGGCCTATCGAAACACCAGTACAATGCTATATTATATTATACAAACAAGACCATCTGTTTCTGGGTAGTTGCACTGAAGTTCCCACTGTAAATGGCACCAATTGAGAGAAGGAACACAGGCTACATGACGGAAACATAGATATTCTGGCTCGAAGGAGTATAACGCTACAAGACCGAAAAAGGACGGTGAGTTAGAGTCTGGAACTGTTGAAATTCAAAACCGGCTAGACACTAGTTTACGTAAACACCACATGAGTCGTTTTGCACAGAGGAAGAGTCTGGAACTGTTGAAATTCAAAACCGGCTAGACATTAGTTTACGTAAACACCACATGAGCCGTTTTGCACAGAGGAAGAGTCTGGAACTGTTGAAATTCAAAACCGGCTAGACATTAGTTTACGTTAACACCACATGAGTCGTTTTGCACAGAGGAAAAGACAAAACGCTCGCAACAGTCAGCTCTGACGTTAGTTCAGACTCTATTAACGCCTTACTTTGTAGTAAGCGCAACTTGTTGCCATCGTTAAAGTTGTTGTTTGTGCTGCACGTAACGTTAGAATCATTACTGATGGGGGGGGGGGAGTTCGATACTGTAAGTACCGGCAGACTGGAAACTTTGCGCGCAACAGTTTTAAAACCATTAAACCCGACAGTGTGAGCGCAAATGCGGAAACTGAGTACAAAACACACAACGCCACAACTGGCTAAAAGTACACCACAGTAGAAACTGTTGGGGTTCAAATTAAATATACAACTTTCTGATTGTGTTTTATATCCATCCGTCTTCTACCGATCCATCCCAATGCGACTGCCGTAGTCTTCTTCTTCTTCTTCTTCTTTTTCTTCTTCTTCCCGAGTATAAGGCTCAAACCTTATTACGTCCGTTGTTACAACTGATCTCGCCATCTTTCCGCCGTCCGTCCGGTAGTGCTTCTTCTACCTTTAAGCATATATTTTGCACTTACGTGCGGTATTCTTAATGGGTCCATTACATTCTACGTGACAAACAGTTTTTGTCTACATTCCCTCAACATGTCATTCACTGGTCGGACAGCTAGCTCATGACGGACGTCCTAATTCCCTTTCCTATCTAACCTGGTATACCCGGCTACTGATCTAAGGAGCCTCATCTCTGCACTGTGCAGTTGATTTCGTGCGCATTCGTCACTGTCCATGTTTCGCTACCATATGGACAGCTTGGAATGAACATCACCGTGTAAACTTTTAATAACCTCTCTTGCCCAACTTTAGGGCCTATTCCTTAAGTTACGCTTGATAGTGCCAGTCATACTATTAAAGCGTACTATGTTATTCGACACATGAACCACCCCAAGATATTAAACGAGAAGACCTATCCTAAGAAATTAAACGATGAAACTTATTCGATAGTTCTGTTTTCAATCACTATTTATGTTCTTTTTGGAAATGGTCCACAAAAAAGCCAGTAGACTTTTTAAGAGATAAAATTAAATTATATTTCTTAATTGCTTTTTGCAGCTCGTGTAGAGTATCTTCTTTATGGGATGACAATCTGATCGTCAGCAACAGTAAGGTACGGACACTCCTCTAGTATCCGAAGTCGCAATTATAAAATGGCAGACAATTCTCCACTCGCATAAAACGTCATCTATTGCGACTTCCATTCTTACTTTAATAATGTGAAGCGAAATTTGTCCAAAATTTGTGTTGCACTTATGCGAACACAATTGAATTTTGTAAAAGTTTTGAATTCTTATAACATACTGTAATTTATTTCAATGTGTTCATATTATTGTAATAAATAAATTTATGTGATGTACATGGATAAAAAACAAATTTTTGTCCATTGAACCCATGTGTTTTTGAATAATAAATAGTCTATGCTAAGGCACTTCCACCAAATACAGCCACCTATGGTTTCAGATTGTAACTGAAATAACAATGTATAATTGTTCGTTTTGATTCAAATAGCTGTTAATTTGAAGATAAAATGTTCAAAAATATGTAATGTTGAAAAAATGTGCGAAATTATCTACATTATCTTAATAAAGAACGATCAAAGGGCGTTATTTGGTGGAAGTACCTTATGTCAGCAAATTGTACATAATACTCATCGCTAAATATTAAATACTATCTACGGTAAGAAACGGAGGGGGGCGCAAAAAATTCATTAGCCTACGGCGTTAAACCTTTTAATCAGGCCCTGATTATCGTTAGCACTGTCTGGAAGAACAGTAAGACGAGTTTAGTGTAAATACAAACGTCGAACCAACAATAGGTGTATTTAAGTACGCGGTGACTCATGAGCCGACGCAGGAAACGTTACTTAACCTTGCAGACATAACGGAAACACATGCATTTGTGGGTAACAACAAAAACAATTTATTGGATTCCTGCCATTACTTAACGTAATTTCCGACTGCACCTACTCCAGTGGCCTTGCCCAAATACTAACGACTGATATATCGTGTAAGGATAAATGTCATAAAAATACGATATTAAAACGTGTTTAACACTTTAGAAGTCCTGACAAGCTTGGCTAATAATCCCATGGGTTTGATTCCAGGTGAAAGTATAAAAAAGATGAGTTTTTATGTCGCACGTCAACTTATTCTGTGGAAATAAGCATTCACAGTGACTGTCTGTGAAGCATAATGCAGGCCACACTTCCTTGTAATCGTTCACCTCATGTAGCCACTTTACCTTATACTTTACATAACATCTTCGATAGTAGAAAACGAAGCCTACTAATTATCTTGCGACATTTCGTTTGTGGGTTTTGGTTTCCAGAGTCTATGGGGAAGCTACGAACAAAAGCGTGTGTTCTTCTTCTTCTTCTTCTTCTACTAATGGTACAATCGTACGCGGGTTCAGCCATTCCATATAATAAAGAACTACTGCCTTCTATATTTCGCAACTTTACTCCAGTCACCGATTTACATTGTCTTTAAGCCTTCCTCTACAACCGGCAACCGTCTTTCCCCTTCATCTGGTCCAAAACGCTTTCCAGTCGGTTATTATTCTGCTGATTCCTACCGACGGGTTCGATCTGACGTATATGTCCTACCATCTCATTCATACTTTGGTATTTTAAGAACTTAACTACATATTCATTCACTACTGACTGTAGCTTTATAATTGTTATCTTCATTTAAAACTTTTAACACGTAGTTCATGCTAATTCGCCACAAAATGTCATGTTTTTGGACCGGTCCGAAAATGTTCCCATCGCGTACTTTCGGTTAGACGTTCTTAAATCCTGTCTGCTCTTTTAGGGACGTCTATGTTTCCCTGCCGTAAAATAGAACCCATTTGTACACTGTAATTTTTTATTGCAACTAAAATTGTTTTTTAGTATTGTTAGCGGCATCACCGTCGACTGGGTATGAAGTACGTGTTTCATTTCTGACTCCGGTCTTCGTTTCTGCGTTTCTAGGATTAACTATATTTTGAACAGGACAGCAAAAGGTTGTTCCTTTAAAAGTACTTCCTTTAAAAACCCCTTATTTCAAACGTATTTCGGTTTAGTACGTAGTCGTTAATTCTATGCCAGAAGGTCCTGCATATCGCAGCTGTTCAGTCGGTCTCGCAATGCTCAGAAGGGTAACATACAGGCTTCTCACCCACGAAGCCAGAATGTTACCCGCTACATAACATCATAAAAAAGGGACGTCCATTATCATAAAACGTATAACAAAGATTTAGCGAGGTCCCCGCAGTCGACAGAACCAATTTATAAACTATATATATTGAGGTTTTTTTCTCGACATCTCAGGTAAATACAAACGAGTTCACGTAACACACCCATCACAAAAGAAGGTGCCGTATCGTAACGCTGTCTGCAATTTTCTTCAAGAAGACGATAAAATCTGACGAAACGTCGACCGACATAGTTGCAATTGTCCGAACGGTGTGCAAAAACCCCGTATATTATCCACGGTCACTACTGTATGGTTCAGATTATAAAATACATTAATGTTAATTCCTTGTTATTATTTTCTCGATATATCTTTCATGAAGTAAGTTTTTCATTATTTCGGATGTAGTTCGATGCCTCTGACTACTTCTGCTTCAACCCTTTACACGGGAATACGCTACGCGTCCTCTTGATAAATCCTTTTTTTCATTTTGAAGCGGCCGGTAAGACCTTATATGCCGATCGAATCGGTTGGCCCAACGAATCGTCGAAAAAAACAAACAGTGATTCTTGAAGGCAAAAAGGTGAATGACATCCGTTCAGATCCAGAACAGAAGCATTACCCTCTGTATATTCTGGCCATCTGTATGTCTATACAGGGGGTAATGACAGAAGCCACTCATCCAATGTCCGTCAATCGTCGATTGGATACCACACCACAAGAAAAATAACACGAAACAGACGCCAACTATTTTTCAACAGTTCAGCTCTACAAAACAGCGTTTAAAATTACATCATTAATGTGTTATTAATAACGAAAATTATATGCTGTTGGTGAGTTAAAAAAACTCTAAACGCGAATTTAATTTCAGTTTATTAGATACTCCCGCGCGCGCGCGTGTGTATGTGTGGACCGTGTAATAATTAAACCAGCGCGTAGAAGATTACACGGTTGTGGACAAAATAACAACACGATAATAAAAACTCGTCACACAGAACTCGACGCCGGCTGCTGCCCAGCTAAATCCCATGTAGCTGCTGCTGCTACTGCTATATACACTTTACGAGCGACAAAAAAAAAAAACGTTTACACATCAAACTGTTTTACTATTCATCCATTTTGCCATTCATTCGACTGCCTCCTCATCTTCATCATCTCCTTTTTCATATAAACGTCGGTTGTTAAAATAACAGACATCGCGTGGAAGGGAAAAAAGAAAACTCGCGACGTCCTCTGTTTTGTTCAGTTTCTGTCCGTTCTCTCTTTAAACGTTAGTATTAAACGTTCAAAATACAGTAGTTTCTTTTGTAGTTGTTTTTCGTTAGGTTTCGTATCTCCCTTCTCACATAATTACGAAGTGTAAGAAGGGGAATGCTTTTATTTATTTATTTTTTGTTTTGTTTTAACAGCTCGTCAACATCCGTTTACGCTCGAAAGTGTAACAATTTTAGGCGCAAATAGTATTGATCTAACATCAAAACAGTAGATAGTTTAGTACATCTTAGCTCAGTCTCTTTATTTAAAACTAATTTCAACGGTTGCCACCTCTCCGTTTTCTTTTTACAGTCTCTTTCATTTAGAGCATCTTGTATCTCTTACGCTGACCATAAAATCCGCGATTTCTCCTATTAGACCGTTTTCTGCAATCCGAATTTAATTTTCTGTCGCCTGTCTAATAACGCCAGACGGGTCCGCAGAATACTGTGCGCGTTCCCTGGCCAGATCCGGCGTTTTCGGATCGACAACGAAATTCGAAGGAGAAACTGTAGTTAGCTGGGCCGTACCCTTCGATAACCGGGCGAACGACACTACCCGACAACCCCAAGACGTTTCTCGACAAGGTTTTCACAACAGAAGCCCACCGATGAACAATCCAAGATACTGGAAAAATCCTGCAGAGATTTGAACAACTCTCGACAATTGAGCCAGAGAGGGAGTGCAGCCGACTTGTGGGCTCATTTTCACGAGCAAATGATGATGGGCTGACGCGCGCGCGCACACACACACACACACACACAGTGATGCGCTTTGTTTCGCCGAATCTTTAGTAAGTCTATCCTGACTTCTCTTTATTATTGTTACTATACGAGTATATAGCCAGTCTGAAGATTACGCCTACGGAAGTACAGTATGTGTAGCCTGGTTTTAAAATATTTAGTATTTTAATTTTCTGTGGTGTCCGTTTAAATTCATTACACTAAAAGTAGGAATATACTTAACGGAATAATAATTTGAATAATCAAATTATAAACACAATATAATTGGTTCCACTAACATCCCGCGTAATACACGATATTCTTGAAATGGTACAAAGCGAAAGTGGTAGCGGCGGCATTTTCAAACAAGACAGACAAGCCGTTTGCTACTCCGGCAGCGACTGTGACGGGAGAAGTCGTTCTCATCATAATACAGACGTACAACAGCACTCGTGACCCGCAAACCACCACCACGCATACACCACCACGTAAATGCTTATTTCTGCTTGCGCTTTCTCCGGTCTAATGATTTCCGAAAAGCACTTGTAAATACAAAAGGGGATTTCTATTGCCGCGCTGCGCTGCAGTACGTCGAGGAGGAGTAAATCTGCTTAGCGTCGCGACGTCGACGACGGAGTTCTCTACACAACGCGTCTTACATTCCCTTTCCACCGCCACCGACTACTTCTCTGTTCACTTTCAACAATCCGATTTCAACAGCACAGACGTTTTGCCGCTTGCGCTTTTGCCAGTGATAAGAGATAAAATTAAATTTATATGTTTGTTGGGTGAGACGTCGACGGCGCTGTATACGTACCGAGAGAGCGTGCGGAAAAAACCCCGACCGACGACGTTCAGTGAAATTTATTTCAAATGTCAACTTACTTCTCTCTCTCTCTCCTGGAATCCTTAATTAATTGTCTTGCACAGAGTTACAAGACAATCTTAAGTCTCTCTAGGGGTGAGTATCTCTCCCATCTCATTCCATCCCCGGCGCCACAGACACTGACATTCCCGCTCGCACGTACGGCGTGCCGCGATATGTGAGATGCGCCTCTTTGTAAAGCGGCTCTCGCAAACTATTTTTCTTCTGACTTGAGCAAAGTCGCGCGCTCGCACGCAACAAATTTCTACGCGATGTGGTAGATACTGCCTTCACGACCAGGCGCCGCCGCCTCTCTTTTCACAAAGACTCCCTATTCATCTACTCTTACACGATTGTGCCCTGTCTACTGTTAAGAGCGCCTTTATCCTAAAGTGTCTTAAAACTCCACGAACTGAAGACCCAAAGCTTTCGTGGCAGCCATTCGTATCCGATGTCTTGGTTCTGTAGTAGAAAGGCACTTCGTAAAGTCGCGTAACACTTACTCGGAGATACTAACAAAAGTTCTGTACGTTTTATAGGTAAGTGAAAAACTTAGGCACCTGATACACTTATTAAGCATATAAGCCATGACTACACATAAAACACGTCAAACTAAAACAGCTGTTCCCAATATTCTGCTACATGCTCAAATGAACTACTTGTCGCCCTTAGTATAATACATTATATTCCTCATTAATATAATATAATATTAAATGTACAAATTAAATTTTGTTATTACGTTATCACGAGACAGATGTTTGAACTGTGCTATTGTTTGCTGACGACTTGCTTGTACTTAAAAATACAGAATCTGGTTTGTAAAAATTTGTTTTTAATCTTCATCGGATTTGCAAACAATACAATATGAAAATCTCCACTATAAAACACAGATAATGGCATTTCAAGATAAGGAGCCAATAAGAACAAAAATAATGATTAGTGATAAAATTCTAGAACCTGTGAGCCACTGTAACTATTTGGAAAATGATATTGGCTATGATAGACATTAAGATACTGATGTTAAGTTAGGCAAGTTCCAGACGATGTGTGGAACAACCAACCGTACTTTTAGAAACAAGTTAAGTCGAGATTCAAAGTTAAAGTTTTACAAAGTCATGGCGGTCTTATGTCCCTGTACTGTCTTATGGAACTGAATTGTGGACAACAACCAAGAAACAAGACAGTAAAATACAGGCCTCGGAAATGGCGTTCTTAAGAGGATTTAAAACGTGTTTCTAAACTTAACCGTAAAAAAGAATGAGGCCGTAAGAGAAGAGTTACAAGTTATTAACTTGAATGAAAAATTAAAAGATTGCAAAAACAACGGTAGAAAGAACACTTAGATGGAATGTCAGATTCCAGACTGACCAAACAAGTCTGGAAATACAAACCTGTAGGACCCAGGAAGAGATGGCTGGAGGATCTTTGAAGGCTGAAGAGACAGCACCTTGCCTATGCCGCGTTGTGAAGATGATGGTGATGAGGATCTTCTCGCTTAACATAATTTTAGAAGCGCTCGTAGTATAAAGATTCCGCACGATATATCGAAAATGCAAGCAAAGTCGTTGCCTGTAGCCGCGATCCTACAGCAGTACGTCTACTACAGTAATTCAATCAGACGGTAGCCGACTGAAAGCTCGTCGTAATTTGTTAATGCGTATCGATCAGTCGTGAGCGCCGCCGTCGACTTTTTCTTGTTTACTTTCTTTGATTTAGCGGCGGTAGTTGTCTTAACGTTCCGCGGGATACCGATCCTGTGTAGAGCGTTTCAAGAAATCCATCGCCACCACGTTCGAATTTTGTTCGGTGCTGCCGACGCTGATCCAGAATTTCCCTCCTTCACATCTCTCATATTACTTACTGCGAACAAAATACTTTTCAATACGTGTATCAGCCAAAATACAAAAAACAAGTGAAGGAATGGATGGAAGATTTTTGAAGGCGGAACAGGCAGCACCTTGCCTATGCTGTTTTGTGAAGAAGAAGATGATGAAGATGATGTATAAAATAAAATGTTTTCATGTAAAATGTCATATAAAATATATTCATAGTATACAAAGAGGTAACATGAATAAAGAAACTGAACTTTGCACTAAGTAAAGCTAACAAAGTGTACTGACAATAATAACGTCATCTCAAGTAAAACAGAAAAATAATACCCCCCCCCCCAGTAAAACAGAAATTAATTCTTCTATTACATGCAACGTGACATAATATTGTAACAACACATATATCTGTATGCAAAATAAATGACTCCTCCAATATTCGTCGTGTAAAATTACTCAAAACATACAAACTAAACGCGAGGCCTCCTGTTACTTACGTATAGGCCTAAGTAGTCAGGGAATTGTTTTGTCCTCTATGAGAATGTTCTCACCTGAAACAAACATAAAGAGAATATTAGACGTCATTATAAGCTACAGTTGTTTTGCACAGAGATTGATAAATACACTGTTAATACTGCAGTCTGCTCTCTCTCTCTCTCTCTCTCTCTCTCTCTCTCTCTCTCTCTCTCTCTCTCTCTCTCTCTCTCTCTCTCTCTCTCTCTCTCTCTCTCTCTCTCTCTCTCTCGATCAGTTATAAGTTTCGAAACCCTGCGCAAGACTTCTGTCCACTGCGAAATAGGCATTGATTTTCTAGCCTCTGGAGGAGCAGTTTTTTGGTTTCTATATTTTGTAATACGTAAAGAGTTATAATAGGAACATAATTCAAACGTCAAGTTTCATAAATCTATTTCTATGGTTTGTAATACATACAAATAAAATATCAGATGGCGTAGGCTGTAGGCTGTATTGAGTTCCATAATATATGGTTCTCTCTCTCTCTTTCTTTCTCTCTGTATGTGGTGCACGCACACATTATGGTACACATACACAAAAAGATATTCGCATTACTGTATATAACTAAAATACAGAAAATGTATCTTCTTCAAACATACGAGAGATGGGCCTACATGGCCATTATAAAGCGAGGTAACAACAGAATGGAGGGAAGTTCAAGAGGGGTGGAGAGTGAGAGATCAGAAGCGTTCACCGTATTGCCGCAGAACCGTGAATGATTAACTTAAATAACACGTTATTCCGGTAAAATGCTAAATAAAAACTTGACGAACAAACATAGGATAGAGAAACGTGCCAGGGAACAGTACTCTAAAGCGCCGTTTGAAATTCAGAAATTAAACACACAGAGAAGTGATGTACGTAAAACTAGGATGTCGGTAGGGGTACAATGGGAGTAGACGTATCCACATTACAATGCTTATGAACACAAAACTCTATTCAACCCATACGAGAGAAAATAATGGTATAACTACATCTTGGAGAATAATGAGAAGAAGAAATCGTTATACTACCGGTACAAATGAAAGTGACGAAGTCCTTTTTCGCGATTCACTGCCAAACAATCGAAAAACTCGTCATCTTTCAAATGCCCAAATCCAACCGAGAAATAAAAACTTCTGCTACACGTTAAATTTTCAACTATTCAAAATTTGTTTTCTTCCTCAATACAAGTAGAGTAAAGGCCTATTTACGGTAGAACGGGAACGGACACGTAACGAGACTGTGTCCCGTACGGGGTTTGTGTTTATGGTACAGCGGGCCAACAACTCCTGTAGTAACAATCGTGACGCTGTGAAGACACAGTATTATATAATTTATGTAGTGGAATACACAGTGGCGGCGCTAACGAAACGGGGGCCCCCCCGCGAAACTAATTAGGGGGCCCTATAAAAATGGTTAAATTTTTTATACGTAACAGGGTAAAACACTCAAATGAGTTTCTATTTACGTGTGTTTCACAACAATGATTTGTGAATACTTTCTCGTCTATCACAAAGCGTTTGCAATTTGCAAAGGATGTTTTACACGTGTACAAACTCTTAAAATTCATTGTTGCTAAATAGACAAAGTTCTATACAAACTATAAAAAAACCAAAATAAAAAGAATGATTTATTTTTACGTCAAAGATTTAAATTCAGACTATGAAACAGTACCGCACACAGAGTGTTAAAAATTTATTATTTAAAAACGAATATCAAAGTAACATTCTAGCTTTTTTCAAACATTTAAATTAGTTTGTAACTGAATTTGTAAAATTCTTGAATATACTCTATACAAGTTCTCCTTAAGTCTAATCCAATTCAGTAACACTCGAACTCAAGTAATGTACAATATTTACAGATGAGGATCAACCAAAGTTCACTGTTTTCCTAAGCCTAGTTTTCTTTTTTTATAGCTAAGAACTTTTCAACCACTTCGTTGATATTAGTTTTCTGTGTCTCTTCATGCTCAATGCTTAACAGTGCCAAGTCACTCAACCGAGTTTGGGCCATGGTACTTCTTAAGTATGACTTAATTTAATTAATTTAAGTTTTGAGAAGCTTCTTTCCGCTGTAGCTGTTGTGACAGGTATGGTTAAATAAAGCTGCAAAGGTGTAGTTACGTCTGGGAGGCAACTCATAAGGCAGCTGTTTTCTTCAACCAGTAAATTCATCATTTCTCGAATTCTTTTCTTGTGTACAATTTCTTTGGCCATCAGAGCTTTGAAGGATATTACTTGGTCAGGCAGTGATGTGGAAAGGTCACCAGGATACACATTTACCAGAGCCTTACTTTTCTCCACTATTGTCTCTTGTGAGAAGTTTACTAAATTCTGAGGCGTCACGAATGAAAACCTATCATCAATGCAACGCAATCCTTCGAATCTCATTTGTAGCTGAGCTATTACAATATCTAGTGTTGCATTGAAAACTTTTACTTCAAATGATTTCACTGTGTCGTCAATTCTATGGTCAACTGATAATTCAACAAAGAAGCGTTTTACAACTCGTTTACGCTTATTTTTCATGTTACAAGTTATGTCCCATGACTGGGCCAACTGGGGCCCCCATGAGGGTCGGGGCCCCCCCGCGCCGCGGGGTCTGCGGGGGCCTTATCGCCGCCACTGGGAATACAATAGTAATGACAAATTTACGTTTAAGAGCTATCGCTGTAGCAGTTGATGAAAAAAATGTAAACAGATGAAACAGGAGCGGCTGAAGCGTAGTGCTGGCCACACTGCCTTCCTTGTATGCCGTAAGGCTCACATTAGGCAGCCTACCCTGCCTTCTCCTAAGCTACTTCGGTGGTATACATGGGAGCCATTATTATTAAGAAACAGGAGGTGGGGTATACAGTACACCCAACGTAGTCCTATCATGTACTTCGGATGACTCATATCGTAAATAGCGGGTTATTTTCTTACACGCTCAATCAATTTCTCGTCGTCCATTGTGAATATCTCATAATCCAAAAACACTACGTACACCACTCACCCAAGTCTAGCAATGAACTGTGCACTGCACAGTGTCACAACGGGACGTGACGGCTGGCGAGACGACGGGCGGCCAACGTGTCCTACCGTACGGCACACGTCCCGTTGTAACATAAACGCCTTCTATGGAATCAGTGAGATAAAACACCGACATTTCTAGTGCCGCATCCGGCCCGTTGTAGCATAAATAGGCCTTAAAACTGACTGAATGGGTCAGTTTTACTCCTGCATTCTCAATTCAGCAATAAAGAATCAAAAACGAGTAAGCTATATGGTTACCCCACTAAATTCACCCATATATACAAAACACGGTCGAGCGACAAAAAGAAAAACTATTCAGTGGTCCCGTTTTTCAAACAATTCCCAAAATTTTCAATTAAGAAATCGAGTCGATGAAAAATCGTTTATTCAACGAAATCGGTGAGTAAAAAAAAGTAGGAGTCCTAAACCGATTTGGATTTCAGAAGGAAAGTGGAGAAAGCTTTAGGTTGGAACTGTACAACGAGTACAGCTGAGAAAGATTGACACAAAGGAGATAGAGAGATGGGATGGAGGGAGAGAGAGAAAGACGGAGTCGAGCATAACGTTTGTTGTTCGACATATGAACCCAACCCCCTTACAGCCCACATAAACACCACCATCTATTAAATTCTGTGTTTATGTTAACCAACAACTTAACGTAAACACACACTCTCTCTCTCTCTCTCTCTCTCTCTCTCTCTCATAACCACCGCCGCTAACACTTTACGTAGCGTCGTAGAGCGCGCGCGCACACACAAACACAGTAACAACCATAAAGTTGAGTCACTAGTTCACAACGGCGAGAGAGGTCGATAGTCGGTTTTGATAACGAGAGCTCGCCAAAACACACAGACGAGCGCGAGAGAGCAACGTAAAACGAACAACCCTTTATTACTTGAGAAAATACGCGCGTAAGAATATTTTCCTACTACAGTTTACACGTTGTCGACGGAAACTTTTGCACTCCGTATCGTACGGAAATATATGGCGGCAATTGCGAGCCGCTGTTTTACGGAAGGAAGTTTTTATATTTCTCACTCGGTCGTTGTTTTAACGACTCGACAAAAGTCGTAATAACATAAGCTTTCCGTTATCGGCACAGGTGCTGCTGCACCAGGAAAATTATTGCCGTACGTGTGAATACGGGTCGTCCCAGCACATAACAACGACGAAAGCTTGAAAACAAAATAAATAAATACGTGAAAAAATTATATATCGGGATTACCGTTGACCAGTGATGGAAAAGGTGATAAAGGTGTCCTCGCGGAACACTGATAATAAACGAACTGACCTCAGTATTATGAGACAAAGCTGTTCTAACCTGACAACAAAACCGAAGCATTGGATAGCATTCTTAAAGGAGACTAGATCGTGAAGTTCCAAACTTCCATTTTTAGAATTTCGCTTTAAAGAACTGTTCATTCAGTTCAATTAATAATTATTAAATCAATACAATGATAAAGACGCATTTTAACTTTAAATATTATAACACGCAAAACATAATTTTTCATACTTCACTTTTGACGTCACCACCCGTTAATCTACCGAACCTACTTCACGTAAAGATTTCAGTATTCAAAAATTGTTTCTAAATAGGATGTTAAGTAGGACGGATTTTCGATACGGATATTTGATAAGGAGGATAGCAAGTAAGAGTGTTGTGGAACGAAGTAAGGGGAGCAGAGTGAAGCACAGACAGCTAAAAATATAAAATGATTATAACGTGATGAAAAAGAAGGGTGTAGTGCAAGTGTATTTGAAAGAAAATGTGCAAAACTTTATAGGTGGTTTTTTCACTAAGTGCATATTTTTCCATATTTAGGTGCATATAACGTTGTGCTGAAATATGTTAAATGGACTTGAGATTTTTGCTGTTTGTTTCCAAACGTTGGTCACTTTAAACGCAAAGTCAGAAAACTAATGTGAATATATAAATAGTCTTTAAAAAATAAGTTAAATTTATGAACAAAGCACCTGGTTTCAAAAACCACCATATTCATTACAGACACATATAATTTTTGTACAAAAATAATTTTTATACATTTTAAAAATATATTTACAACGTTTCAATAGTATTCAACATTAACTAAAAAAAGACGCGCGCGCGCGCACAAGATAAAATTTTCATGAATATATCTTGACAGATTTTGAAATAAATATACCCAACTGAGAAGAGAAAATCATTTAATTAACAAGGGAGGGGCGTTCACGACCTGGTCCCCTCAAAGCGATAACAAATATCATGATCTGAACACATGAAGGATGGAGGGGATGGGATGCTCAGGAAATGTTTTATATGGATACCATACAGAGAATGGAAATGGGAGTGCATAAGAGCAATAGTTACAGGAGAATTGAGTGAAGACGTTGGAACAAATTATGGTACGCGTCTCGACGAGCAGAGGATGCGTAAAAGGCCAGCTTCAGGGATAAAATCAAGGCGGAACCAGACAAGTGCTTATGGGGTGGAGGAAAAACAGGTAGCCTATAGGAAGAAGAAAATGTTTATTTAATAATATTTTTAACATGATGTTTTTAGGCTGGGGGTCATTCCACAAAATGCGTGATGCAAAATGTGTAACCTCATCGAAAAATGTAACGCTCCAGGTGATGTTAACACTATATTTTTTCCATACTTTCGATTCCCCACAGTCTAGAAATCTTCAGTCTCTGTCGTTTTAACATGATAATGTTTGTAGTATAGTAAATATCAACATAGAACATCGATGAACAGGAGAGTCTGCAGTTTATGCAGATTATACGTTTCAAAAGCCTAAAAACATTATAATCCTTCGATGTTTCGGTTTCGTCGAAATTTTACTTTCTATGTGTTGTTCATTTAAAAGACGTATTCATTCTTTTCGGCATACAATGTTGTAGACCTACTATTCTTGAGCGGAATGTTACAATGGCGGAAAGTGTTTTATCACAATAGGATCGTAAAAAAAATGTTTTCCGAAATTCAGAGGTAAATTTAATTAATTACGTCGTCCATGCACTCGCCCCTCTGGTAAAACCGAGCAGAGTTTATCGACCTAATCCTTACAACGGTGTCGACAATGAAAATTCTTATGAACATTAAAGGTTTCGGAAGATGTCAATTCAGTTATCTACAGCTATAGAAAAACTTTTGTGAAAATATGCACCGCACGTCTTGTTGCAAAATCATAACCATGCACGATGTAGAGAAGGGACTAGCAGGGGGAGTGTATACACTAACAATGGCTCTCAAGCAGTACAGAAGGGAGTACTGCATGAGTAAACACGTAGAGGAAGGAACGTGTCGAGCGCCGCTATGAATGAGCTTATTAGGGAAAGCAGAAGACCCGCGCACAATACCAAGTACCTAGCGCGCGCAAAGGCAAAACTACTACGACTGTTAATCGGAAATTAAAAGGGGTAATTCCCAACAATGTGTACTCACTATTGTTGTTAAAGGGTTTTCCACGATGTCGAGGGATCGGAAAATCGTTTCAGCTGAATCCGATTGTCTCACGCCGCACACAATGTTGTGGAATATTTCACAGCAAAAGCGTTTCTACAGAAATAACTTACGCTACCCGGACTTCGTTGAAGTAAGAGTGGACTCGTATATTCATTAATTATTCGAAAAAATCCATTTGCCATCTTCGACATAAACTAGAAAATTGTATCGTTAATCACTTTCGTTATCACGAAATGGAATTTATGACTTTATGACAAATTTGACTTTCTTTATGGCCGCTTTATGAATCCGATTTATATCGTACGACAAGTTTTGTATCCGATTTGACTCCGATTTCTATCGCACGTCAAAAATATCGGAAGAGGGTAATATCGTCAAAAGTATCGTAAAGAAAACGGAATGTTCACGATATAGTTTCCATAAATGAACTCGTTTAAAATTATAGAAATTGCTGTAAACAACATCTAGGCAGAATGGACAATACCCGATTTCCGAAGTTGGCTTATGCGTATGAGACGGTTGGAAAAACATCTGTAGGCAGGCCAGTCACAATATGGCAGGAGTTATGAGGCCGGAACAGGAGAAATCCTATCCACGAAGTGATGATGATATGATGATTAATGGTTTAGTGAATGTTTGACCACGACCGATTACATCCGTGCTGCCTTCCTATATGCGATTACATAAATTGGTGGGACAATTCGTCCGTAGTCATTTCGTTTTGGTCAATCGAAAAACTCGATGAACCAAAATACACTGTTAATTATGAGAAACTAATATAACGGTCAGGAATGTTTATTTAGAATCAATTTTTAAAATTCCTGCAGCTGAATTATCGTGACACTTTCTTAATTTTTAACCTCGATTGCATTTCTCGCTTTTCAGCTGGTCGACGACTATATCTCAAACAGATTTCTCCTCTGCAGAGTCGTGCACCGGAGCATGTAGTACAAGCGTCGACCGCGCGGCCGTTGTATCTGTCCCTCTCCGTCCGCTGGCTGGTAACGAACCCACGTCCCGCCAACAAAGCGTTTAACAACAGCGACAATCATGATGCAGATATAAAAGGCAGTAAATTATTTATTATAAAGCTGGGTTTATTTCATTACGCCACGTTATACACCCCATGCCAACAGTATCGTGTGCAGATAGATAAACAAGTGAAAGGCAAGGCGCACCGGGGTAATAAATAAATAATACTGTAACAGAGAACATTGGAAATGTTTCAAAGTGAAACTCTGCACTCTACTCTACACGGTTAACTGATTATGACATAATTCTTCTTCCGTGATTCACTAAAATAACGCCCCCGCCGCTGTCGTCGGCGTAGGTTCGTGACTCGAGTTTTCCTTACAGAGACAAACGCTATAGCGTCGTCGTCCTGTCACACTCCGATACGAGCATTGTGGCTTAAAAGACGGGGGGGGGGGGGTCACGTGTCCTGCTTTGCACACCAGGGCAGCACTTAGGCTATGACTGCACAACCGGAATATTAATAGTACACGCAGAACTAATGTTTCAATACTCCACGGATAAATTATTAAAGGAACACGTGAATAACGCTACCAGCTTCGGCTACTACGGAATACAGTAGAGTTTCGATAGTTCGAGTTAATTGGGACCAAAGCAACTTCGAACTACCGAAAACTCGAACTACGGAGAATGCCGGTATTATCTGCCGTTAGCGGATCTGCCACAACTGAGTTAGCCCTAATGTACTGCGCTTTCTACTGTGGAGTATCTCTGCGTGATAATGTAAAGTGTATGCTGGAAATTTATCTAAAAAAATGATATACAAAATCTGTAAAATGGTGTGCTGTGTATGTGGTTTTTTTTTATTAATTTGCGCGGGCTTACGAGAACATTCGCGAACGAAAGGAAAAGGAAAAATCGACGACGTATCGTCGTTTAATTAGGTTATATTCATTAAATAAAAATTAAAATAAACATTCAAAACGTTTTTCGACAACATTCAGAAATGTATTTATTAAATGCGCACACTAAAATTTTGTTGAGGTATGGGTAAAAATAATTAATAATTTGAGTACAGGAGCAAACACACGCTTTATTGAAGAACAGTTTAGTAGCAAGTATACATAAAACGGACACACGAAATACACATTACAAAAGCAGATTTAAAACTGAACTGAACTGGTCGAGTGCATCTCTGTTTATATAGAAAAAAGCTTCCAGATTTTTCCTTTTATTTAAAACTTCCAGAACATTACTTTTGTAGACTTCTCACAGTAAACAAGCATGTGTGTGGGCTGAGGCCCCGCCCAGGTAGCTAGACCTCCCACCGCACAATACAAACTTTCACTCTACAATAACAGGTATACTTACTTAAAATTGAATGCAGAGTTTTCTAGTATATTCTCAACACCCTCCCTAAAACTCTACATTCTCACAATCACATTAATTAAAAAAAAATTCATTTTTACTCTTAAGTCCAAGTTTAGATCTTAAATAAACAAATTTTGGTTTTGACGAAGCTTTCGTAAGTATATCAGCAACTTGTTCATCACTTTTAACATAATGCACATCAATTTCTCCATTTTGAAAACAATCACGTACATAATTATATTTCACATCAATATGTTTTGTCCTTTGATGGAATTCAGGATTACTTATAAGTTTTAATGCACTCATATTATCTATATATAAATCATATTTATCAGTCTTACAATCGCATTCATTAAATAACTTCTTTAACCACATTATTTCAGTTGTTGCTAATGCTGCACTTACAAATTCTGACTCGGTTGTTGATAATGATACAGATTGTTGCTTCTTACTTCGCCAAATAATTGCAGCATTTGCATACATACAAGCTACGCCAGAAGTTGATTTACGTGTAACTGTATCGCTAGCATAATCAGCATCACTATAAGCTTTAAAGTTGCCATCCTTACAATATAGTAATCCAAAATCAATCGTACCTTTTAGATAACGTAAAATTCGTTTAACAATTGACCAATGAGCTACACTTGGTTTGTCTAAAACTCTAGATACAACATTTACAGCAAAACTTATGTCCGGACGACTTACAATTTGCAAAAACATCAAATTGCCGACAGCTTCACGATAAGGTACATTACTTACAATAGTTTTTGATAAATATTCATCATGATTACAATCAATTGGCATGGATACAATATTAGCTTCTGACATATTAAACTTTTCTAAGATTTTGTTAATATAAGTACTTTGATGAATGAAAACAGACCCATCATTCAATCTACAAATTTCCATTCCAAGATAATTAGTAACTTCTTTAGTACTAGTAATTTTAAATTTTTTACTCAAATCATTCAACAATTTATCAATCAAACTTTCATTTGAAGCTGCAATAAGTCCATCATCAACATAAATTGCTAACAAGATCTTATTGTTATTTTTGTTATATATGTATAAACATGGGTCACCCGTACTTTGACAAAAATCTAAATTTACAAGAAAATTAGTGAAGTGCTCAGTCCAGCATCTTGGTGCTTGTTTTGAGCCGTATAAACTTTTCATTAATTTACATACGCGTGAGCTTCCATCATCAAAACCTTCAGGTTGTTTCATATATATATCTTCCTTTTAAGTCACCGTATAAAAAAGCCGTTTTTATATCAAATTTACCGATATGTAAATTTTCACGAGCAGAAATACTAAGTATCAATCTTATTGTATCAAAGCGAACAACCGGACTAAAAGTTTCTTTATAATCTATATCTTTCTGTTGCGAATAACCTTTAATAACCAACCGCGCTTTATAACGTTCTGTACCATCTGGATTGAGCTTCTTCACAAAAACCCAACGATTGTTAATCACCTTTTTATCTTTTGGCTTTTCCACTAATACCCATGTCTTATTTTCATACAAAGAGTTCATTTCGTCCTGCATTGCAGCTTGCCAACTATCTTTTTCTTTACTTGTAATTGCTTCGTTATAATTAGATGGTAACTTTTCAGCAATAAACGTGATCGGACATCCATAATATTCTGTAGGTTTTAATTTTGTTCTATCGCGCAATTGTCGTCCAGTTTGATTGTTATCGCTATTTGAAGATTGTAAAGGTTCTCTTTCTTCAAACTCATCTGATTCATTTTTAAGTAAAAGTTCATTATTTTTAGGAGTTATAATTTCATTTTCTTCAGTTTCTTTATTATTATTGTTCAAAGAATTCAAAATAATTGAATCAGCTAATACTCTTTCAGGTTTAAAAAGTACATCTCTACTTATAATGACATCTCGCACTTCCGGAACATATACACGATAACCTTTACAATCCTCATGATATCCGACCAGATAACCTCTCATCGATTTTTTATCAAGTTTCTTACGCTTTTCTTTTGATATATGTACATAACACATGGTTCCAAATATTTTAAATCTATCAACAGTAGCTGTTTTTCCATTCCATAACTCATAAGGAGTTTTATTATTTTGTTTTGTTGGGCCTGTTCTATTAATTACATGTACAGCAGTATTCATTGCTTCTGCCCATAAGAATAGAGGTAAGTTTGAATTTGAATATAACATTGATCGAGCAGCCTCTACAATGATTCGGTTATCGCGCTCTGCAATTGAATTTTGTTCGGGCGGAACATTAATCGAATATTTTATACCTTTACTATTTAAAAAAGAGATCACTGCTTTATTATCGTATTCTTTACCACCATCAAAATGAATTTCTTTAATATTTGTTGCAAATTGATTCTCAACCCCGATACAAAATGATTTTAGTTTTTCTATTACTTCAGATTTTTCTCGAATAAAATGAATTTCTCTATAACTTGAAAAATCATCTTTAAAAGAAACAAAATATAACTTTCTACCGAGAGACTCTACTTCCATAGGACCACAAACGTCAGTATAAATTATTTCGCGAGTTTTAGTGGCACGATCGATCTTTTTGTGAAAAGGCAATCTATGATTTTTGCCATAAGCGCAACCTTCACAAAAGAAATTTTCATCCGTAAATTTTATATTTAGATTTTTCAAAAAATTCTTCACATGTTTTACATTTTGATGGCAAAGTCTTTCGTGCCATAATTGTAAAACATTACCGTTGGAAATGCTCGATCTACTCTTTTGTTCTACCACGTTACATTCTTTTGGAATTAAAGTTTGAATGTCTAATTTTAGCAAACTACCAGGCTCATATTCGAAACCAGTTACAAGAATTTCATTACCATGCTTTAAAGTACATCTCGTAGCATTATGTGTTATTTCATAATCTATACCCCTTTTACCCGCATATTTAACAGAAAACAGATTATACATTGAATCAGGAACATATAATACATTATAGATAGTACCTTCTACTCGTTCACTATTTTTATAAGTTTCAAAGTCAATGTCAATATTACCTTTACCATATGCAGACATTGTCATACCGTTGCCCATTCTTACACTGACTGGTGTTGTATATTCTTCGAACGTTGAAAACCATTCTCGATGCTTCGACATATGATCCGTCGCACCCGAATCCACAATCCAGAGATCATCCCGATTGCCACAGCTGCCTTTGTCACCTATTAGTGCTATCCTCGATGTTGATTTCTTCTGTCCAGAAGACGAGTTACTTCTTTCTTGATTATTCGACCATCTTCGCTGTCCATTATTCTTATTCATGAAGCAATTGTTACTTTTATGACCTTTTCTTTTGCACGTATAACACCTGAAGCAGTCCCTTTTTAAATGACCTTGTCTTCCACAATTATAAGACTGCTCTTGTTTCAAATTATTCTTCTCATATTTATAAGAGTCATTCTTCTGTTCTTTATGACCGATTTTCAGATTAGCTAGCAACGCTGTCGTCTCTTCGTGTACTTCCTTTTGCTCTTGTAATATAAATTCTTCTGCCATCAAGCGCTCAGTCAAATTTTCGAGATTCTTCTTATCGTCAGATACCGAATCCCAAGCACTGTGAAAATGATTAAACTTTTGTGGCAAAGATGTTAAAACACGAGTCATCACCATAGTCTTTTCAATTTTTTCCCCGAGATTTTTAATTTTTCTAGCCAACTGTTCTATTTTTGAAATATTATACGTAACACTTTCACTCTCTGTCCACTTAAACTCAAAAAATTGTTTTTGAATCATCGACAGATTTTCATCAGATTTTAGATCATATGCTGTATTCAATTTGTCCCACATCTCCTTGGCAGTAGAAGAACCCATTATAAGTTCGAGAGGCTTTCTCTCCACTGTTGTAACAATTAACTTTCTGGCAATTTTGTCCGCCTTCTTGAACTTTTCCAACAACGCGTCACGATCTTCTGCACCTGCAGCTGGCTCGGCTAATCTTCCTTCGCAAACATCCAGCACATCATCATCCTCTTCCATCAATGTGCGTACTACGAAGCGCCATTGATGCCAATTATCTTTGTCTCGAAGTTTTTCAATTTTTATATTCGGTTCCATTTTTGCACAAATATTTTATACTTGCACTCCAATTACACACTGCACTCCGATTTTAAAATGCCACTGGGCCCATAACCTGTTGAGGTATGGGTAAAAATAATTAATAATTTGAGTACAGGAGCAAACACACGCTTTATTGAAGAACAGTTTAGTAGCAAGTATACATAAAACGGACACACGAAATACACATTACAAAAGCAGATTTAAAACTGAACTGAACTGGTCGAGTGCATCTCTGTTTATATAGAAAAAAGCTTCCAGATTTTTCCTTTTATTTAAAACTTCCAGAACATTACTTTTGTAGACTTCTCACAGTAAACAAGCATGTGTGTGGGCTGAGGCCCCGCCCAGGTAGCTAGACCTCCCACCGCACAATACAAACTTTCACTCTACAATAACAGGTATACTTACTTAAAATTGAATGCAGAGTTTTCTAGTATATTCTCAACACCCTCCCTAAAACTCTACATTCTCACAATCACATTAATTAAAAAAAAATTCATTTTTACTCTTAAGTCCAAGTTTAGATCTTAAATAAACAAATTTTGGTTTTGACGAAGCTTTCGTAAGTATATCAGCAACTTGTTCATCACTTTTAACATAATGCACATCAATTTCTCCATTTTGAAAACAATCACGTACATAATTATATTTCACATCAATATGTTTTGTCCTTTGATGGAATTCAGGATTACTTATAAGTTTTAATGCACTCATATTATCTATATATAAATCATATTTATCAGTCTTACAATCGCATTCATTAAATAACTTCTTTAACCACATTATTTCAGTTGTTGCTAATGCTGCACTTACAAATTCTGACTCGGTTGTTGATAATGATACAGATTGTTGCTTCTTACTTCGCCAAATAATTGCAGCATTTGCATACATACAAGCTACGCCAGAAGTTGATTTACGTGTAACTGTATCGCTAGCATAATCAGCATCACTATAAGCTTTAAAGTTGCCATCCTTACAATATAGTAATCCAAAATCAATCGTACCTTTTAGATAACGTAAAATTCGTTTAACAATTGACCAATGAGCTACACTTGGTTTGTCTAAAACTCTAGATACAACATTTACAGCAAAACTTATGTCCGGACGACTTACAATTTGCAAAAACATCAAATTGCCGACAGCTTCACGATAAGGTACATTACTTACAATAGTTTTTGATAAATATTCATCATGATTACAATCAATTGGCATGGATACAATATTAGCTTCTGACATATTAAACTTTTCTAAGATTTTGTTAATATAAGTACTTTGATGAATGAAAACAGACCCATCATTCAATCTACAAATTTCCATTCCAAGATAATTAGTAACTTCTTTAGAACTAGTAATTTTAAATTTTTTACTCAAATCATTCAACAATTTATCAATCAAACTTTCATTTGAAGCTGCAATAAGTCCATCATCAACATAAATTGCTAACAAGATCTTATTATTATTTTTGTTATATATGTATAAACATGGGTCACCCGTACTTTGACAAAAATCTAAATTTAAAATGTCATACAGTAATATTAAAAATTGTACTGTATGTGTATTTGAAAAATAATACTTTGCGTGAAACTTACTTCTTAAAAAATGAATCAAGAATTTTTTTTTATTTTTGAGTTGACAATCTTTTTATGGTACTCTACTAATATCCCGCCATTTTCGGAGTAGCCTACATAGCCTATTATTTTTCTAGCGGGGTACCTCGAACTATGGAATCTCGAACTATACGTAATCTCGAACTATCGAGACTACTGGATTGGTGATATGTCGGCGATATCACCAAAAACTATGGTATAATAATCCCACCAACTGTGGGTGCGGCTTATGATGATTTCTGTTAGGAAAAAACAATAGTGCTGTTGAAACTCAAGGCAACGTTTGTGCGTTTATTGGGTGTATAGAGCAAACGTTATGACAGACAGTGAAGTTAAGTAGTGTGACTTTTGTTTAGAGAAGGACAAACGAAAATTCATGATAAAGAGCGTAGGGATCGCCCAACATGAAGATATGTTTACCGAAAGGAGTGAATGCGAATATTCGAGAAAACAAAGTTTTTTTTTTTTGAGGAGGGACTTGGGATTGTCTATTCAATTAGCTGACGTTTGTAGTCAATAATGGAAGACACTGCGAAAACAGAGGAATTTGGTTATGTGGATGAATAAAGAAAGTATGTAATGTCTTCCTTTTACTTAAAAACGGACCTTACTTAACAAACATACCTCGTATTACAATGGTATCAGTGATGCCAATTTGGAGGAACATTCGCTAAATCTAGGCGATTTGAAAGTTGCGTTAGCGACAAAAAAAAATTATAATTAACATTAGTGACTTCTCTGGGCATTTTAGGTGAGTCTGGGGGATTTTTTTGATATACCAAATTTAAATGAAATTAGGTGTAAACAGTATGCCCTGCATTTAACATTAATTTCTCCTACGTATCAAAATTTGACCGATAATGTTCTATTAAACGTCATTATATACTAGTTAAACAGAAACCTGACGATTGTTTTTGTACACAATCTTTGTGCAAAGCTAACGAAAAAGTTACTCTCCATTTGATCAGTACAGTATTGTATACGGAGAGTAGAGAGATCGCATTGGTGATTGCTTGATTACTCACTCTCTCTCTCTCACAGTTATAAGTTTCCAATCCCTACGCAAGACGTCTGTGCTCGTGCGAAATAGATCTTAATTTTCTTTAGTCTCTGGAGTTATTGGTTTCTATATTTTGAACTATGTAAGAGTTATAATAGGAACATAATTCATAACTCTATTTCTATGGTCTGTAATACATACGGGTCAAAATACTGTATCATACCACGAAAATATCACATGGAGTAGGCTACAGGCTGTATTGAGTTCCATAATATAGGCTATAAAATCATTATTATGGATACAGTTGTTAAAAAGTAATTAATGCATTAATTATATTATGTATTAATATATTTTATTAACGTACGCCGGAAATCTTAAAAATATGTACTAAAGAATCGTAAAAAATACAATTCAAAACATTAAATAATACTGTATAGTTTTTAAATCTAGGGAAATTTACATAAAAATGGAGTCTTCTGAGCGGCATTTAGGTTCAGCAAGATCCAGTTGGTAACACTTAATGGCATCTGTAAGAGTACTGTAATTCGGCGTTTCTCACCCTTTCCAAGTCTGCGACGCCCCTCGAAAGATGTCCCACTTCATGGGACCCATAAACATGGGCGCGGGCTAAAGGGGCGTGTACCCAGTTTGTAATCATAATTTTGCTAGCGTCAAGTACTCTGAGCCTTCTTGTACGTGTAACAAATTATACATACTTATTTCTAGGAAAGTAAATATATAATAGTTTCTAATATCTAGAAAAGTAAATAAATTTTTTAGCCCGAAATTGCGACCTACCAAACGCTCCTCGGGACCCACGAGCGGGTCGCGCCCCATAAGTTGAAAATCGCTGCTATAATTTCATCACTATTATTCCTTTACTCCAAACCCTCTTGTATCCTTCCACTGATTACACTAAACAGATACGACGATTGTGGTCTATCTTGCTTTATGCATCACTTCTGTTCCCATGTATTAAACATACATCACAGATCGCGCACACAGCCAACTGAGTATACAGCAGTTAACTACAATCAGTATTTTTAATTTTCACCGTATTTTGCCTGATACACGTATTGAAAAGTATTTTGTACGCAGTAAGTAATATGAGAGATGTGAAGGAGGGAAATTCTGGATCAGCGTCGGCAGCACCGAACAAAATTAGATTAAGGAAAGAACGTGGTGGCGATGGATTTCTTGAAACGCTCTACACAGGATCGGTATATCGCGGAACGTTAAGACAACTACCGCTGCTAAATCAAAGAAAGTAAACAAGAAAAAGTCGACGGCGGCGCTCACGACTGATCAATACGCATTAACAAATTACGACGAGCTTTCAGTCGGCTACCGTCTGATTGTATTACTGTAGTAGACGTACTGCTGTAGGATCGCGGCTACAGGCAACGACTTTGCTTGCATTTTCGATATATCGTGCCGAATCTTTATACTACGAGCGCTTCTAAAATCATGTTAAGCGAGAAGATCCTCATCACCATCACTTTCACGACACGGCATAGGCAAGGTGCTGTCTCTTCAGCCTTCAAAAATCCTCCAGCCATCTCTTCCTGGGTCTACCCAGAGACCTGGGTCCTACACGTTTGTATTTTCAGACTTGTTTGGCCAGTTTGGAATCTGACATTCCTTCTAAGTGTTCTGTCTACCGTTGCTGGCAATCTTTTAATTTTTCATTCAAGTTAAAAACTTGTAAAGTCGTCTCTTACAGGCTCGCTCTTTATACGGTCAAGTTCAGAAACACGTTTTAAATCCTCTTAAGAACGCCATTTCCGAAGCCTGTATTTTACTGTCTTGCTTCTTGGTTGTTGTTCATAATTCACTCCCATAGTAAAGGGACTGCCATAACTTTGTCCAACTTTAACTTTGTACCTCGACGTATCTTGTTTCTACAAATACGGTTCATTGTCCCACACATCGTCTGGAACTTACCTAACTTAAGAGCAACATCACAATTCCTATCATAGCCAAAATCATTTTACATGTAATTAAAATGGCTCACCTGTTCTTGAATTCGACATTAATAATTATTTTTGTTCTTTTCGGTTCCTTACCTCGAAATGCCATTACCATTGTTTTTATAGTGAAGATTTTCATAACATTTTGTTGTTGTTGTAAATCTGATGAAGCTTAAAAACAGGTTTTGCAAATCAGATTCTGTATTTTGAAGTAGAAGCGAGTCGACAGCAAACAACAGCACATTCAAAAACATACGAGTATGTTCGGTGATAACTTAATACCAGTGTTAATTTTATATATTTTATATTATATTAATTAGGAATGTCATGTATTATATTAAGAACGAAGTAGGAAATACGTAAAGTTCATATGACCGTGTAGCAAAATATTTGGAACAGCTGTTTTAGGTTCACGTGTATGTGTAGTCATGCCTTGTACATGCTTGAGACGTGTATCAGGTCCGAAAGTTTTCACTTATAAAACGTACCGAACTTTTGTTAGTATCTCCGAATAAGTGTTACGTGACTTTACGAAGTTTTTTTTTTGTTTTTGTACATAGAGAATCAAGACATCGTGTACGAATAGCTAGTTACTTCTGTGCGTTTAATCTTACAATGAGACAATGACCCACTGTATGTACAGCGCACAGTATTCGCGAGGAGCACGCCCTCTGGGGAAATTAACCACACTAATAAATAAAGTATCCTGACACAGGCTTCGTTATACGAACGCACAGGAGATACTACGTTGAGTAAATTTTGGCGGACATAAATATTCAAATTGCTTGTACAACAACGCTGATGTACAATGTACAGTATCTGTGCTGGGCAATCCCCCACTCATAGCCATGGTTTGTCGTGGATAACGAGAGTGTTGAAGTGTGAAGTCTTCCGATTGGTTAGCTAAGAAAAAGGCCCGATTTCTAGCACGCCTGTTCGGTAAAAAAAGATCGACTACCTTGGCCATGTTTTTTGCGAGGATCCAAGTATGAAGTTCAACTTTATACTTGAATGTTCCAATTGTATATTGTATGTAATTGTTAGTCCAAATTGAATGAACTAGATCGCAATTCCGAAAATCGTATGATGAATTCGCATCGTATTCCACTGCACATCAACAGTCTTGTTCCGGACGGCTGTATCGAAGTTCTAGGTAACCATGATAATTGCCAACCAACGCCGGGTAAGCAGCACCATCAGACGAGATGAAATTCTTCTTCTTCAGCGGCGCAACAACCCGTTACTGAGTCAAGGCCTCCTTTAGAAGAGATGAAATTGTTTTATTAAGTTCGACAATGACAATTAAGTTCGACAATATTAATACAGCCAACCTATGACCTCCATACTGAAGTTGGAAGAACTGTTGATAAATCTTAACGATGTTTAGCACACAACAGAGGGGCTGCGTACAACTCCGGTCAAGCTCGTAGCCGCCAATCAAATTGATCTCTAGCCTTTGGGCACGGATCACATGATCTTTACGAACTTGGAAGCACGGCCCCTTACTAGCCGTGTGTAACCATTTGATAAGACGTAATTCAGTACGAGCGATGCCGAGGTGGCCTCCAAGGTTTAGCTGGCACTGACAAGGGATTGATTTAGTTTGGCATCCAGACGGGTTGTCCTGGAAGGCGCCGCAACGTCTACAGAATGTCCGTAGACGGATCCCATTGTGGTGTTCTGGGAACGGGCAAAGGCGTTACGAATGTGGTCAACATTGGGCGTGAGACAGTGAGGCTTGAAGGCCCAGTACAGTCTCACTCGATTCAACAGTGGCTGTAATTTCTTTTTATGGGTTTAGTCAACAACTCCGAAACGGGAAGCGCCGGTCATCATACTGAGAGTTTGCTTGTCCGTCAAATCAATACATGTATTTTCTGCAAGAAATATGACGGCATTTTATTCCTACATGCCTTTTTAAGTAATAAACGACAAAATTTGATCTACAGACATGTGAAGAAGTGACACTAAGCTGCTGTAGAAAAATTTTGTATGTTTATCGATGAGGCGAACTTTTATTAATTAAATTAAATCCAATTAAATTGGTGTTTGGCGTTCTGTAATAAAAAAGTGATCAACCTTTCTTTTTTTGTTTGCCCAAACCGAAATGTTTGCACTTCTTTGAACAAAGGAAGATTTTTTTTAAAAAACAACAACGAAAAACCTTCTTCGTCATTCGTTCGTTGGTTGCTGCTGCTGCCTCTTGTTCGACTAAAAATTAATTAATTGGCCTGGAAAGAGTCTCACATACGTACACTCTTCTCATTCACTGAGCAAACACATCCCTCCCGCGTCCATATAAAATTAACAATTTACGCCGCCCTCTATTATTCGGCTTCGTCGTTTTACCCTTAATTAAACGCACGCCTTTTTGTTGAAAAATGTGAATTACAAAAAGAATCACGGCCGTCGCGCCCGCTTCGCCAAAATTTTTAATCACACCAAGCAAGCAAGCGAGTTTCTCTGTTTACTGTGTCAATAACAAGGCTGTGGGTTTCTTGTTAAAAAATATGTACACTTCTGAAACTGTTAATCAACGGGTCACAATGACAGACACAATGACAGTTCACCAAACGCACGAAACTGCCGCAAAATTAATTCTTACATGTGTTCAAACATAAAAAATAAAAAAAAAATCAAATTGACTTAGTATTGGTAGATAAAAAAGTGATTAGCATGGATGTAATTAGTACTGCTGATGTTCTGTGGGAAAGACAGGTTATCGGGACATGACGCGCTACCAGATTGTTACGCAACATTTTCTCCCCCTTTTGGACCTTATCGGAAATTCATTATTCTCATGTTTTTTTTTTTTAATTGGCGGGGGTCCTACAGTCTATGCCTTATCCCGCATTTCGATCGCTATTTCTCCCTATCCTTCCAGTCATCATCTTCAATAGCTCGATCTCTCATGCTTTTCCTAATTCCTGTTCTCCATTGTGTTGTCAGTCTTCCTTTTCTTCTCCTGTTTTGTGGTGTGTAAGTCAATGCTCTCTTTGGCCATCGCTTCTCCTCCATCCTCATTACGTGACCATACCATAGCGACTGTCTGGATTCTATTCTTTCTGCTGTTGTAAATACGCGCCCTGGTTTCCTTCTTAGGTATATCTTCGTTTCTAACATGTTGCATTCTAGAAATATTACACGCTCTTCTTAAGAAGTCCATTTCCACAGTTTCTATCATCTTTTTTCTCTTTATCTGAAAGTTGCCAGCATTCGCAGCCGTAAGTTAAAATGGGCTCCACAATAGTCGTGTAGATTGTCAGTTTAGTTTGAAGTTTCATTTTGTTCGACCAAAGTAACGAGTTTAGGAAGCAAATACCTTTTTCTCTGTTGTATCCTACTTTTGATGTCATTTTTTGTTGTTACATCTTCTCAAATAATGCTTCCCAAATATTTAAATTAGCTACACTTTCCGATTCTGGGTTTGCAGATCTGGGTCTTCTTCTTGCATGTTTCCTTTTTTCAGATATTCTGTTTTAGTAGTGTTTATGTTTAGACCCATTTCTCGTACTCCTCTTTCAATTTTCTAAACATATAGTCTGTGTCGTTTATTCTTATGTACTACAGGTAAAAAAAAGAAAAAAAGAAAACCGTACGAACATGACTGTGTGAAGAGAAGGCCTCTTTCAATTTTCTAAACATATAGTCTGTGTCCTTTATTCTTATGCACTACAGGTAAAAAAAAAAGAAAAAAAGAAAACCGTACGAACATGACTGTGTGAAGAGAACGATCTCACAGCTGTTATGAAACCCGAAGCGTGTTACACGCACAGAGTACGGTATCGCTGCTTCATTCACCTCTTGACCACTTTCTGTTGTTTGTGTAGCGGTGGTGAATACCGCATACATTGTCTGTCTGTCTGTAACGCTTACGTGCGATTGTTGCGTAACACTGCGAATATTACGCGGCAGCACTGTGTGAACAGAAATCTATAGAGTAAGAAGAGGCGATTCTCCCGGAATACACTTGTTATACGAAGCTACCGACTAACAATATACGGTACTGTGAGCAACCGCGGTTGCGCAACTTTTTTAATTGCCCGTTCGGTCATTCCTCCGATGAAAAATTACGAAATAGTTACCGTGTAGGAACAATGGTTACATGTTCGATAATCCTCGTTGATTTCTGTTTGTTGATTTAAGAAGCCGACTAGAAGTGCCTTGGTAATACTGTATATATGGTGAAAGTAAAATACAATAACTAAAGTCTCAAAAGAACAGAGACTTTCTGACCGTTCAACAACAAAAATATATAAGGAAAGTGTTAAGTGATCTATTCACTGAAAAGTATAGTACATCGATCTGTCCCTTGAAAGTACAATACAGAAAACTTTTAAATAATAAGATTCGATCGCGTTTCAACACAAGAAAGAAAGGGAAACTGAAGAAAAATGTCCCGTAACCTATCCCTAACAATGTGTTGTCGGGTTATCCGATTGTAATGGAATACGTTCTCTTAAACAGGACACAGAAAAAGATGCTCTTCGTTGCCAAAGGATGTAAGCCATTAAGTGACAGCCCTATAGGCCAATGAGTCACTCCCGGGTGAATGGTACCAAAAATTGTGAAAATTTTAAGAATGAAGGGAAGGATATTCCAATAAGGCGGTGATATTAAAGAAGGCGAATAGGCTACTCGTGAATTAAAAAGGAAGAGAAGAAGAAGAGTGAGGTGAATAAGGAGGAGTAGCAGGAATAGAAGTCTAAGAAGTAGGGTAAAGAGGAAATTAAGAATAGCTGAAGAAGAAAATATGAAGTGGCGCATCTAGAATTTGGGCTGGGGGCGCGCGGTCGAGGCGACTTCATACAAAAAAAAAACAAAGTTCAGACTAACGAACATTACTATCTTTAAAGTGGTTGAAAAACGAAACGTGTGATAACATCCTGAAATAAATAACATTAAAATAACGGTATTAACGCAATAACAATACGCGTTATTGGAACATTATGTAGAAGATATTTATTAACTAAATTGATTTCCTACGTTTAAAATTTTCACAAATCCTATCCAATAAACCTGTCTGTATATTTGAAAAAGAGTTACTACTATATTACAAAACGTATAAGAATAATAAAACAGCCTAAAAATTAAGAGAGTAACATAATTCGTCAATTTTGTTCGACCTTCTCAGGGGGTCCGGTCCCTTAAATATGCTCCTTGATATGGAAATCGCTTCATCAGTAAGTAATACACAATACTAACATTAAAAGAGGGGCGCAATTGTAAGGAACAAACCATCAGTCATCAGTCACCGGCGACTGACACAATACTCGCCCAAACGCTGAACGAGACTTGCAGAGTATTTCGTGTTTTGTTCAGAAACGTCGCTTCGCCGGTTACCTCCTTTCGTGTCTAGCCGTAAAAAGAGAGGAACGAAGTCTCTCCTAGTTTGCCGGATCTTCTCTTTTTTCTTTCATCTAAGCAAGATAGAATCTTGAGCTAGCTGGTAATAGGCGCGTGCTCAGGCAACCGGCCGTTCTCTTTTGTCATGTATACACTCGTGTACATTTACCCCCGGATAATGAGGACACGACGGCAGACGTAATATAGTAACGTCATTCTACGTAAACAAACGGGATAACGAGAACAAAAATAATACCGACAATAATAATAACAGTAAGTATAATAATAATACTAACAATAATAGCGAGAAACAAGGAGGAAGCATGTCGTGCCAGCTACTACTGCTAACGTGAGCGCACTCTGACGGTCGTTGTAACGGTACTGAAGTCAAACCGTATGTTTGCATTTTTACCTTCGTTCCTATCATCTGATCACACAAATGCCTGTTTTAATGTCAGTCATGATTCCCTCTCTCTCTCTCTCTCTCTCTCTCTCTCTCTCATAAGTAGTGCGAACGAGCGCGCACGTTTCCCTACTGCACTCACGATTGTCAGCATTAATGATCCAAGTTCCACGTTCCTTCGTAACTAGTATATAAGCAGCTTCTAACAACTAACAGTAGCTACTGTGATAAGCGATCTTCAAAACGTAAAATAAAAAAAATCGCATTTTGTGTCGATTTTCATGATACTGAGATCGCGTTTCATTGTTGAAAATGTTTCGGCTTCAGCTGCGGCAGACCGACCTTCAGCGACTACATTAAACATTGACAGCGGTTACAAGAAAACTGACTCTGGCTCCGCTGTTTGTGCGCGCAGAGACGAACGGCACGGATGCCGAGTTCCTAGCTACAAGATGATCTTGTAGCCCTGTTCAAGTACGACAGCGCATTCTCACGTGGCCTGCAACGCCCTCTTGTGCTAAATCGTTTTACCGCTATATGTAAGCTATATGTTGAAGCCCTTACCAAGAACCGCCTGGACGTATGTGGTATGGTGAGGAGGAGGTTGTCTGGAGTCCTTTCCGCTAGCATTTAAAGCATACGACCAAGACGTTTCACAGTGCCGTGGTAGGATCGAACACCGAGCACGCTTCATAAGAAGCCACTGCGAGTTTGACTAAAGAAACTGTGTATTGCGACAAAGTATAGACCACGGGAAGTCGAGCACACGCCGCCATACCGTACCACGAATCATGACTCTAGCTAAACATTTGTAATTACGCTTATATTAACCACCGGAAAATAATGTTTTTATAGTCCAGGTCTGTTAGGAAATCTACGAGTTAGCGGTTGCCCGTTATATCTAAGAGTTATAGGTAGGTCTGTTTGCAAGTTAGGTAGCCCGTTATCTTTTTCAGTAAACTCTGCGAGTTCAGTTTACGCTAAAGTACATCATTTCGGAACTTTAATTATTAAATATAATTACTTTCATAATGATATCATTGAATTTAATTTTATGTTATTTTCATGCAGTAGTATATAATTATTAAATGCGTTAATTGTGTTTGAAGCATTTCAATCCAAGTGGAGGAGTCATATAGGCCTACATCTTTTTTTTTTAATGAATTATTACTTCGAAGTTTTCCGCTCAACGTGTTTTAGTTTTATTGCGGCCTGAAAAGCAAACAATAAAACACAAATCATTTTTTTGTCGGTGTTAAAATGTTTATTCATATGAGTAAAGCTGAATTCCTCGTAAAGGCAAAGATCCAGAAATATAACTCTTAGACTTCCGTGGCAAAAATTATAAAGGATTTACTCCTTTTCCATATTTTAATATTCAAAACGTTTTTTTTTTCATTTTCTTTTTTACTTTTAACTATTTTTTGGAAATTTTCATACGATGTAGGTACGGTTCTAATTTTCGGTTTCAGCATGTTTATAAGAAGAATGGGCAAAAAATAATAATAGTTTTTTTTTTAATAATTCAGAACTCTGCTTTGGCACATAGCTTCCGTACATTTTCCATTTTTCATATGTCGCTGTGAACATTTCGCTTGTCTTCGTTCCTTATCGAATCCGCTCTCTGCAGCTACTCATTCTCTTTACTTTCAAATACTATCCTTAGCTCTTCATTCATTTTCATACAACTTCCGCTACCGTATAGACCTACAAGTACAAATGCAACCACGACTTTATTACTTTTTGTATCCTGTCATGTTTTACTAGACAATGTTCCGTTGACTACACCAAAAAAAAATGCAAATATGAAAACAATTACAGGTAGGGTATAAGACACAAATTAACAAACTGTCGTTTACCGGAATAATTTATTGCCCGTAGAGTTGGTAGTTGAATTTAAACACGGCGCATAAACTGCACGTGGGACTATAAAACTTCAAATGACCGGTTTATAACTATATATAGGCTATAACTATACTGCGCATTCCGATTTCACGTTAATAGCGATGTTCTTTCTGCGCAACGATACTGTCTGTCATTCGATTTTATCGTTGCAAACGACGTTTACGATTTTTACGATCTGCAAAGCTCGTGTTTATCATACACTTTTCTCGCTGCTTGCATGCGCGCGCAAACACTTGTTTCCTGGAAATTCGTTTATCGCCCTCGTACATTTTTTTTTTATATAATTGGTCTTTCTCAAGCAATATTTATTCGTCGTCAGAAGCAGTGGCAGTATCGATAATATCAAGTTCAAGGCTTAACCTGGAAACCTCACAAAGGGGAGTTGAAGGATCAGTAGGGTAAAAATTTTAAAAAATTTTTTATTAGCTTATATTAAAATACTGTCTTTTCTACACAGTTTGGTACTAAAATCGTGTGGGTTTTATTGTTAAAAATATTTTTACTTTAATTTAGAAAATTGTGCTGTACGCAGTTTTTGTAGCCGTTTTTTCAGCATTTTTGAAATTAGGCGAGAACTTGCATTTATTGTCATACCTAACTAATTTTATACAAAATAGTGTTGCATCTATTATAGTATATATTATAATGGAGGCCATAAAACCAGAATTTAGAGCACTGGCAAATCAAGGTCTACTGAAACGGTACCTTCATGGCAAAACACAAAACGTGAACGAGTCGTTCAACAATGTACTGTGGACCAGGGTGCCAAAAAATGTAATGGTTGGGAGAAAGACATTGAAGGTTGCAGAGTATGACACTTACATTTAATGATGGAAATATTGGACGATTGGAAATGTTAAAACAGCTGGGCTTTACGGACTATGGTGAAAACACACTAAAGCACTCAAGAAGGCTGACCAGGAGCGGTTGCGGAAAGCGGAGTTATCAGCAAAGGAAATGACCAAGGAAGCAAGGATTAACAAGAGAAGGAGAAGACTTGAAACTGAAGAAGATAGAGACAGCCACTACAATCCAAGTGCATTTTAAATGTATGTAAATTTAAATAAAATCACACAAAATGTATACCATTTTCTTTTTCTTGATTTTTCGAAAACCTTGTTTTTTTAACATTACGGTACATTTATCTCATGAACCAATAAAGATATCATGTTGAAATTTTTACTGCATATTATACTTAATCTTCTCAAGCTACTGTAGTAAAATAATTTTATTAGGTGAAGAAATGTTCGTTAAAAAAAAATATGTCATAAATTGTATAAAAGATTTGAAAAGTAAAAATTTATAACGTTTTTATTATTTTAGATATCAGTATAATTTTACTACAGTAAATGCAAATAATATAAGTAAATAAGCATACAAAATTTCAATCTTCTAGCTTAAAACGTTTGTGAGAAAAATGTACCTAAAACCTGCCAATTTAACATGGGCAGTATAGGACTCTTCAACTCCCCTAGCAAAAAGTAATCAAAGTGCTCAAACGTAAGTAGCAACAACTCTACTGGCTTCTTGGAAGAAAATTTACGTTACCTACCGAAAACAAAATCCTCACACACAGAATCTATCTGGTTGTACACACAGAATCTATCTGGTTGTACACACAGAACCTATCTGGTTGTACGGAGTTCAGCTGTGACGTTGCAACCAGCCAAAATAAATCATCCAACTGCTACAGCAATCCTATTAATTGGTCCGGACGTCACACGGTATGTTATCGATAAGAATACTACCTGTAAGGACAATAATCCCAACCATAGAAATGGAAGTTAAGAAATTAACCAGCCAGAACTTCAGGAAGATCCACTCACGTTAAAGTCAGCCACAACTTCAGGAAGCCGCAACTCATATTGAAGCCAAACTGTCGGCCGTCTGAAGCCCCAAGGGCTTTCGGGAACATAAAAGGCCCTGTAATCAACCGATGACTTCCCCCTTCATACAATATATATTACGTACAAATAAGGCCAGAGCACATTATAAATTTCAGATTCATAAGAAAAAGGAATAACCTACTGATCCGCCACCAATTTATATTTGCTTTCGCTACCTCAAGTGTTTTATTGACTTCGTTGACTTAACTTCGAAGGTAGAAACATCAAGAAATATTATTGTATCTACGGCTGTGGAAACAGTCCGGCTATTCTCTTCAGGCTTACCAGTAATAAAACAAAACAATTCACTCCGGCCACGTTACGAGTGTTGCGCAGGGCTAGCCTAGCAGTGGGGGTGCCACTTCTCAGCCTCTGAACATGCAATGATGTTGTTCGGAACATCCTCCCTAGATGTGTTGCCCTACTGAGTCACAACTACCCTGAGCAGGGCACTGCATACCCCGCAGTCGCAATATTGCATCCAACTAAAATCTACATTTCTGCCTGTAATATTCCAAACATTAGCTAGTCCAGGATCATTGCCCTTACGCCTTAATTTGGTACTGGTGGCGACTGCTGCCCTCCACCAGGAATATTTATCGACCTTCCGGTCTAGATCCGTACTGTTATGCGAAAACAGGGTCACAATGAACTCGATCAGCATTTTAGAATATGCTGGGAACAACATCTAGAAAGAATGTACAATGCCCGCGTTCCGAAGTTGGCTTATGAGTATGAGCCGGTTGGAAGAAGATCTGTAGGCAGGCCAGTCACAAGATGGCGGGAGTCAAGAGGCCGGAACAGGAGGAATCCTAACCATGAAGTGATGATAATGAATGTAGAAACAACGGTAGGAGAGTTTTGAGAAACGAGTGGTTAAAGATATCGGGTAAGGTATAGCCAGAAAGAATGAAAGTACAAAATAAGTCGAGCACATAAAATCACTAAATTGCAAGTGATATCGGAAATCCGATATGAACAAAGACAACAAATGGCGAACACGGATTCCCAAAACAAAACAATTTGCAGAAGAAAACCAAGGAAATGTTCCATAACCTTGTCACGGGTCACACTGTTGAGTACTATAGACAAGCTTGTGCACAGTTTCCACCATTATTAAATCCCCAACAATGACCCTTATGACTTTGTAATGGTCGTCGTTCTGAACCTCCTGACAAACAGAAACGAAAATAAAAAAGATAACAAACGAAATTACAGTTAAAACCAAATTATAGGATTAAGGATTACGATTTCAGATAACGTCAGAAATATACAATTTTATTTGTTATGTATTCGACCAATGAATAACCAATTACAAATTTTCAAAACAACTGATAAATTAGCACGAAAATACAGAAGATGGGACCAGACAAACCGTAAGATAATGTTGCAGAGAAGGCGAGATAAAAGCAATAAGGACAGAGGCCTTGGGAAGAACCTCAGAAAGGTAACGATTGCGCAAATCGCAGAACGTTGTCTTGAACGCTGTAAACTGATATACGATAACGGTGATACATAACGTCTGTTATCATATTATGTCAAACTGCATGTTCAAACAGCTGATTAGTAAACCTATTACACCAGTCGTATACGACAAAGAACCCTCTCGTGAGACAGAGAAATAAAATACGTCTAACCTATTTTAGAATGTCGTTGACCATGGCGTTACAAAGAGTACGCGAAATTGCTTATTATCACAGACGAGCCTGTACTCGATAAAACAATTTTTTTTAATTTCAAACAACAATGACGGACGTAATCTATACGCTGCAGATGGTCCAAGTAAAACTGGTCTCTCTCGCTCTCAACAAAGGCCGTCCGAATACACAAATTAAAGACATAAAAATAAATGAAAACCATAGCTAGTGAAATATTAACAATTTCAGTCCGAGACCCATACGGACTTCTTTTCTAAGCAAACACACACCGGGGTTCCATCTCCCATTCTTTCAGCTTATTATTGCTTATTTTGTGTAGTTTATTATTTTTTATTTCGTCCGCGTGTGTGTGTGTGTGTAATGGTCGTGTGTTTAGTTAGCGTTAATTTATACGATTATGGGACGAAAGACGGACACAATACCCGGCGCGCTCGCTCGCCCGCCACGGCCTCGACACCTCTACTACGCTGCCCACACACGCAACCACAGTCCTCACATCGCCCTCTTCTTCTTCTTCCTTATGCACACAACTTGTCCCTACTTTTGTCAACTCTGACGGTTGATTCGAATATCTCCTGCCAAAAATGTGACTAACATTCTGATTGAATCGGACACAGCAAGTGATCATAACACTAATGCCATAAGTTTAAAGTTATTGTTCAAGATTAGATTACTTCTGAAAGTACTGCCCTGTAAAAAAAGTATCCGGAATTTGTAAACAAATACCACAAACTACTTATTTATTCATCAAACTTTATTTTGTCGCCTTCAAAATACGCCCTATCTAAGGCAATACACTTTTGCCAACGCATCTCCCAGTCTTCGAAACTCTTTTCAAACGCTGTTTGAAGGTATAGCCTTCAGCTGCTTCTGCGAATTCTCTATAAGGCTTCATCAATTGAATCAAAACGCCTCCCCCGAAGCGGTAATTTGAGTCTAGGAAATAAAAAAAAGTCACACGAGTCCATAGAATATTTGTAAAACAATCACATCAATAATGTCTGTTAATATTATAATAATAACTTTTATGATTATTAAATAATATATTTATCGAACATTCTTTCTTTTTCCAACAAAGAATAAGTTCAACGCACTTTTTTTTTAAGAACGTGTGTATTAATAAACACACACACGTGTACGTATTAAATAGGTCGCATACGTCACGCGTCTGTAATCGTTATACGCCATCGTTGTGTGTGTCTGGTTGTAGAGTAATTGGCCAAAATCTCTCTTCACCGTCTGCTGTCTGCTACGCGCCTCTCGCTTTCGTAAACGCCTATCGCGGGTGTCGTCCGCGTCCAATTACACACACGCACATATGACTGTGATTATGGCTTATTGGAGGCGCGAGTATTGAATCGACAAGAGGAGAAGAACAAACGTCTTCGCCGCGATCCTTCTCCAAGGACGAAGTCTAACTCTCTCACTCTCTCTCTCTCTCTCTCTCTCTCTCTCTCTCTCTCTCTCTCTCTCTCTCTCTCTCTCTCTCTCTCTCGTAGTTTAAAAGATTGTTTAGCAGTCGAAATTATGCGGCTTCAAATCTGCACCTTCATTCGTCTTGTGGTTTGTATATACTGGTCGTTTTGTTTGTTACGGTGGTTAGAGTGCGGGGGGGATACCGATACTAGGTGGTCTCCTTTTGCTCATATTGTCGGAGGCACGTCACTGCCGACAAATTAGTACGGCCCCAAATTGGACTTACGGCTCCACCCTGATTTATACACCTCTTTTTGTGTATAGAAAGTGTAATTTTTTTTCTCAAGACGACGAAAGGCTACGCGCAGCTGCCGAGCACGCGCTCTCTCGCATGTCACGCGCGTACGTTTATTAATTTTCACAACTCGCTGACGAATGTTTATCTGCGAATAGGCGTCTCTAGTGTTCGTTTGTTTCGTGTTTTACGTTTCCGCATTGTGACAGGTTTTCGTCTCATCGACCGCGCTCTGGTTTTGAGAAACGTTTTAGTAGAAAAGAAACAACTTGATAGTAAAAAGGTAAGGAGCGTAGCTGAAAAGAAAAATTGCGTTAGCGATAAGGGAAACATGATTGTCTGTTTTAAATGAAAAAAATATACCGGAAAAGTAACATTTTGTTTCATTATAAAACCACTAGGTCAAAGAACAAATTAAACGAAAAACCGATTTAAGGCGCTGTTTGAAAGTTTTATTTTGAAATATAGGCCTAAAACGAGATAGACCTACTCAGTAAGACGGCCTGAGTGAGTGACACAGCGAACGGTATTCATGAGTGAATCCGTATAACATATTAATATTTCCATAATGATGTGATACTTGAAAAAAGTGTATGCCTGCTTTTCTTATGTCTATAAAGCTCATTCCTTACTAAAATTCTGTAAATGATATATTTTGTTCGACTCACTAGTTAGACCAGATTATTTTAGTTCCAGATAACGTAAAGATTGTGAGAAAAATACGTTATAAATAATGACAGTAAATAAAAAGTAAAACCCCAAAAGATAGAAACGGTTAAAGGATTCCCTGAGATTGTACAGCTTGTGACTTCAGAGCTGGCAAACCTGAGGTGCAACTAAGAAATCCTCTGGGAGGGGGAGGATGAGACTAGTTTGAAGGCTTTAGTCCCTATTTTCGTCAGGACAAATGAGAAATTCAGGATTCTTCCCATATAATTTTATAAGTAGCCTACAATGTATACATAAAATATACGTTGCGGCTGCAAAAACGTACGTTTTTTACCACCACGCTGAGTGCTTGCCATTTCATTTTCAGCAAGGATTAAACCAAAAATGGTTTTTTCCAGTTCCAAGAAAACAGACTACGCATCTTCGGACACCCCGCAACCTCTCCGTCGCTTCGGCTTACAATTCCGTAGTTGTTTGGGGAGGCGGCAGTCATCCATTCGGTTAAGATGTTCCAACCATTTTAGCCATTATTGGGCTGCAATAGCATCAGCTATACTCGTAATACTCACCTCGTGCCCGTACTTTTGCGATCTTGAAGAGTAAGCTATATCCTGCCACGTGCCATTCTGCCAGGTGTGCTCTGGAACAGTACCATCTACAACAATTTATGCTCGTATGGCATCAACTTCATGAAAAGGCATCTCACGGTCTTCAATGCGGTAACCTGTAGTCCGAAATCCTTGCACTTTTGATTCAACAAATGAACAGCCACCTGCAAGACGCTTTCCGAGTTCGTCACGACAGTCTGGTCGTCACTTTATTTTATTAATTTACAAATACCGTGATTTATTTTATTTCCACAATTATTAAAATGGTTTGGCCAGTGTGGTGTATGGAGAAAAAAAAAATAACACAAGATGAATGAAGGTAACAAACAGGAGAAAAGTAATAGAGAAAAGACAACTCAAAGTGGTTCGCTGTGTGTCTTCACTGTCTCCTTCTGCCTCTCTTGAATGGAGGAAGAAAGAGAAACGTGACGAACGAACAACAAAGAAAATACAGGTTACGAAAAGCGTGTAGAAGAGACACAATGAAGGGACGAAAAATGGAATATAAGGTTGGTTGCCCAAGAGTCTGTAGTAACCCAGTCTCAGTACCACGTTGCTACGGAGAACAGCGAAAGTACTCCAGCGATGATAAATAACGTGGCATAATTGAAAATCTGTGTAAAAATCTGCGCGAAGACGTGGAGTGGTAGGAGCGACAAAAGCGTAGCCACATAGTGAACTACATATGTAAAGTGATACGCTATCTGGTCCCCGTGTGTCGTCGTTTGTACACCGCGCTGTTGTTTGACAAATACGACTGACCGTTTGACCCGCACGGTCAACTTCTCTGCCTACGCCACCGTGAAATATTGAAGACAATGCCGCCGTAATCGTTCCTGTTTCGCAGCTCTCCATCCAGTTTTACTGCCGTTTTGATTTACTGGTCGTGTATTGTACAATCTAACAAATTTCTGTGGTCGTTCAGAATGCGTGCGTGGAGAACGAGGAGAAAATATTACGGACACTGAGTAAACATCTGTAATATACTGAGCGGCCGTTATTTATTTCTTTATTTTTCTCTGTTTATTATTTGTTTTTCTCTGGAATTTATGTCGTTTATGATTTACCGTCGTTTTGAAACTTCGTTCAGAATTACGAAACTAGGGCGTCCATTCTTACGAACGATCCCGCGTCACCACTGCCAAGACGTTGTCTTCATCACGCCGTTTCGGTAGCGTCCGCTGTAGTACAGCTTCAGTGACTGTCCAGACTTTTCCAGAAACACGGTTTAGAAAGTTCATAACTGTCATTGGAAAGTCAAAAGTCTTTAAAGAAAGTACTAAGCAGTCAGGGACTACCGTCTACCTAGGAGGTCGGATCGAGGCCATAACACCAGGAAATGCAAAACGGAAACATTTTCTTGTACGTACGACTTTCACGACATTTTAACTTAAAAGGGAAGTAAACTTAGGCCTACATCCATCGGAGCCATTGGATCCTTCATCCAATCGAGGATGACCTGATAATATGTGCTTCACTGGAAAACGAGTTACAAGTGAATGTGAATTTGTGGAAAAAAAACAGTTGATGAAACGTCCACAGATGATAATTACAAAGAAGACGAAATTTGTTCAAGAAAAGTACAATAAAGATGTAGAACATGAAACTAGTTCAAGGAAACGTTTCCGGAGAACCGGAGGGCGATTTACCACAAGGGCAGTACTGAGGTTGGGCCCATGGCCGTTTGACGCCTAAAGAATTCGGACCTCCCTAGTTAATGTGTATAAGTATTCGAGAATGATGATGGACATCACGTCTTAAACACATTAAAAATTTTAAATAACACGTCTATATAAGAAATAACAATGAACATGACTTTTGAAAATTGCACGAAGTTACACTATCCATAGGCTTATCGCGTATACGGTTCAGGGTTTCAGATACGACCCAAACGACAGAGGTTTTCAATACAGCACCCACCCCCTGCAGTTTTCCAAATTTCTATGGGCTGACGATAAGATCTGTACGGAATACGACCCCGCCACCGATATCAACTCCCAAATCTAGCGTGCGGCTTTCAGCTGGAAATAGCCAGTCAGGTCAAAGATAATGGTCAGAGATAGTCTGGGTGCAAAAGTGTTTGCATTCCGTTATTACTGCAGCACTCTCGTCTACGGTTAATAATACCGATGCGTACACAAGAACACAGTACGCATCGTATAGCGATCGGATCGCTTGCTCTCGGTCCGCAAACGGTTTATCTAAACCACTGGTTCTCAACGTTTGATTGTTCACGGCACACTATCTTATTTAGTGAGTTCCCGTGGCACACTAACGTACAAGTTGGCAACAATTCTTCCCCACCCTCACCCATCATGTCATCAGGTATGACTGGGCGCGGAGTCCTTATGCTGTGTGTCCCCAGAATTAACCATCGAGCTCCCTCTAGAGAAAGAAGAACAACTTCAGCAGACCCAACACTTCGGGAACTACCACTTCTCAAGTTTTGGAAGTTAACGAAGAAAGAGTGGCCACAATAGTAGTGGAAGTAGCGGTGAAAAATAATAACATTTTTTTTTTACCACCTGCTTGTGCGAGCTGGATTTTCGGCACTAACAAACAAAAAATAAAAAACGCGAGAGACTTCTCTTAGACGAAAAGAAAATGCGTGTGTGTTCATCTTCAACTCCACGACGAATTGAACTTTTATGGAAGAAACGAAAAGTTCAACTTTTTCTTTTCAATAACTCAAATCTTTTATTGTTGCCTAAGTCATAAGGCAGTAAGTACCTTATAATAATGTGTTTAAACTCTTGAATTTTTTTCTCTTTTTTTCAAAATGCAGTAAAGTTATACTATTAATTACGTTTACCAGCAATATCAAAAGTCTCGGGGCACACCAGTTGAGAACCACTGAACTAAACATTTTTATCGCTTTGAAACTTTTAGCCTGGAGTAGTTTGACTTAAGCGGGCCATTCACGGTGAAACTTGTTGCGATTCACGGTTTCACTACACATGTATCAAACACCCGCACGCGCTGATACCGCGTTTAACAGAAACAACAGTTACTCTGTCACCACAGAGGACGTTCTACCCCAAGTTCTTATTGCTTTAGGGGTATCTTTGTATATTCTTAGTGACGATAAGGCCAGACTCACAAAAAGTACATGGAGCAAGAAGCGGCTTCTTGATACAACTTTCTCAAATGAAAAGCTTTTTACGCGATCTGGCCTTAAACGAACCGGACGATTATAGAAACTATTTACGTTTGGATGAGAACTTTATTTGACATACTTCTAGGTAAAGTTTGTAACAAAACCGAAAGACGAAATACAAAAATGACCAATGCAGTTATTTGCCTCAGGATATCTTTCTTGGCATTTCGGAACCAACTCATTACAAGCCAATCTGAATATTCTTTACATTCAGAGTTCGATAAACAAGGAACTCGTCATCTAAAGACCATGCCTTATCGAGTTAGCCACGTGTCTCTTTCCATTATTGTCCTCTTTAAATCGCAGTACGATAGGAAGTTCATCTCCTTTCCCATGTCTTCGAAGAACGCTGCTCTTGGCCGTCGTCTTGGTGTTTCCCCAACACATTTCCTTCAAAAACGTTACTTGAGAAAACAAGGATATATGCGATACAAAATTAACGAACTTCTTATCCGAACTTACGTCACAAAAAGTAAAATCTCAAAACGTTAACGACAACCAAAAAATTACATCTTCTTCTTCTTCTCCACGTCAAGGTATAGGCTTACAGCCTGTTCTGCCTTCACTGAAGCCATCTCTTCCTTGGTCTTCCTTGAGGTCTGTACCTTATTACTTTTTAGGTAGTATCATATCTTCCATTCTCTCGACATGCTGCCTCCATTTTGATTTGTCCTTCCCTTATTCTGCTGGCCATAGAATATACATTTACCTCGGTTCTTATATCTGCATTTCGTATTTGGTCTCTAAGGATACAAAAATTACAGCAGATTACAGATTTAGTAACCTCAAGCTGACGGATACTCTGGCACTATCAAAACTATTGCACCACAACACCTCTCATGCTACTATATGAGTCACAGTGTTTCACGCTATCACGTCAGCGGCAGCATACCGAAACATGTGCCGACACCTGCATGTTTCAAAGGAACTACGCCACACACACACACACACACACACACACACACACACACACACACACACACACACACACATTAGTAAATGTGTTATTGCTTCTTGTTCTTGTATCCACCCAGAGATTCTTTTCCCTTTCATCTATTGGTGCTTAATTTCTACATCTGCCCTGTTGCTACTTATAACTCCTGTTCCTCGATATTCTGTACATAGGCCTATTACATGTTTCCACCCCGTTATCTCCTCTCATAATTCTCAAGTTTGTCAATACGTCCCGTGGCCACTGCATCCTTAATACCTGTCTCTTTCTTGGGCCATCCATCGCCCATCACTCTGCCAGTCTGTTATGCTGGATTGTTTCCCCGAGCTGATAATTCTCGTGGGCTTCTTAAAATTGTACAGTATTTTGATTTTAGACGCTACTTTCTAGCTCGTAACTGAATACTATTCCCAGAAATCTCCAAATCTCCGGAGAACACCCCCCCCCACCTTCTCGTCAACTGCACAGTGAACACAGTACTTTTTATTTACCCGGATGTTGTAGCTCGAACGACGTGGTCAGTGTGCATATATATATATATATATTACTATAATATTTATGACTAAATTTACCTCAAGATATACTTTTATCCTTTAGGAACATGTTTCGGGAGATCTTGTTCTCCCATCTTCAGCCTTCGCCATCTTGTTTCTGGTGAAGTATTTGTGTGTTGGCTTCTGGACGTTATTGAGGTAGTTTGTTGGTCTTTGGTCCTTTAAAGTTGCATTATTGTGCGTGGTTGTGGTATCTGTTTTTGTATTTTGTGTATTTTCGATGTTGAGTGCTTTGAATATTGTGTCATGTTTTGTATTGATTTGTATTTGTTTTGGTATTAATTTGTTTTGTGTTTTATGTTTGTAAATCTGTAAATTTTCCCAAATGTTCATTATGGTGCCTTTGTGTGGTATATGTTTTATTAGTGTTACATTGGTTATGTCTGGGAATTCATGTCCTGTGTTTATTGCATGTGTGGCTAAATTGGATTTATATATATTTGGTTTTTTGTATGCATTTAGGTGTTCAAAATAACGTTTTTTCAGCTGTTTTTTTGTTTGTCCTATATAACATTTATTGCAATCTTGGCATTCAATTTTGTATATACCGTTGGTTGTTGTGTGAGCTATTTAGATTTTGTAATTTATTTTTATTAGTTTTGTATGCTATTTTTATATCTGTGTTTTTAAATAGTTTTGTTAGTTTTGTCATTTTATTATTTATATATGTGAATGTGGCCCATTTTTTGTTGTTGTTATTATTTATGTGTTGTTCAGTTTGATTAATTCTTAATTGTTCAGTTTTTATTTTGTATTTGATTTTATTTTCTATTTTGATCATAGTATTTTTATTGTATCCATTTGCATAACCAATTTGGTATATTATATTTCTTTCTTTGTCAGTTTCTTGTTTGTTTAGGGGTATTTTGTACATTCTGTTAAATAACGAATAAAATGCTGCCATTTTATGTTGTGGTGGGTGGTCAGAATGGTTAGGTATAATGATGTTAGTGGAAGTTGGTTTTCTATATATTGCATATTGTATGTGTTTGTTGTATCTTGTGATGGTTATGTCTAAATAGTTGATTTTGTTATGTTTTTCTTTTTCTTCTGTGAATTGTATTTTGGGATGTATGTTATTGATTTGTTTCAGTATTTTCTCTGCATTTGTGTTTTGGTTATTTGATACATATAGTCCATCATCTACATATCTTATCCATATGCCATCTGGGTCATGTGTTTTTATGATATTTTGTATTTTGGTGTCTATGTGTTGTAGGAATATTTCTGCTATTATGCTTGATAATGGTGATCCCATTGCTAAACCTTCTTTCTGTTGATAAATTTTGCTATTAAATTCAAAGTAATTTTGTTTTAGTATTAGTTGGAGACTATTTTTTATTTCGGTTATATATTGTTTGTTTTCATTTTGTTCTATAAGTTTGTTTATTATTATGTCAATTGTTTCTTCTACTGGGATATTAGTGTACATGTTTGTTATGTCATATTATGATGTGAAAAATGTATTTTCATTTATATTTATTATTTTTAGTTTGTCTATTAATTCGTATGTATTTTTTATGTTATGATGGTTATTTGTTAGATGGTTACTTTTTAGTTTTTGTGCTATTATTCTTGCTATTTTGTATGTAGGAGCTTTTTTGAAATTGATTAATGGACGTATTGGGTTGTTTAATTTGTGTATTTTTATTAGGCTGTTCATTTTAGGTGGTTCTGGATTATTGTTTATACATGTACATGTTTATGTACAGATTTACAAACATAAAACACAAGACAAATTAATACCAAAACAAATACAAATCAATACAAAACATGACACAATATTCAAAGCACTCAACATCGAAAATACACAAAATACAAAAACAGATACCACAACCACACACAATAATGCAACTTTAAAGGACCAAAGACCAACAAACTACCTCAATAACATCCAGAAGCCAACACACAAATACTTCACCAGAAACAAGATGGCGAAGGATGAAGATGGGAGAATAAGATCTCCCGAAACATGTTCCTAAAGGATAAAAGTATATCTTGAGGTAAATTTAGTCATAAATATTATAGTATTATATACATCAAGAAACGGACTGTAGCAGAAAGTGATTGAAATATATATATATATATATATATATATATATATCATATTGTCGTCCTATCTGAGCGTTATATGAAAGTGTCAAACGGAGCGAGTATAGCGACGTAAGCAAGAGAGAGAGCGTATAATCGCAGCCATCTCTGTCTAACCTCGTCATGGCTACGACAAATGCCGGTACAGACAGGAAATTTTACTCAATTGAATTTATGTGTTAAAACTGCAATATCTTTAAAACCAATAAATATACAGCTATTCTGAAAACAGCATAGTGTTCAGCAATTAAAACTCTATAAGTCGCCAAAATATCAACCAATATAATTAACATTTACAGAAGATATACAGAAGAAGAACGCCAAGCGAAATAACTCGAGAATTAGGCTATGTACGAATTACGTGTTTTCACACACACACAGATAAAGACCTAAGCAACAATATTCTGTGGTCAGATCTTTGAAAACACGTTTGCAAATACCTGTAATCAAACGATTTGCAAACAAAGGAAGTACGATTTTAGCCAGTAATTCTGTGCCGTCTCAGACCAGTCAAGGGGCGTTTAGTCGACCTGTCCGATATTGTTCAAATGGAAAACGCATGATTTATGTGGAACAACCAATCACAATTCTGCATTTAGAACAGACGCCAACTCTGACGGAGGGTAGCGAGACTTTTCGTTCGGATCTTCAATGCGCTAGACGTGTGTAAATTACGTGCTTAATTTCACAAACACGCAAAGTTTCTTTTAAGTAAAAAGTTCGAGAAGTAGTCCGCAGTTGCAGAGGAACTAGTACAGTTCGACAACAACTCTCGCTGTGTAACATCACATTAATTAATTAAATAAATAATTAATTAATTAATTAATAATCAATTGTGAAGTGACCTGTGCAACAGAGAGCTACAGCATCTGTAATTGCCCAGATCATCGTTCAACAGGATTGGTCAACATCATTTTTTCTGTGCTGAACCATCAAAAGGAGGATCTCTACGGATCTACGGTCGACGCATCAAACAGTAAGAAACAGGTTCATTGATCAATGAAATAAATAATATAGAAATAATAAACAATTTTAAAAGACACTAAGAATTTCACATTTTGTATTTAATTAGTAAGATTAGTTATAACATAGTATAGGAGTGTTGAATGGAAAGTGAGGTGTAGTATTGAACGTGCAAATTATTGCAGACCTGTTCTTTAGCACTGGTTTGGGAAATATAAATTTTCTTAATTAAACCAGATAAGAGCAATAGGTCGTTTGGACGTTTTAATCTTCACTTTTCACGCACACTCATTAATTATAAGAGTTAGGGTAACAATAAGTCCTACAATTAGCATTTTTCAAGAAGTTAAAATAATTAAAACGGTAATTAAACAAACTTCAACAAAATTTTTAAGTGTTATTTGTAACGATTCCCCTTGAATTCCACATTCACTGAACGAATCCTGAGAAAGTGTGTCTCTATGCTCTGAGCTAAGCTGAAACCGTGTCATTTGTATCTGGGATTTGTTCTGGCGCCCAGGTAAAGTAAAATCACGGGTAAGCAACGTTTTATCTATCATTAAATATATTATATAAGTGTGTTAGATAAAAAGTAGCGTTATAATATATATATATATATATATATATATATATATATATATATATATATATGGCTCGGCAGAGTGTAGGAATGTATGTGTGCGCACAATAGTTGGTTATGCGCCACACCACTTATAAAACACAGCCGGGGAATAAAATACGGGCAACCGCGAACAGTGAAGAACACAAGACGATGACAAGTCGAAAGCATAAATAAACCGAGAGGCCGGATAGAAAAGCGGGCAGTCACAGATGACGACCAGAGTTACGATGATGGGCGCACAATTAAACGGCCATCTACATATTATACATAGTTTACGTGCGTGCGTGCGTCCGTCCGTCCGTGGTCTTCGCTGTGTTCCGAGAACGAACGATGGCGATTGCGTTAGTCGTGGAGAGACAGTAAATCTGTTGAGTGGCCGCGGACACAATGCCCTCCGCCACGGTATTTCATAGTGGATTTATGCGTCTTTAGATATGTAAATGTCTCGCTCTCTGTTGCGAATAAATGTACACTGTAAGTACTTGGTGGCCGGACTTATGAAAATGGAATAACAATATCGTTTTCAATAATTTTACATTTAGCTGCACATTAAAAATATAATGCACATTATATTTCGATATAATGATAGGAAGTTTCTAATTAAATCCGCATTATATTGGTGCGACATGTTAGAATGGTCGGCACGAAAAAGCTCCTGCAATAAGGGTTGGCGTACACCGCGTCATCGGAAGGAAGGCACGGGATGTCCGTTGGGTGGATTATACTTGGTCCTTTAGAACGCTCGGTAGATTACTAACAAGCCGAAACGAAGAGAACAAGGTTTTACTATCTATGATCAACGAAGTAAACGAATTAAAACCTTCTAGCTTCCAAAAGTTTTTAAAAATATATAAACACTTTGTACGTTTCACAGATTTTATTTAACTCTGACAGCTGTTTCGACTTCTTAAGACATTGTCAAAGAGATGAGTGAACAAAGGATGTAAGGGTGGTTGGACAACTGTTTAGGTCGTGTATCGGAACATGTGTGAGGTGTGAAGATGGAGGGGGGGTTGCATGAGCTTAGGAAAGGCCAAGTGTCTGTAAAACTAAATATAATCTAAATGCAAAATATAAAATTACCTAAACTAAATATAATCTGAATACAAAATATAAAATTAACTAAACTAAATTACGGCTTCTAATAAAGGGGATACACAGAATTCAGTTTGTTCATTTGTTAAATTTTTGTTATTTTTTATTGCTTTTTCAATTTCTAGAATTTCTAAACGTTGAACAAGTCAGACCATCGCATCGATAGTCTATACAAGACGGGTAAAAAAAACTGATGACGTGATAAAAAGAGCTGATAATATGAAGATCTGACATAACCTCAAAGTAGGCTACTGCATTTTATTCACCCGAAGTTTCAAGGCTTGATAAGGTGAAAAGTGATATCAGAGCACCTTTTGCATGAATATCTTTTCCTAAACAATTTAAACGGAATGACAGAGAATCTGTACTACTATAAATATGAATGTAGGTTAACCCGTAGATCTTCTTCTTCTATGGCATCACAGTTCGGAGTCGAACCTTAGCCTCCATAATCATAAGCCTCCGTTGTTCCCAGTCCTTGGCGATCGATGTTCGTCGTTTTATTTTACTCAAAGTATCAGCATCCCTCGCCACTGCGTCAATCCGGCGATGCTTGGGTCTTCCGACAGGCCTTCTGCCCTCGATTTTACTAAACAATACCTTCCTAGATATTCGGTTGCCTTCCATCCTAATGATGTGTCCCGCCCATTGCAATCTATGTAGTCGGATGGTAGTGGCCAGATCATTGTCTTTACACAGCTTGTATAGTTCCTCATTGTGAAGTATTCTCCATATCCCACAGACTTGGGTTGGTCAACCCATAGACAGTCAAACAGTCATTTAAAAAAGTAAAATATAAGTTACAGATATCACTGTTACAATGTTGTAACCTCTGGCGAATTAGGAACTGTATCCATCGGCGGAACATGGTCAGAATCGAAACAAGAGTAAAAAGAAGATACATTAATCAGAAATGAGACTTTTTTAAGTACTATCGGAAAAAATGTACAAGGTGATGAATAAACATGTTATCTACAAACACAAACAATTAAGAATTTAAAAGAGTTGACGTGACACTCTACAAAGAACTCCCCAGGACAGACTGCAGACGTAGTATTACAGTGAGGGCAGACTGATATATACAGATATATATAATGTAGATCATTTCAAAGTAAGATCCTTCCGATTACAAGACCCTATATTTTGGAGTGAATTTTTTTTTAATTCTAAAACTTATCCTGATTTTTTTAGTGGCATACCTCTGAAATTTTGGCGTGAACACTGAAAATCTATTCTAGATTCATGTTGTAGTATAATTTGTACAGGTATATTAACCATTGTTGATTTACCATAGCTTGGATTTTAATTTTACGTCCTGTGGCTACATACTGTATTCGATTGCGAGACCTCTGTTTTGGTGTAGTAAAATGTACTAATAATATGAGACTTCTGAGACTATAATGTAATATAATGTGCTCCCGACTAATATAATACTTATTTTCGACTAAATATTGTAGATAAATGGTTTTAAAAAGGTGAAAAGGAAAACTGAATTGGTCAAACACGGATAACGGTTTCTCACGAAACAGTGGAAAGAGATATTAAACTGCTGAAAGGTATTCCATGATGGGTATCTTAAGAAGAAATAAGGCGAAGACTGGGACAGATAAGGTGGTACTGTCCGGGACCAGACCCAAGGCAGAATTATGATAAACCGGATACAGGGAGGAAAAGGTGGGCACAGCAAGATGCTTAGAGAAGCCAAATACTTGGCTACGTGATAAAGAAGGCCACGTTTCTTCCCTACTTCGAGGTTTGTTTCTGATCGGTGCGGTGCGGTGTGAATCGAACCAAAATGGACCTGAACCCCAGTTCATGCAACCGGCCGCATTCTCGACGGACAGTAACAACTGGAAGGCAGAACGAACGATTCATGCCGATAACATTGATGGCTGCGCCTTTGTTATTCAGCCACAATAAACTTGCTGTTAAATTAATTTCAATTTTCTTGTATATCTCATGTTACAACAAGAAGAATAGAAGATTATTTTATTTGTGTGCGCGCGCGTGCGTGTGTGTGTGAAGGTTTGGAATTTAAAATGCTCTTGATGTGGTGATCTAAGTAGAAGACGTCCGTTGTAAATTGAGAGAGAGGGAAGAGAGAGAGAGAGAGAGAGAGAGAGAGAGAATGAGTTCAGCTGACGCAGCAGCTCCTGCTCTTCAAAAACTATTCAATTGTGTGTAGAGTGGAGTATTTTACGAGACGCTAATAGGCTTAGCTTTGTGTTGTGTCGTGTATCTGTGTGTGTGCGTGAGTATTATTATCATAACGGGTAGTACTCTCTTCGTCCCTTCTTATCTATATTTCACGGCGAACACATTTCTTCTTTTTGTATCTACTGTGCCCCGTTCTACGGATACATTGTTATTGCCTACAATATAATGTACGGCGGTGTGCGGCTTGCCTGCGCATATTCGGTTCGGTAAAATACTTTTTTTTTTTCAAGATTATAACTTCAAAATTTTAGAACTTAAAAAAATTTTGAATACTATTCACTCCACTGTTAACACTTTTCCAGTACTCCGTCATTTGACAATGGCTTGGAGGAAATCTTTCAATTTTAACTTTATCGCATTATAAAAAAAAAATCAAACGATTATAGATTACAAGACACTCGAATGTATTACAAAAACGTCTGTCCTGCTTCAGTTTTATGATAACATAATACAAATAAATAGTGGAATAGCGCACGTAGCACGCATGTCATGTAGTCGAGCAGATGTACAGCCTAACTTAACGGTAACAGCTATCAAATGTTATTTGATTCCCCTGTTGCGCGATGGTCAGTTCAGGAACAATCCGAGTTGTTTCTGGTTGTCATATTAAATGGAACAGTATCTATTTCTTTCTAAAACGAGAAAAAAAAATTATAATTATGAAGTCAAACAAAATAGCACTTAATTAGCTTAACCGTCATTTGGCAAACGGGCGAACAAGTTACAAAGCCGTATTTACCAACCAGTCTATTAAAATGATCAGCGGACAATAGTGTCATTTCTTATTGTAAATTTTAAACTTGTAAAATAGGCACGTAGAACGTTGAAATTCATATGCACATTTCAGATTTCAAATAAAAACTATTGCAAAACCGCATAATCGCAATGTGAAAGAAGAACCAGTGAGGAAAATCTACACTGCTTCTAACACAAATACTCCCGAATTACTTTGTTATATTTTTGAAGTTATTATATTGTATTTTATATTACTTTATTAGATGTTATATTTTAATGTGTATTCAACGAATACTTGTAGTACCGTTAATTTTCATATTGATGATAATTAATACACATGTTATGAACTGATGTGAAATTCTGCCCTTATAATAGTGCGCAGTCTAACGTCTCAACAAATGAGTTCGGTGAGAAGCTGTTTTCAAGATTTACAAAAATGGCAAAAAATTGTGTAAATTTATAATCCTGAGGTCAACTGTTTCAGTCAACATCAGCCGTGGCTCCACAACCCTTGGTGGGCCATGGCCTGCTCCAAGAGTCGATTCCACTCTTCCCTATTGCGTGCCCTGGCTTTCCAGTTTTGTATGTTCAGCTTTCTGAAGTCCTTCTCTATCTGGTCTTTGAATCTACTTCGGGGCCTTCCCCTTTTTTCTACTACCCATTGGTTTCTGGTAGAAAATATGTTTCGTAGGCTGTCCTTACTCCATTCTCTCTCTATGTGTCCAACCCTCCTTGGCCTGAATATTTTGATTTCCTAACAATGTCCGGTTCTTTGTAAATATGTCATAGTTCATATGGCATAGCGCCTGCGTCACATTCAATTTTCTTGTGCTCCTCTAAATATTGTTCTTAATATCCGTCTTTCACAGCAACCTAGAAGTCTCTTGCTATTTTTTGTCATTCTCCAGGTTTCTGAACTATATGCCAACACTAGTCTAATAAGTGTTTTGTAAATTATGCATTTCGTGCTTCCTGAGATGAAGATAGATGCCAGGCGCTTTTTTAATCCATAATACTGTATGTTTTATTTGCGAGATATATTCTTCTTCTTATTTCAGTGTTGGTGTCGTCAGTGTTGCTGTTTATCTGGAAGCCAAGATATATGAACTCTTATACTGCCCAACTGTTTGAGTAATACGTTCAAATTAATTATAATAATCAAATTAAAGTCCAGACCTAATTAATAATAAAAAATTATAAATTTATTTCGCTCTTGTGTCCTTAATATGTTCCTTGAACTAATCATTAGATCAAGTTGTATGGGAGCAAATGGCCGAAAATCACTTGAGCCGGAAGTATCGTGTATCCTCTTCCTCTCCTCCTTTGAATCGTAACGCACCTCAGTTCAAGGATCTCTGCTTTTAACAATTAACATTTTTTTCTAATGAGAAAAGGGATGTTCATAGAATGAGGAGAAGATGGGTTTCGGAACAGGCCCACATCCGTGGAATGAAGGAGCTTCATTTTTTTTTATTTACATTTTTAAATCTTTAAATATATTTACTAAATCCGTAACAACATAAAGGCCCCGTAGACTATTAGTACAGCTACCGTGATGGGCTAGGTACACAGGCCTAAACTAAGACAGCAGCAGTACAGGCGAACTTGTACAGTAGTCGCCGATCGGATTTATGATCGACACCAGACCACACTTAAGCATCCGCCAGTGGTGGTATATTCACAAATAAAGCGCGCGCGCGCGTATACACAAACCGGTAGGAAACAAGGGCAGGGCTGCTGCTGCTGCTACTCTACGGTCTCCTCTTCATCGTTTTCCCGGACTGACCGCCCGCTCACTCCTCTCTCTCTCTCTCTCTCTCTCTTGCCATTATTAATTACTTACCTATAAAATACTGGTTTCTTAATTGACTGTGTAAAGCCATTAGAGAGCGGTTAATTCCAGCCGTGACACTGGAGCGCGGGGGTCATTCAACCAACTCCGGCAGCAAGCAACGACTACAACTTGGCCATCATTCTTTAAAGGGCAGCCCCTACACAAGCGCTCTATGTTCTGTGCAACTTTTCTTCTTCTTCTTCTTCTTCTTCTCTATCTCGCTCTATCCGAGCGTCTACCACGTTTTCTCCCGTAAGAAACACCGACGCGTAATCCATTGTTCTATGCGCGACCAGCTTTTTCATTGCTCATCAATCATTCGCAATCGGCCATAAACTGGCGTAGTATGCCAGAACGCTACTGCTGTCACGATTTCGCGTTCGATCTCTCTCGACTACTCGCTCACCACACACACACACACACACACACACACACACACACACACACACACACACACACACACACACACACACACACACACACACACACACACACACACACACACACACACACACACACACACACCTCTAACCAAACAGACACATTTATCTAACAGCACACACTCCGCTGAGAATGTATAATTAGTACTGTCCAAAAAAATTATTATTATTATACATTACGCGGGAGAGATTTATTTTTATTACGTTGGCAATATTTCACGGGCCTGTTTGTACGGGCACGAGACGTAAGTAACAATTAACTAAAATAAATTATAAACGTCTGTTGGTTACCCAGCGCGCGAACAGAAACGAAACAATGGTACATTGTACGATGTACGGGCGGCAGTGCAGGGGCGCGGACCACCTAGCCGCGATGTCTAAACGCAGTAGGCTGCAATGATGTTTTCATCAAAACTGATGACGCAAATCAGCTGATCAGGTTGTAAAATCTGAGGCTCTTTATTCTTCAAGAGACGAGATGTTAATACCTTGTGTCCGTAAAAGCAACTGTAAACCTTCGGTTCGAAGAACGTTTTAAATAATGGCTAACGACTAAGTCTTCTTTGTTTTATCCTGTTTGTCGCATCGCCTGTGTTTCTTCATAATCGCGTTTCTCAACCCGTCCTGAATCTGTAAAAAAGATATTAAGGCCTACTGCGGTTCTGTAGGTAGGAAAACGCTGAGAGATCGTACGTCCGTTTCAAAAAGTTTTTTTACATCTTCCGGATTCCCGGCTCCAAACGCCGTTCTTCCTGTTTATTCTTCTGACAGTCTCTTCGCGTTGTTCTGGGTCTTCCTTTCTTTATCCTTCTTGATTGTATCCCTTCCCACACTTTTGCGACCTGCCACCGTCCATTCGTCGGACGTATCCATTCCTCATTCATTGGCGTCGCTCAAGAGTCTCCTCGATTTCTCTACGTTTCCAACAGCTTTACTTCGTACCCTATCCAGCAGTTTCATGTTGCTAATCCAGCTTCTATTCTCTTCTCGTCACACCCTTCCAATTCCCCATCCTCCGACCATAAAGGATTACGTTCTTTTCTGTGATATTCTAAATCCTCCATTTTTTGATGTCTTGATTACAAAGATTATCTGTTCCTTATGTTAGCCTTCCCTTTGATCCAAAGTTCGATTGCGTTTTTTTTTTTTAATTTCTCAGTTGCCTCTTTTTCTTTAATCTCGGATCTAGGGCATTCTGCCTCTTCCGACTTAGGTCTTTACAAAGATTTCCGTGCCTTTCCTACAGTAGGATCCATAAATCATCTCCCGCTCTTGCAGAGCCTATTATGTGGCATTCTTTCTTTCTATCTATAAATTGCTACTTTTCTTTTCTTTAACTTCTCTTTACATTTTTATCACAAAACTTAGTCTCATTTCGTCTCTTTTGTCTTCACTTCTTATTATTGTGTCTGACAAACTATATCCTTAAACTCTCCTTGAAAATTTAATTTCACAAAACTCTTAAACTCTGTTTTCGGCTTCCAGTCTACGTTCCGCTCTCGCATGATATTGTCACAACATTATAAAATGTGCCTTTTGATTCGGTTATCATTCCACACACCCGATGAAAGTTCTTAATTTTTGTTCAATATTTTTCGTTAATATCTGTAGCTCATTTATTCCCCAAGGAGTAGAAGTAAATTACTCGTTCAAAAGGCGTTCCAACGATTCCGAACCAAAAACACTGGGACGTAAAAAAAACTTTATTGCGGTGCTAGTGCAGGTGGAAGTATCTTCCAAGAAACGATACAATTTTATAAAACCGTAAAAAAAATCGACGTGAAACATTAAGATGGCATAATATCATCGCAAACATTCACCTCTGGTCCTCTTATAAACAAGCCTTTGAAAACGTATACTGATTAAAATTACAAATTTTATGCTACATGCTATTATATATATATATAGCATTACGTTATATACATATAGGCCCTATTCTGTTAGTTTACGTAAAACATACGCTTTTCAGAAATGTAGATAAGACAGCGGTTAATTAGTATATTAGGTAGGCCTATATACTTCATATTTTTTCGTTTTCAAGCGGCAAACGGTTTCAAGCCTGGAGCTTCACGAAACACTGTTTATCGATTTACATTACTTTCATTTCTCCCAGATCACGATGAATGAATACTACGTTGCGTTGGAAACGAAAGCCATTAGATTTCGAAAACAGCGAATAACGCACCAAAGAAAAAACGACAAGCGCGCGCCCGCGAAGTGAAGAGTCTGCATCACGTACACGGCCCGTCTTCTTCCATTAACAGAGCGCGCGGTCGAGGACGAGAACACGTTCTCGCACGCGCGCGCGCGCAGAGTTAATTACTTTGTAAGTGTTATATCTTTCACCGTTAATTGTAGCAGAACCGGCCCCGAAGCAACGGCAGACACCGACCGACCATATCAGGATATAAATAATTGATTTAGCACTTCCTTTCAGAGAAACTAACGGAGACGCAAACAACAACAACAAAACACGCTACACTACACAACGCCAATACCTTACTGTCTACACCTGCGATATTGTCATTTACACAGATAGATAACACAGAAGAGAGTAGACATAACTTAAGGGTAGATAATAGAAATCATATCGGATTACAAGTTTGTTTATTATCAATAAGACAGAACTACCTTACGACTGAGCCAGGATACCGAAATTCACAAAAAATATAAATAAAGATTATTTGTAGAAAGAGAAAATACACAGGAAAGTCTATAAATTTCTGACGGAATACAAAAGGAATACTTGATACTGCAATCAAAGAAAGAAATAAAGAGGTAAGAAAAGTTTACAGTGCAGTACGCTTGTAGGCTAAATCTCGTATGTTTCGGCCTACGGATGACTGGAAAGTCGCAGCGTTGAGGCGAGGTCAACTTCTCGACGACAATGCCGTCGAAAGATACCGAGAGACAAGGATGAGATTCGACAACAGCTATTGAGCGCAGTAACATTATTCTCTAAAGATGAAGAATGGCGTTCTGTGACGAGGGCGGGAGTCAGCTGACGGTGACGTGGCACGCAGGTTCTTCAGCAGGTGGAGGGAGTATCAAGAAATCCAAAGACGGTACCAGTAACAGGGTTCCGGACGTGCTAAGATTATAATTTGTTTCCCTTGATGGTCACCTGGCCGTCAATAAAATGTCGGGGAACATGCAGTCATCTTACACGTCCTTAAAGAAAAAGGCTTGGCCCACAGCCACAGGCCTGCAGTCCTCTTCAACTCCGCATACGAACCGCATGCCCTTTAATTTCTTCAACAACAGGTTGCCCTAAAAAATTGTTTGCCGAAAGGCGTCATGCCGGAGTGCACGATCCAAAAATTTTGCTCTTATACTGACCATCAAAGGATAGCTTAAATCAGGACGGCAGGGCTGTCCTCTATCAACGAATTTGTAGAAGACGCAATTTCTACGACGAAGGTACAATCAAAAGGCGTCAAATATCAGCGGTACGAAGATTCACAGTGTCCGCTTTAAGGGAAACAAAAAGTAAATTTGCAATAGACAACGGCCTACTATTCCGAGAGACAACTATTGAAAGATAGCTTAGAAAAACCAATAACAGCAACCAAACCGGATTTCTGCTCCGACATCAGCCTACTATTTAGGCTCATACTATTAGGTTGAGAATGAAAAAATCCATTACTGCTAATTCTGTGACTACCATGAAGGGAAGTCGTCCAGCAGAAGTGAGAACAAGGTTAGCTCAGAGTAAAACACCATGGAAATTTCTATAACCGCTTATATCAAGATTTAAGGCGAGTCTTTCATTTGTTGAAAAGGGCCCATTTTTTTCTTACAATCTGTCCATTTCAAAGGATTTGTTGCCCGTCACAAGTCAACATATAAGCTGCACGATGTAAAACAACTTATAGAGCAGGCGGTAAATGAAATAACGACGGACAAGTGGAGTCATTGTGTCGAGCATGTATTCAAGGAAAAAGATAAGCTATGGGAATTCGACCAAATTACCTACGCAGTCATGGACAATCTCATCATTAACACTGCTGACTCATCAAGTGATGATTCAAGTTCCGACACAGCATGAAAGGCATTGAATTACTCTCTGGCAGCAGCTGATAATATACAGTACATTGGTAATTATCACAGCTTCTATTTTTGCTGTAAGTATAAGCTTACTTTATTTTTATTTTTTTGCGATATTCAAACAGTAAATAAAAGACATTCTTATTCACTCATTGTCGCTCTGACACAGTCGTACAAATATTACTTTGGTCAGGACAAATCATAACAATTTACTTGTGTTTATACAGTATCAACATTATATGTACCCTGCCTGTACTCCTTCTGTCAGAGTGACACGCCTCTAATTCAAGCAGCAAATAGCGTTTCAGATGTGCCACGCCTGTTTGTTTACATCAGGAAAGCTAAGAACGGAAACAGTACAGTACGGTAACTTCCGCGTTATCGTCCTTGATAGCGCCGTCTTCGAATAGTGTAGCCAACAACCCAAGCTTTTGAACTCGGCTCCAATCAATTTACGTTCTTCCTGTTTCAATTCGTTGTCCTACGAAAACAGTTTTAAAAGATAGAACGGCTCTCTCTCTCTCACTCGATCGCCCGTTAGATATTTAAAAAATAAACAACATACGTTAATTATTATTCATACCGAGGGAAGAGAGAAACACATATTTACAAAGGAGACACATATATCATCACACACGAGCAGACGGTCGGTCAGAGAGTATGATGTTTCTTCTCGTCTTCCTTCCAAAATTACAGTAAAAATAATGCAAATAACCGTACGTCAAAACGTTTCGAAAGATATACTGTTGTAGGGAACGTAGCGCAAAACACACACGCACACAGCACAGCACATGATATAGTTGTTGACTGCCGAGACAGAAACAATTACTTTTGGCAGCGTTACGGACGGAAAACGAGAGATATTGAAAGAGAGAGAGGGACAGAGAGAGCGAGAGATACCGGAGCAGCAGTCTCGTCTGTCGAAACTATGCGAACGCCATATTTTATGTAATTTACATACATATACACCGGTATATAACCTTTGACACGTAATAACTCTATCCGCGAAACGACGTGAACGAACGTTATAATTCAAATGTGACACGAAGAAGGCAAAAAATATGATTTATTGCGCCAGTGTCGGTCCCGCGACTTGGCAGGAAGAGAAGTATAAGAAAAGTGTAATGTACCTGCCGGGTCTGATTGTCCGCCGCGGTCTCTTCCCTCACTGCTCTCCCCTCGCTCTCACTCACTCTCTCTCTCTCTGATCTCACAGCTTCAACGAAATCGTCAAACCGCTACGTAAACCACTGGTTGTCGTAATAATAATAATAATAATAATAAGGCCATTACTTTTGTCTTCGATTCAGATATGTTACAGTCATATTCTTTTCCTATTTTATGGAGGATGTATACTGCTCGCTGCAGATCGTCTTCTGAAGTGGCGAATATAGCTTGGTCATCCGCGAAAAGATTAGTTTTCAAGCTTTTATTTCGGTGGATTTTAATACCGTCAGGGGATTTTGTTCTTTCCATTTTTTGAGGAGATCATCTAGATAATGATGACAGACAACAATCTTGTCGTCTTACGCCTTGGTTTGTTTCAATCGATGTAGATTCTTCTCCATCGTCTATGATTATCGCGGTGTGTCTACATAAACTCTTTATGGCCTGAACTAGCTGTTGTGGTATACCTTTATTTTCAAGTATGTCCCATAACTTCGGTCTGATCACTCTATCAGAAGCTTTGTTGATAGCTCAGCTTATAGGTATATGTGGTAATAGGCCTACCTACACACTGTATGATTCTGGGAAAAAAAAAAAAAAAAAAGTTGTAATAGACGAGATCATATAAGAAATGTAGAGATGAGAAGTGACTTAGATATTTTTGCAGTTAACGAAAGGATTAAAGAACACAGAAGGCATTCAACACATCGATAGAATGGAAGAAATTAGAATACCGAAGATGGCCAAAGATTGCAATCAAAGTTGGTAGACCTAAGACAAGGTGGACTGTGGAATATTAACAGGCCGCTAAACCCTAAAACTGTTAAGAAGATGATGATGACGATGACGACGGCGACGATGATAATAATAATAATAATGACGATAATAACAACAACATTGCTGATAATGAAATCGTCAATATGAAGTTATGAATAAATACTTAATTGGTATGACGGCCGCCATCAACTCTGTTAATATTCGTTTGACAACTCTCCGGGCTGTTAGCCCACTAATGCCGCATAAAACAGACGTTTCGACCCCACCCAGTTGTAACGACTTGGGGTTTTCGCCAGTACCACACTACTGTGGAATTTGGCGTACATCTTGCCAGTTACGCGATCGTTCGAGACACTGATGACACTGATGGTGGCCTCCGATGGAGGGGCCGAAATGTCTGTCGTAAACAGCAACAGGCCACGGCCTAATAGCCCGGCAGAAAATAACATTAACAGAGTTTATTTTTAGTTTTCTTTGTTGCTAATTTATATTTACGTTTTTGTTTGCTAGTTGACATACTGATATCTGTGTTACGTCAGCAAAACACACTCACACACACACACCCATCTCACTGCCAGTGTGATTGTATATCCTACCCACAATTGCACAGGACGGGATTTTAACGCAATATCATAAACGTAAATTCATGTTTGCCTTAATACATCGCATAACAAAAATAAAAACGTATTAACAATAACAACGATCACCGATCACTGACCAGTTACTGTAAAAATAAACAGACAGTGGAAGCCACCAGAGAGGACGCAGTTGAAAATATTGGCCTACTCTCTTGAACTGTGAATGAGACGCGCGTACGAGATGAGTAAATCTATTTTGAGACGGATTAACTTTTTATACCTACTGTGACGAAGTTACGCATCTTTAATTAAAGATGAAAGAAAATGGTAAAATTTACGTTTTTTTCTGTAAAAGTACTAAAACAAATTTAAAAACTGATATCGTTAGTTATGACAGATATACTGCCTTGTCGATTCACAATTTTTTTTTTCGTATCGGCCATCTAAGGACCACATGCCAATTTCAGTTCTGTACTCTTTGTTCTTTCCTTTTTTTCCAATATTCTTTCATCTTCTCATTCTGTCTCTTCTTCCTGTCTTCAGTCCACTTTGAACCTGCGTTTTTCTCTCTCTTACCCTGGACTTCACAATTATTTTATTTTTATTATTTTTATAACTTTATTTACTTAATTTTCTATTGTTCTATTTACCTAACTTTTCACTAACCAATTATTTTAAATCGTTTTACGATTTAAATTATTACTAATACTTTTAAAATCGTTTTATTTTTTGTTTTCAATTTCTTACATTTTAGTACGTTTTATATGTAAGTCACTACTTTTTTTTTACTAAGTTACTAAATAATAAAACCGAGCGTTGGGTATACGTGACGTCACAGCGGCACAAGTCCACTGCGCATCATCCAACTCGTGATCCCTATCGTATACTCAAAACTACCGCGCGAAAGATGATTATCCTACTAAAAAATCGAAAAATTCCACACCTTTCCCCTCACTGTTCTTTTTTCTCTCTCCTGTATTTTTCACAGCCTACACAAAATTTCATAACTTTTAATATTCAATTCTACAAAAGAATCACCATCAAAAATGTACTTTTAATTTCAAGAGCCATATTAAATTAAGTCCTCCTACACACCATTCTGCATATGCAAATTCATGACAAGAAGACGAAATATATATATGTATACTCTCAATGTACCTACCGCTAAATTAGTAAACAATAAATAAACAAATATATTACACGGACGTTGCAATAATAAAATAGGAGTAAAAAAATAAAAAAAAATAAACGAAACGATGGAGAATTGCGCGCCGTGTATAAATATCGCATAAATAACGAAATCCATTTACACTGTGCGCACGTACGCGTACGCGTGGGTAAGTGTAAGTCGGTGTTGTTAAAGTGAACAGTTAATATTTTAATGCTATCCACTTTGTTACGGGCAAGCTCATAAAACTGGTTTCTCTTTCTTTTTATCGGGTATACGATCCGAGGGACTTTTAAGAAATATAGTAGGCCTACACCCGCTAACAGCAAACACACGAACGTACATACACATACATACTCGCGCGTCTATCCTCGTATAAATTACACGGCACTCGCACCGCTTGACCGCCACGTAAAAAACGTTTCGGCCGTGTGCCTTAACCTTTATAAAAACGCGGGGCAAACAGCTGTAAATCATAAAATCGACATATAACCGTTTGCGCGAAAACACACACTATATAAATAACATTAATATTGATTTCGATGAATACATATTAGTGTAAATTGTCTCTTGAAATGACATGAATAATTTACAACAAAATTCTACCTATGCAAAGCATTCTGACAGCAATCCGTGCATCCTTACGCCAATGCTCCGCTGATTCTTGTTCCGACTGACGTAAGAAGTGACTATGTGATCACTTCTACTAATCAAGTGGAATCAGAAAGTGGCGTCCGCGAACACTTTTGGCAAAAATAGAATACATAGTCCAATACAACTGAACGTATACATTTTTAAAGCTATAAATATATACAATCTAAACCATACGACGCTTGAATTCAGGGGTGCCGATCCCCCCAACCCCTATGACCCTATTCCCCCCAATTTTATTAAAAAATCCCTCCTTTTCTGACAAGACCTTTTCTCTCTTTTACAGTAAAATTTTTTACTTAATCGAGGAAAGGCCGGGGCTTTCTAACTCAAAACTATTATAAAATATTACCTTTTACCGAAACGATATATTGATTGTAGGTAGTTATAAACTAAAAAAATAAGGATTTCTAATAAAAAATCACAAATTAATATTTTCAGTAAAACGTGATTTGTTTTACAATACCAATACTCTATGACTTTATTGAAAAGATACTTAGTTTTGCAACTTAAACGGGTAGATTTATTGTGCGTCTGATACGTGCCCGTTATAAGTTTTTTACGGTTTTGTAAAACTGGGGAACAATTTTCATGCAATAATAAAAACAAATCCCCCCAAAAACTTTTCTAAATGACGCCAATGGCGACACGACCCCCCCCCCTTGTAGGGACCCCAGCTAGTATTAATACTTTTTAATTCAACGTTATCTTGCCTCTAAAAGGAATTTCAAACTAATTGGTTCAATAATGATAAGTCATGCAGTGAAGCAGTTCTCTTTGTCAGCCTAATTGAGTTGTTGTCGACGTCTTCGTTTATAAAAGATAAGTAGTTGTTCTTGCAGTTGGTTTTACATGAAATGTAATTGACATTTTGTTAAAATAACATCCTTAAATTTTTAGTGACCGTCAATCAATGAACGTTTTAGTGGATGTTTAGTGAGGATCGGTCAATAATACAAATTTTAACTATTTTGCGTCGACGTTTCGACAATATTTATTGTCATCTTCAGGACAATTGTTGCTGACGCCAAACACACAACTTCGACGCAAAATAGCTAAAATTTGTATTACTGACCGATCCTCACTAACCATCCACGAAAACGTTAAAATAACAGTTTTCGAATTATAAGTAACTGCCTTTTAGTGACATGTTGATAATCGGGGCAGGCTTTCAAATGCTTATTAAGTGTGTTTCCAAACTGCCGTGCTTAACTTATTTTGTGTGCAACTGTATTTTCCAGTTCTCGAAAATAGGTCTACTGAACAAAAATCTCGGTTAAGAAATAAACCTGCAGTAGGTGAGACCTGACAGTGCTGAAATTATACAGGGCATAAAATGTAACACTGAAGTGGTAGTCGTTCAATGCTGCTTCACTGTTCACAATAATCTGCAAGAACTTTATTAATATTATACAAATTACGAGATTTTTATAGTTATACACTTTTGTTACAATATAAGAGTTTTCATTACATTTACTATTTTATAAGTCAGAATGGAGTGTTCGCGAAATGTTTAATTTTTCGGGAGCGTATGCGGATTGGAGAAATCCAAACAATAGGGTTTTATGTTGGTGGACCGTTGCTCATCTGGTAGTCTTTCGCTTGAAGGTAACCAGCTTCCCAACATACTTTACCATTTAAACTTTTGATCGCCCTTCCACGATCAATTTCAACTTCCTGTCATTAAACATTTTTTGTTACATCACCGAACATCTGGAACTGTCTTTCTATCATGCAGTGTCTTTCTCTCTACTGTTTCCACGACTGATTTCTGTTGACCATCGTATTCATAATTCGGTCATTTCTATAGTTATTCTCGCTGCCCGCAGCAGAAATTTCTACTCGTTTCAAGTTTCCTATGCTTCTCAAACATTTTCACCGACGAATACAAAATTTTGATGTTACGTAAATCCAATAAATGACAATTTTTTTTTAAGCAACTTGATATGGACTACTGAAGACGCGGACGGGCTGGAATTTCAAGAACATAATATCAAGCAAACAAAAAAATCTAAGAAGAGAACTGAATCAGGTCGAAGGAAATGTCTTACAGCTATACAGTCTTGCACCGATGACGACCAAGAAACTCGGCTAGAACAAAAATTAGAAAAATTGTTTGAAGACATTAAATAAGATTTGTAATGAAATATCAAGAAATTTGAAAAGAAGGAAGAAAAGAATATACGATGGTATAATTAAAAGCACGTTGATGTACGGATCCGAAACATGGGAGAATAAAAGAACAGGTAAAAAGAAAGTTAGAACCTACAGAAATGAATGCTTTGGGGCGAGCCGCTAGAACTTCAAGGCTAGAGCGAATACGAAATGAAATGATCAAAGAAAAAATGTGCGTACAAAAGACAATCATCGACTGCATTGAAGAAAAACAACTATTCTGGTACGGAGACGTACAAAGAATGGGACAAGAAAGACCCAAGAAAACACGAATAGATGGCATAAGAAGATCAATGAGCGGTAGAGGCCCAAACGATGAAAACTACAGCGACAGACAACAATGGAGGTTGGGCATCGGACAACGTCGTAGGACGTTTTGACCCCGAATTAATAAAAAAAAAGAAATATGTCAAACAAAATGTGAACTCTCTATTAATTAATACGAGTTGTACAAAATTACTTTAGGCCGACAATAAAATTCTCATTTGCTCAAACATCATCGCCTCATTTTCAAATTTCATCTCTTTGCCCAAATTTCTACTGTGCCCTGTAGATCTAAATTCTGTTGCAATTCTTTCTTACTTTCAGCCACAGAAACATCATCTGCGAGTGTCCCGTTTCACAGTTTTTTTTTTATACTTATAAAGATCAAATGTCAAGAGTTTTTCTCAGCACAACTGAGTCTCCGTTATTAAACGAGGTTTATGAGCAGCGTGTGGTTTAGGGGCTGCTCATAAAATACACTGATAAGGAAAAAGACGTCACGTAGAGTCTATACGCCATTTATGATAAAACTGTCTTTATCAGGAAAACCGGTGCTACCAAATAAATGGATCACGAAGGCAAAGAATTCCTTCCTTTCTGTACTCTAAACTGGGAGGTAACAGCAGTACAGGGCGAGGTACACTTCGTGAGGTCGGAACAGACAATGGCCTGATGACCGTTGTGGAGATAATGACTTGTCACTTTATCATTACCCAAAATAAAATACACTACAATTAACACGCCAGATTACCGCTACGCTACAAGAGTGCGGCGGCGGTGTGTGGGAGTGGAGACTTCAACGCGCGATGTGTAGGCAGAACTTGTGAACAAGATGACTGATACGAGGCCTACCACCGCCATCGCCGCACTGTGTTAAAACAACACGTCAAACCGAACCAAAATTACGTCCGACGTTTAAGGCAACACGATATCAAAACGATTCTCCCCTCCGTCCACCCCCCCAATATTTCTTTTTTTAATACCAAACGAATTTTATTTCTACACACCGCACTGGCGTTGCAGTTTTTGTGTTTAAAAAGACCACAACTGCACAGCACTAGTGTAGTAGGCGGTCGGATCGTTATAGTCTGAAATTAAATTACACAACACAACAACACAAGATTGATGAATGTTGTCTTCCTAGTATAGCATATGCGTTGTCTCCGGGCTATTAAATGAGTTAATATTCTTTTCCATCTGTTTATATTAGTATTTTTTTTTTACACCGCGTTCACGTTTCTGATCTGTTAATTCAACAAACTATTAAGCGCAACGATTACGAACAACCTACAAAGATCTACATGAAACATGAATATAGTAAAACCAAGTAAACTATATTCTCATCAATTGAAAAAGCTGATTATTCAGATTTGTTTATTCTCTTCCTCTTTGTAAAATAAAACACCTTCCTAATCTTAGGTGCGAAAAATAATACACGTGTAATTTGAACATTTTGGAACAGCAATTTCAGTATTACACGGCTGAAGATAGCGTTGGTCATACTACAGTCTTTGTATGACGAACGACTCGCGTTAAACTATTTTGGTGGTGTAAAAATGAACAGGTAAAAAGAAAGTTAGAAGCTACAGAAATCTATGATTTGAGACGAGCTGCTAGAACTTCAAGGCTAGAGCGAATACGAAATGGAACGATCAAAGAAGAAATGGGCGTACACAAAACAATCATCGACTGCATTGAAGAAAAACAACTAATCTGGTACGGACACGTACAAAGAATGGGACAAGACCGACTAGCAAAGAAGACAGTGAGACGGATACCTAGAGAGAGCACAGAAAGAAAGGAAGACATAAGAAAACATGAATGGAGGGCATAAAAAGATCAATGAGCGATAGAGGACTTAACGATGAAAACTGCAACGACAGACAACAATGGAGGTTGGGCATCGAACAACGTCATAGGACGTTTTGACCCCGAATTAAAAAAAAAAAGAGCTGTCATCATCTTCATTATTGTTATTATTATTCCATGAAACTATTATAGGATATATTAACATTTGATAATCTATTAAAAGAAATGTTATTAAAATTAGAAATTACGTGGCTGTTGGGCCGTGGTCGATTGTGATTGGCTCGCTTAGCTGACTGAAACTCGTATAGGGAATTTCGCTTTCAGGGAAACTTACTGTTTATTCCTCTACTGTGAGATTCGGCTCATTCTACTGAAGATGGCCTCCGGTGAGCGGTGGAAACGTTTAGCACCGACCACGCCCAACAGCCCGGTAGTTTCTGATTGTAATAATGTTGACTCCCCGGCCGTCGCAGGCTTTGTAATTTTTTCAAAATTTGGACCCTACATATTTGCCTCCCGCACCCCTATTTCGTAGCGTGACCAATCTGAAAAACAACAGGGGTCTATAGAGTAAAGCCCGGACGGGCGTGCTACGTTTTGCGAAAATCGGGCGACGCATTCAAAATTCATCGCGACACATACCCCAGACAGAAAGACACACAGACAAACGGCAAACGGTCGAGTCAAAACTGAGAATGCGTTTCGCGCGTTCGACGATAAAAGTGGATAGCTTACATTGTGACTAATTATGCCGTTCCCTTTTGTAGGCCTATTATATCAAACTGTTGGCCTATAGGCCTACGTATACTTACTTTTAGCAAAATTATAAAGTTTTTTACCTTAATTTAGTCTTCGTAATTAATCCAAATAACAAACATTATCATATTTCCAAATTTTAAGGACCCTGTTGTCTGCTAATAGATTTTTTTATTTTGAGAAATACCTTTCTACATCGCAGAGCAAAAAATACGAAAAAAATTACATTACATTATTGGGGAACATTCTGTCCAGTCAAACATTTTCCATTAATAATGTCAGTAAATCAACCATTATGTTGAACAACACAATATTGGAGCACGTTACTGAATTTTGTTACCTGGGTAGCATAGTTACAAGTGGGAATAAGTGTCTGGCAGAGATTAACAGGAGAGTAGCTCTGGCAAAACAAGCATTCCAGAGCAAAAGGAACTTATTAACAAGCAACCATATTAGTATTGAAACAAGGAAAAAGTTTGTTAAGGTATTTGTATGGAGTGTTTTAACTTACGGGTGTGAATCGTGAACCTTAGGGAAGGTGGAGAGTGACAGACTTCAGGCAATGGAGATGTGGATTTGGCGGAGAATGACAAAAACTATTTGGACAGATAGGAAGACGAATGAACATATCTTAGAGGAAATAAATGAGAACAGAACACTGCTTAGGAGTATAGAGGTGAGGAAGATTAAGTTGATAGGGCATGTGATCAGACATAGTGCTTTTTTAACTAACATCTTTGAGGGCATAGAAGTGGGGAAGAAGCCCAAAGGAAGACCAAGAACTGCATACTTCCGCAGCACAATGAGTGTGGTGAATAGTGGGTCCTATGGAGAAATGAAGAATATCGCAAGGGATAGAGTGGCGTGGCTACAGCGACAAGGCATTGCCTTTAGGAGTTAAAAAATGTCAGTAGTTTTACATACTGTTTGAATAACCGGATTTCGTTCAAGTAGGCTACACTTTGTAATTATATTCTTGATACACACTTTAACCTCATACTGCCCCCCCCTTATTCTCAGTTGGTTAAACTACCTAATACCAATGCAACACTAATGTATTTGTGATGGTATAAACAACACATAAAGCGCTTTCATTTGTGAGGTTAGGTGACAATGGTTTTTGGTTTTTAGTTTACTGGTGAAATAAATAAGAGCCATGGTTGAGGAAAACATAATGTTTAATATGTTATACAGTGCTTATAACACAGTAACACTTAAGGAATTTAGCGTTTTTGATTTAAATATCTCCAAAGGCTTTATAAACGGGTACTTTTAAATCTCCAAAGGCTGTTGAACCAACATAATAATTTAGTACAAGTTAAAATAGTACAAGTGTTGAAAACAGCTTTGGACAGAATTTGACTAATGAGTACAAAATTGTTATACGAGCTGACACAACGCCATATAAACACAGACAATAAAAATTATATTAAAATACTTATTAAAAGTCAAATATTCGCGTGCGAAGCAGCGGGTAACAGCTAGTATTACATATATGCAATACCTAATCATTGCGCTATAGTCCACAATCTAAGCTCGTTATAAATTCAGATTTGAAACAAAGCTCTTCCAGTTTAGCAAAAATAAATAAATAAATGATTCCGAATTCGAGTTATCAAGATTTGACTGCACAACCAAGTAAGTACGGGGACAATCAGCTCACTTATGACGCTGTACACAATTGAACAGTAGCTTATAACTTAAGTATGTATAAATGTTATGAAAAAAAAACCTCACATTTAAATGATAGCCTATTCAATTCCTACGTGACAAGAAACCCATATGCTAATCAACGCGAAACTGGTAACAGTATTTACATCGTCAGATTTTAGTTCCTTTTTCCCGAACTTGCCAATGCATTAATTTATTTACAATAATTACAATATACTTTTTCTAAAAGTAACCCGACCATATTTTAAACGAAAACGAATTTTCTAAATAAACGTTCACACGCACAATCCAAACGTGATTCAACGTTTCCCTAAAGGTTAAAATGCCTACCAAGAACAATAATGCTTTTAGAACGAACGCTCCCATTTCGCAGAGGAGCGGCAATTTATCCGAACGACGACGACAAAAGGGGTGTCGTTTTTCCCTTCAATACCAACCTGCCTTCTTCTACAGCCTATAACGGACACAAAAGGATAAAAACGAGAGACCATTTCGGCGGGACAATTTGGAGAAAGCAAGACACGACATTTCATTTTGCAGTTCAATGAAGCGAACTGACGCGCATGCGTGGCAGCAGCTTATTTTAGTACGGGACCGCGGCCCTGCGGCGTGCATTCTTCTCGTTTAACGAATCTGACCTCTTTGCGGCTTTCTTGTTAATTTTCTGTTTGGACGCAGGTAATCGCTTCGTTAAAATAAACTTAAAACCGTTAACGTGCTCATTATTTCTAATTCTAACATTTCCAATTTTAAATAAATAAACTAGAAATTAAATAAACACAATTCAGACGTTCGTCACGTATGTGTATTATGCTATTCACCTTTCTGAGGCAGCTGGCAAAATTTGAATAAAATCTTTTTACCTGAATGTACTTATCCAATAAGTGGCGATGCTTATTTTTCAGGGCTGTGTAATATGCTGGCAAACTGTTCACTAAAATATTACAAGCAAACAATTGTAACCATATAATCAAATTTGTATTGAAGAAATGTATAATAGTTTACATTTTACATACACTATTTACTATTATGTGTAATAAATAAAAGTGACTATCTAAAAATGCGAAAATAAGGCATTACAGTACAGTAGTGAAGCTATAATGCCTATATGCAAGTGAATGTCTAGCACTGGATTATAATTTAGACAAACAGAAATATTGAAAAGACGAATTATTAGGAAAATACTAGGCCCACGAAAAACTTAAAAAGGTTGGAAATTAAGAGGTAATGATGAAATATATCAAAGTATAGAAAATATAACAGAAACCATGAGAAAAAGAAGACTATTATTTTTTGGACATTTATATAGAATGAACGACAATAGGTTGACAAAGCACCTCTTCAAATATCTGTGGAGGAAGAAGTTAACATCAAGTTGGATTAAAGAAGTCCAAAAGGATTTAGGAAAAATAATATAAAACCAGAAGAAGCAATTGAAAGAGAAGTTTTCGGGCAAAAGTGTTAAACATGGAAGGAGTCCAGGGTAGGAGAGGGAAAAACGCAGGTTCAAAATGAACTGAAGACAGGAAGAAGAGACAGTGAAAAGATGAAAGAATATTGGAGAAAAAGAAAAGAATAAAGAATTGAAATTGGCATGTGGTCCTTAGATGGCCGATACAAAAAAAGTGTTGTAAATAAGTATCTCTACATAATATTGGTTGGTTTGTTACTTAAACATGTGCTACTTTACCATCAAAATTAGTTTCATCAATAGTTAAGCACTAGACCTTGGACAAGCTGTACTGTATTTCCCACGAATACAAAGGCTGGCCATCATTATTCATAACTGTTTGTAGTTTCTCACCTTTGAATCAATAAAACTATTATTAATAGTCTAATCTGCACTCATGTTGCTTGTATAATTTTTTGTAAAACAAGAAAAACGAAACCCGTTCTTTTTCTTTGTAAGCAAATAATCGGCTCGGGAAATTACGCAGAGGAACTGGCCGATCGATTCAGCGTTCGATTCTGTTTATACGCGTGTGGACGGGCCGCAGCTTCGGTCAGTTCATCATCGCTGCCCGCTACCACGACCACAGCCGCCCATAAATATATAATTTGAGAAATAATTAAATTTAAATAGATAGCATCGGTGCCGTGGCAGTTGTGGAGCAGCAGGCGAGAGAGAGAGAGAGAGAGAGAGAGAGAGAGAGAGAGAGAGAGAGAGAGAGAGAGAGAGAGAGAGAGAGAGAGGAGGAGGTGGTGCCATGGCAGCGCCTCCTCTCGGCTATTAGCTAATGTTCCAAGTTAAACTCTTGTTTTTCTCTACATACACTGGCTTGTTACGTCCGAGCTGACGCAAAAACCGTTCCTTCCGGGATGTGCGCCATTATAATAAACGCAACACCCGGTCCCGGGTGATAATGGAATAATGTAATAATACAAATCATAATCGCTAGTTATTTGCGTCATTTAATTTTGTAATTTGCAATCTGCGGGACTGGTTTGGCTGTGAACTTCTGCTGATGCTGGTGCTACTACTACTATTCGTTTTGTATAATTTGATCTTGGTTTTTTTTTTGTCTCTAACGTTATATTTTTCGAATTTAAAACGTTTTTAAAACAATACAGGTTACATGATTACAAGCATATGCCTATACCTATACACGGATGAGATAATCCGTGTATAGTGTATAGGCATGTTTCCCATTTCCAATTTCCCTCCTCCACGGTCGTCTATAGAGTCCCTCTCACTTCAGAATTTATTTGAATCTTCCCCACGCATTTTTGTTTTTAGAACATTCGTTTGGGAGCCCGTGTTCGTCCATTCACTGTACGGTACGTGCTTATACCGAACTAACTGTTTAATTCGAATGCGCACTTGTCAGATCCGCACTATGGAGTCGCATGATGCAATAGCGGTGGTAAAAACAAAGACAGTGAACGCGCGCAAAATCTCGCTCCTACATTTTTGAGCAAACTTATAGAAAACCGGTACGGTACCGGTAACGGCAACCAAGAAACAAGAAAGTAGAATACCCCAGAAAAGGCATTCTTCAGAGGAGTTGAAAGGTATTCTAAACTTGATCGTCAAGAATGAGGTCATAAAAGAAGAATTACCAAGTTTTTAAACTTGAACGAATTATTAAAAGAATTATAAACAATGGTGGAAAGAACACTTAAAAAGAATGTCAGATTCAAGACCGGCCAAAAAAAGGCTGGAAGTATACCTCTAAAACCCAGGAAGAGATGGCTGAAGGATCACTGAAGGTGGAACAGGCAGCGCCTTACCTATGCCGTGATGTGATAATTTTATTTTTTTTTTAGATACACGTAGCTTTTAGCAATGTGCATTTTTCAACGATCCGCGCTTGTCGCTGCAAATACCTCGTCCAGTTAGTTCTAAATTGTTGCATTAAGGTCTTCTTACGCCTGAAGACGACCACGAATTTGTAACGGTCGAAAAGTTGTGTATTTAACATTTTAAGATTGTAGTAGTGTGTGGAAACTTCGCACATAAAGATAAAGAAAATTCCTCCCGAAGATAAAATAATAAATACTTCTTCTTAAGAGAATCGTAGTAATCGCCATCGCCGTACCGCAAGACGCTGGACTACTGCACGTACTCTACCGCAACCCGACAACAAGATAGCGCCAGTTTACTGTCCGCGATAAGATTTCCACTTTGAGGCCTTATCACATTTCACACATGCTTGACACAATATCTGCTGCTACTGGTGCTGAGGGCCACTCCCTCTTTATACCGTACTTCTACGTTCAGCACATAGCATACAGCCTAGGTACGAGAGGCAAGTCTGTTCATTTCTTGTCAATATAAATGTCAGTCGATACACGTGACCAGCCGTCTAACAACAATATTACTAGCACGCGCATTATGCCTTAGGACAGACAAGATGCAATTCACACACACACACACACACACACACACACACACACACACACACACACACACACACAGAGTACATTTTCAAACTAAGCATATCAGAATCAAGGATAACCATTAACCGCCAACGACAGGAACGTAAGGAAAAGGAAAGGGGTTCGGCAGGGATGCCCACACAATACAGCCATATCTACCACTACTATACCTATCCGCTTTCGTGAAAGCAAAGATTAGAAAACGGAGGCTGTGAGTTTAATGAAATACGCTGTTTCTGTTTACTTCAAAAGGAATGTAAATGAATGCAATCAGCGTGCGCTGTAGACTAACCGTGTGAAAGTCGCGGACCGCGGGCCCCGTGCGGCTCCTGTACGCCTTACTGTGGCTCTCTTCATAAAATTGTTTCTCTTGTACAGTTTTCTTTTTATTAGGATCTTTTCCGTTTAGTGGCAGCATGCAGTGAACAATTATTCGACATAGCAATCGCCAGTAACAACGCGTTTTGCAATCACTGCATGGTGACACCGCACTCTGTACAATGGCGCGGGCAACAAATTACACTCACGGATTCCAGACAAAGATTCAGCCATACAATTTCTACAAGAGAAAAGTATTTTACACAACCCAAGAATTTGTATGAACGGTCATCGTATGAAATTGTATAAAAGAGATAAATACCGTTGGGTTTGTTCTAAAAAGGACAGCCGGAAATCCAAACATTGCGACAAGATACATTCCTAAACAATTCTCACTTAGATTTCCGCACAATCCGCACAGGGTATCGAGATTATGATAAATTTGAAAAAATGATTGACAACATTGCCCAAATAATTTTAATTTTATTATTTACGGCTGTAATAATTTATGAAAAGTATCGCTGTATTTGTAGTTATAAATTAAACATTTAATTTTAATTAATTTATAGTTGTTAGCGATGTAGGAAATTATTTGTAAAATGTAAATTACTAGTAAATTATAAAAAAATATAAAAATATCCTTTTATTATTTTAAGTATATTTTGAATAAAGTCGTTAAATATACACGTCATTGTAGAAACTGAAAATTCGTACAATGGGGGATGATGTTTTCGGCCAACCAAATCGGTTAACGACAATAAATTTTTGTGTACAACTGATAAGAAAAACGTAATATGTGACGATGGTTAAAGTATGGTCCGCTTTCGTTAAAGCTGGTTGATTCTTCGCAAAGTTGTAACTTCTTTCTTTAAAAGTTAAACTTGATTACTCTTAAACCGCGCCGCTGAAACTGACAGGGCACTGAACTTAGAAATAAAATGTGCTGACGTATTCCGCCTGATTCCCCGCTTGGTCTGTTTTATGGATATAAAATCCATAACACTCACTTTGTAAACACGTATTGGGCAGTGGAGTGTGTCTAGACGTATGCACGGCGTCGACGCTATGACGTTTTCTATTTATTATGTGCTTTGCAACAGATAAACAACTATTACTGAAACCATAGGCGTCCACAGGGCGATTTACAATGGGGATATGGAACACCCTCAGAGTAAAACGGTCTATAAAATTAACATTTTAAAAATAAACTGGTTTAATTAAAAATATATCATTACCTTATTTTGTGACCTACAACAACAATAAGAAGAAGGAATCGAATAAACAAAAGCCCTAAATAATATTTATTGACTAACTTATATTAATTTAAAAATATGTACATAGTTTGGAGCAGGGGTTATCACTACGCTCCTGTCTAGACTGAAATCACTCTTACATGTACTTTTATATTACTTATATTCATATATGCTCATATATTTCTTGTATTATATTTTTTATATTTTAATAATAATAAAACTTTACCAGAATATATTTTTTAATTATTTTGTAAATTTACATATGTTTCGATTGTAATTCAACAATCACCATCAGATATAAATTATTAAAATAGATTTATAATTTATATTTAATAAATTAAAAAAATAATATATATTCGGATTACTATCGAAAGATATGTAAATTTACAAAATAATAAAATCATATTCTAGTGAAAAGTTTTATTATTATTTTATATTAGTGTATTTTTTATAACACATCATTTTTTTCACCGTCTCTTCTCATCTTTTAATTTTTCCGAATTTGGCGTTTTTTTTTTTTTGTAAACTAACGGGTGGACCAAGGCCCTCTGGTTTGGCAAACCGTCTGCACAGTATAACAGTTTTTTTTTAATTTATTTTATTTTTGCAATCTGTTTACGAAATAAACATTTGGCAAAATTGGTGACAATATATATGACATGTAGAGAGAGGGTGGTCCATTGATCAAAAATAAAAGGCGGTTTGGAAAATATGAACATGCCCCAGAAAAGTGAAAAGGTTATAAGTAAGGTCGGTGTGCAGATAGATATTGAAAATTTCGAGCCGATATCCCAAAAAAAACTGAACTCTGCACAAGACGAATGTGACGACTGGAATATACGAAATCATAAAACCTGTTTTCGAAACTTCATTTTGCACGTGTTTCCGCAACATGCATGTAAACGAAGAATTTTCGCTGGCGCACGTTGTGGCGCGGTTACATAGTAAATTTCGTGGCGCGAATACAGTAAAAGATATATAGATATACAAACAACTAGTATGCTCCCTGAGCTGTGGGACTAGCTCACATTTGAACCAAGTGCAGCATTTATTATTACACAAAATTTCAATATTAATTTTTTTGAATTCTGGGGAAAATTACAAGAATCCATAGCCTATTCGTCTATTATTTCTTTAACAATATTCGTCTATTATTTCTTGAACAATACTATAACAACTGGACAGCACAAAGCGATAAAATAAACACTAGAAATTTGAAACAATCGCAATTGCGTTACACTTCCTCGTAGTTTGACACAATTTTCACAATTTAAAAAGAAAAGTTTATTCCACTTTTGGGCCACGTGTCACAAAAAACTTCGAAATTTCAAAAATCTAACACTACATTCAGATGTTAGTTAAAATTCTCTTTAATTTAATACCCCCTCACATGGGATTTTGCATCCAAAAACTTTTTTATGTTAAAAAAAGAACACTATATTCAGACTGTGGTTAAACTTCCCTTTAATTTGATACACCACACAGGCTCTTACGATTCTTTAACAATTTTGATCCCCTCACGTTTTTGCTTCAAATCACTTCCTAATCCCTGGCAGTCGCAGGATTTCCAAAACCGCTTTTGTAAAGTATTATTTCGGCGTCCACTACTTGCCAAATAAGGCGAAACTACGAAAAATGAGCGGTTCTTATTCTCGGACTGAGAAAAATAATTTTTTGGAATTGTGTTAAATTTCTTTAAAAACTTCTGACAGCTTATATTAAATTTTGTCAAATTCCATTATTGTTACATTAAACAATAATGTTTAAAAATGAACATATATAATCCCAAAAATAAGGAACGTGTACACGAAAACGGTAAAACTTGAGTGTACGCAAAATTTCCGATTATTTGGTCAACATTGCAACATAAAATTTTACCGTTGGTGTGGTTAATAGACAAATAAAAAATTTCAATATTTTTGGGACAATTTTGCTTGTGGAAAAGAGTTGTTAAAGAAAATGTACGTACAAAGAAGCGATACGTTACGTAGTTGTGTATATCTAATTACGCGAGAAATAAGTTTCATAAGAGATATAGGAAGACCACGAAAACGGTGGTCGTAAGTTTGTGTGGACCGAACAGGCAAATGCTATTTGCAGGCATCTTCTTACCAAAAGTAACAGTGTTAGGCTATTTACAAAAACATCGATTCATACAAAATATATTAGGCCTACACGAGAAATTATTTTTAAATCAGTACACCAATGTTTCAGAAAATTTGTTGTGCATTATTTTATTCGTAGCGTATAAGTAACATTTTACACGACGCAACAGGTATAGGACTGTAAAACACTGTCAATTATACAACATGACTGTTTTTTGTAAATCTGGTGGCTGCCAGGGACGAGGGTAGCGGGTAGTGGCATCTCTATGGGGGGAGGGTAACGCACCTGCATAATATACTGGAATTTTACTTACCTCTTTATGTTGCAAGCTTCTTTATGATGGTCATAAACACAAAAATATACAAAAACACACACTTAGAAAATTTAATTCTGGCTTAATAATATTGGTTTGGTTTTTGTTTGTTCGGTTAAATACATCAGTTTATACAAAAAACATCACTAAAGATTATACAGTCCCGACATGCAGAACGCGATACAGCAAAAGCGTTCAGTACTATACATCGGTAGAACGTCGCGTGGATACTGCACGTCGAATACTGGTTAATACTGTTCTTGCGTCGTGATCAGCTGATTGATGGTAGCGAACATGTCTGTACAAGCACGCTCATCCCTGCCGCGGCCTCATCACCCCCTATAAGTTATCATTCAAGAACAACACTTAATTATATATTTTATAATTTTACGCAATTTAAAACAATACAGAGAACTAATCCGACTGAATTGTCGCGATAAAAAGAGTTAATAACAGTGATCAGTGTAGGCTACATGTTTTCAATTAGCTAAATAGTCACTAATAGGTGAATAAACATTTTTTTGTAAAATTAACAATAAAATGATATCACGAGTAATAGCCGCTGCAATGCTAATGAGTGCCATTAAGCTTAACGGCATTCGAAATTACGTTTCTCTTTTATAATGCGCGTCGAAAATTTATGTATTCAATTTTAGTCAATTTTAATTAAAACTAGGTTTATTAAATTAAAAAAAATATAATGCACCCATGTGGAACTGATTTGCTGAATCTTCTGTAGGATCATTTACGGCTACAAATAACCATAATCATCATCATATGAAGGTTCTGCATGCAGTGTGGCGCCTTCACCGAATTTATTTCCGTCTATTCTAGGCTTGATCCTTCACGCCTCCGTACGACACAATAACCTTTCCTCTCCATTAAGGGCTTCTTTAGCTAAGGTAAATCTGCACTTCAACCGCTTGTCCTCTCTAACCAAGCATCCAAGTTACGGTATTTAAAAAACCTGTCACTTGGTCAGTTTTCTCATTTGGTATTTTAATCTGTGCAGTCCTGTTCATTTTACTTATTTCCATGCTTTTGTCTTCTTTTCTTTTCATTAATTTGCGTGGATGGAAGGAAGAATGGAGGGATTTGCAAAAATGGAATTAGCATATTAACCGACTGTGGCTTTCTTGTGCTGTTGTTTGCTGACGACTTGCTTGTACTTCGAAATACAGAATCTGATTTGCAAAAATCTGTTTTTAAGCTTCATCATATTTGCAAACAATAAAATATGAAAATCTCCACTATAAAAACAGAGGTAATGGTATTACAAGGAGCCAATAACAAGAAAATTAATGATCAATGACCGAAGTCTAGAACCGTTTTCTGGTCCGAATGAATCCGTAGAGGATCACACCAAGAGTAGACCTACTTAATAATTTTGATAAAAACATCGGCACTAAAAGTCTGTTGTTTCATAGGCGTTAAGGAGCATCCCGGACTGTACATACCCGGAAGACGAAAATTTTAGATAGGGATACATTTCGAAAAGTATTACGAGGACTTCATGGATTTATAGGAAGAATAAACAAAACAAATAGATTGGCGGGACATAACAAAGGAAAAAAGAACGCAATGAAAGGATGAAAAAGTACTAAAAAGGAAAAAAGGGCGAGACATGAGGGAAGACCGTAATTTATTACATGAGCTCCACAGCTGACCGAGTTCGACAAAAAAAATTTATATACAAATATAAATACAGGTTATAAATTCTGGACTTTCTTATTGCGAACGACGTACGATTAATATACTTTCTTATCCGGCAATCAGTACAGAGAAACAAAAAGAATTTGTCAGTAAATAATCAAATTTCTACATAAATATGTTATAAATGCAGACAATAAATTAACATATGGGGAACTGGATTTATTTACAACGTACTGCGTGCGTTAAAATGTTTCATTCGAGGGTATCAATAGCAAGGCAAACAAAAAAACCGTATTTACCAATAAATAATTTACCAACATTGACGGTCGATTGAATGGAATATTTTATTTTCACGCACAGAGGCTACTACAATAAAACGAGAGAATTTATAAACCTCGTTATTGGCCAGGGTTGTTAAGCGCGCAGAGCGAAGATGTTACCGAGAGAGGAGAGTTGTAATCCAGCAGCAGCAGCAGCAGCAGCGGGCAGTAGAGGTAATATTCCCCACTGGAACGTACATGTACTACGTGTGTATGAAAATGTGTGTGTGTACGCGCGATTTATAGCCAATAAGTAAACACGTTTAAATCAACACCTTTCATTGCCGTTTGAAATCAATAACTTAACTACACAACACCCAACGCAACTCTCTCTCTCTCACATGCACACACAGACCGAGTAAATTATTACCGCTGAACGACCTCCACTCACGCACACGCGCGCGAGCACTTTTCTATCTGGCAAACACAAGGTTCTATAAGCGACAGTAAATTCTATTCTCGAGGAAATTCTTCTAGTTCCTGCACACGTCAACCCCCCCCCCCCACACATACACAGAGACCAGAAACGCACTTCAGTAGAAGGTCGTAGGTAGACATATTTCTGCATTTCCCTGTCTATTAAAACTGCCAATAAACGTATAATTATTATTATTCCAATATAATAATAATAATAATTATTATTATTATTCCGGCTATACAATGTTGACACATTTTCCGGAACCAAAGATTACAGAATTGATTGAATTCTCAATTTCCACTGCTGATCCATCCAAAGATCTTCAATTTCTCGTTCCCTCAATATAGTCTGAGTTTCTTCTATCAGGTGATAGGTGGTCTTCCTCTTTTCCTTCTTCCTGGTGGGGTCCATTCCACAACTCTCCTTGGCAATCTTTCCTGTGCCATTATTTTCGTGTGTCCATACCGCTGTATTTTTTTTTTTAATAAAATCAACTAGTGAATATTTTACATTCATTCTGTCCTTAATAACTTCACGTTCTAATTATCTCACGTCTGGATACTCTTACCGAACGTCTCCAAAAGTCCATCTCTGATATCATTAATTTTGTTCTTGTGTGTTTATTGGTAGTCCAAACTAAACGTATAACATACTTCACTTATTTATTTCCATTACTCTCACGCAGAAAAAAGTGGGTAAGAATTCGTAGAGGGTTAAATGTTTTTAAATACAAATAAATTCAGCGCTTTCAACTCCAAACAAGTATACATTTTAAAATTCAATTCAAACAATCAGTTGTAACTTTACAAAGGAATATTTTACATTTTTGACTTTCGATTGCCTAAGTTTGGCGATACAAGCCTACTGGACAACGAAGTATAGGAAGCGTTGGTGAAGTGGATATATACCTCTGGGCTGGAACAAGTGATTCGCCTAGTCCATGGTAGAAGAAGCAGAAGAAGAGAAAGAACTTCCGATCATTAGTCCACGACCACAGCAAACTTGTAGAGTGTCCAAGTCAAGGATCTAACGCGTAATGAAAACAAGACAATGACTGTAAAATTAACGTAAATCATTGATTTACCTTATTTACGAGCGGGCTAAAATGACGTTCCAATGTCCCAACGACTCACCTGTAACAAATAACAAGGCCAAATTAATATTGTTTCCTATATCGCACGAGTGCAGAGAATATACATAAAACGATTAAATAATTTTAATGTTACACTACATAACAGGTAAGTAAATAACTTTAATGGTACACTAAGTAACATGTAACTAAATAACTTTAATCTTAAAACTAAACTAACACCAAGCGCGCGCGCGTGCAAACAATCCTGCTAGAACAAGATTTTCTGTCCGAAACATTCTGACGTGGAAGGCCTATAAGTAACGACGAACACGGCTCAGCAATGAAAACACATCGCAAACAGAATTAACGCTGTTGCACACCACTATAGAAAAATTATTCCGATTAGCGCCTTCAAGCTTCACAGCTCATCGTCAGATCGGATAAGAAGGTTATTTCCGATCTGACGATGAACTGAGATGTATGGGTTTATATTTTTTGTACAGCTTTTGAAAAACCGGGAATAAAATTATTTTTAAGAAACCTTGTTCGTGTTATTCGATATTTTGTAGATAAATCTTTCGTGTGTTAACCGTACAAACTGAGATCGTATAATATAAGCAGCGATCGGACCCGAGTCACATTTCGTGTTAACCGTTTCCCACTACAGAATAGCCTACATGCAATTCAATCGACAAAATTTTATTATGTTAGACCCCTATACATAAAACCAAATACAAATATGCACAAAATTAATTATTTCAAATTACGTAAACGTGGAGAGAGAGAGAGAGAGAGAGAGAGAGAGAGAGAGAGAGAGAGAGAGAGCGCGCGAAGTCGTGAGGCGCCCATCGCCGCGTTAGGTCGTCAAAATGTTAACAACGGTTTTAAAATTCTCCGGCAATTACACAACGAGTCCGAAGGATTTATTAACTCGTATCAGAGATAGAATTTTTGTTTTCTAAACATTTTAAATAATTCAAAGGAGAAATGAATTTCAACAGTACGCGGGACAGGGCGAACAGGCTGACTAAATATCAGTACGGCAATAAAGCGTGTGCCATGCAAATTGCCAGCGAAGAGGCGGTCGGTCACATTCTTCACAAATGTGAAACACAACGCTAAGATAAACGCGTCGCATAAATGCCGTGCGAACGAGGAAGAGAAGAAGCTTCACTTGGCGCTCATCCCCGGTCTTCTTGTCATGCTTCTTCTTATTCTTCTTGTCCGACCGTTCACTTTAATATCACTTAATATGACAAGAAGCTGCGCACGGACGCTTCCTGCATTGTGACTACTTAAAAAAATACAGAAAAAAATAATAATCTCGCCATCTTCTGCTCGTTCGTTCTTCGTCACGTCTTCTACGTCATATACCGGCTACCGGGACTGACTGCGGTCTCGACGATGTTTCTCCTTATAATTCCTCTACAATCATATCAGCCAGACACTTTCTTTCTATAGAGCACTTTATAATTTTTATTGTGCGTATTAACTTTTCTGTTTTTTTCTTTAATTATTGCTACAGACGCGGATAGAAATGTTCAACAGCTGTGGAATTTCATGCATATTATAAACTTTATACTCTCTCACTTGATTTCATTGCCATTATGTATGTGGGATGTCTTTGCACCCATGGCGTGATTGCAGTATCTGAGACGTGCCCAACGACTGCCAGAAGATAATCATAGTCTGGTTCAGTCGACAGGTACCTCAAAATTGGAAGGGAAACCGCCAACACTGTTATCTGCTACTGGGTGGGGGGGGGATAAAACTTGATTTTTTTTTGAGGCACTGCGAAAGGTGTCGGTCTCTGTCCGCGAAGCAGAGAGCCTCCGTGCTGGTGACCAAGGTAACAGCAACAAGCAGCTGATATAGCGTGCTAGGAGACAGGTGAGGATGGAAGGAGGACAATTTTCATAGGTAAACTCTGGGTCTATGGACAGAAGTTACCACGGGGATGGCTTTATGGCTTTCGGGTTATCAAGACCCGAATCGGCGATGAAGGTTCTGAGGTACTGACGGTTCACAGGTAAAAGAAATTACCACGAGGATGGCTTTATGGCTTTCGGGTTATCAAGACTCGAATCGGCGGTGAAGGTTCGGAGGTACTGACGGTTCGCAGGTAAGGGAACGATGAGGTCGCAGCTGTAGCAAAGACAGTTACAGCTAACGGACGGACAAAAGAATACGAGGTAGGAACTCGGAGACCTCTTAGGATTGCGTCATTTCTGACAAATCAAGAAGATCCCCAAAGTGGATCAACGCTGTAAAAAGATTAGAGGACGAATAATGTAGCTTGAGATATTTGTAAATTTGTTCAAAAGGGCGGAGAAAGAGAAAGCTCCACCTCATACCAAAAAACGTTAAAAGAGCAAAACTTATATTGAAGGTTGTAACTGCACTTTCAAATTGCTTACATTCTGCCTCAAATGTAACACCACGGAAAGTAAAGATCTGGTTGCTAAAACGTATATTAGAAGGTCGAACAAAACGGAAAATAAAATTCTACACCGTACAGTTCGATTCAGCTGCCGTTATAGGAGCGTAAGTTCAGCTCTTAACCAAGCAAATAAGAAATTATTTATTGCGCAGAAATAAAGTTAAGATCAGTCGCGGGCTACTGAAGAAACGACATAGTGAGAAGCTCACGAAATAATGGAGGATCATGATACAGAAGTTTTGAAAGACAAAATCAATTGTCACCAACACAACAGTGGACTTCATTAAGCTATCCGCAGAAGCTGCCAAGGCAATATAGTCGGACTAATGACTATCTGGGGCGGTCCCCGAGCCGAATAAGCCGCGTGTTGATGTTGGTAATTTCTTTGCAGTGAACACCCGCAATATTTTTATAACTACAAATTAAACGATTAGCATCGTTTCTGAATAATTCTGTATCTACGGTTTGCATAATAATTCTGTGTCTACATAGTTTGCATATTTTTCAAACGTTGCATTTCAGTTTGACGTAATTACAAAATTGGCAATATATTGTTACATTTATTGAATACAAAATTTAAATAATACTGTACAGTTTATGACAAAAATATAGTCCTACATGATTACATACAAAAAAAATTGTTATTCAGTGCGTTGATGTTCAAAAGTTTAAGAATTTTATTATTAAATTTTTACTATGGCAAAATAGACTACTAAATTTTAAGTATAATTAGAAAAGAATATACTTAAAGAAAAGTCGTGACTTACGGAGCTGAAGCATGGCCACACACGGCTGTATCAATAAATTCGTTGACACTATTCGAAAGGAAAACAATGAGAAAGATATACGGCCCAATAATGGAAGCAGGAGACTGGTGATGCCTTCGAAATGCTGAAATTGTGGAAATATTGGAGCGGGAAGATATACAGTTCCCGCTGGAAGGTATATAGTTCTCTTTATAAAGGCAAAGAGGATAAGCTGGTTGGGACATGTGGTGAGAATGGCACAGGATAGACTGCCCAACTAAGTGCTAAATGAAAACATGGAAGGAACAAGAAGAAGACAAAGACCCAGAAGGCGATGGATGAGGGGGGGGGAAAACTTCATGGGCGTACAAAACTGGAGAGCAACGTTGCAACGGAGGGAGGGAGGGAGGGAGGGAGGGAGGGAGAGAGAGAGAGAGAGAGAGAGAGAGAGAGAGAGAGAGAGAGAGAGAGAGAGAGAGAGAGAGAGAGAGAGAGAGAGAGAGAGAGAGAGAGAGAGAGCTGGAGGCGAGTGGTGGCGGAAGCCAAAGGTCATCCCGGCCTGTAGAGCTCCGGAAGAAGAAGAAACTCAAAGAAAAAAATACGGAAAGACAAAATCTGTGTAAGTGATAGTGTGTCCGAGCGTCGAAGAAGACGCGTGACTTCGGAAGAAGAACCAAGAGCGAGGCATCAAAGCACGTGGATCTCAGCGGTACTCCCAAACTCCCAGAAAGATCCGTGTTAGGGAAAGTCTATCCTAGCTTGGACAACCACAACCCGTTCCTCAACTCGTGAACACTGGGCGGGGGGGGACAAGAGGGGGAAGCCGTAACGTCGGTGGACAGATCAAATTGTACGTTCACCGTTGAGCAGAGATGCTACATAATATCATTAAGGCTAAACATACGATACATGCGAGGAGGAGGTGAAGGAGAAGAAACACTTATCCGTCATCTAATTGAAACCTGAATTAGGAAAAACATCTTCATAAACCGGGAAAACAAGTAAAAAAAGTCTGAAGAAAAAAAATCATATTATTTAAAATTACAATTCAAAGATTACAGATCGGCGTACCAAATGGCGGTGGTTGTTATTATAAACAATCAGAAAAACAAGCGACATGTACAAAGGAAAAAAGACGAAGAAGAAGAAGAAGAAGAAGAAGAAGAAGAAGAAGAAGAAGAAGAAGAAGAAGAAGAAGAAGAAGAAGAAACCAACCGCACGCAGCACACAGAAGTCGCATCCGAACAGAAATATTGTGTGTGGTAAAAATTTACATGCGAAACAACACAAAAGAAATTAGGAGGAATGATTGGAGGGGGGAGGCAGTGGAGTGCGGAGGGAAAGACTAAATAAACAAGGTTTTATCATAATGACAATCACGTACAGCTGATTACAAGCAAACACGTGTTACTGTCGCCGCCGTCGTTGTTGTTGGTCTTAGCTCAGTTTCGTGTTATGTTTTAACCTCGTTCGTCTCTCTCTCTCTCTCTCTCTCTCTCTCTCTCTCTCTCTCTCTCTCTCTCCTCCACCTTTCACCAACGTCTTTTCGGCAAAAGCGGACGACTATGTTCTGGGATGCTTCACGCTTTGTAAAACAACGTATTTATTTCTGCTGCTGGTCCTTCCTCGCAAATACTTGGTTATGTACTTTGTTCAGAACTGCCTTTTCTACACCCACTGCGATTAAAACAATCGGTACTTCGGCATTAAAGAAAAGCCACTAACGTTTTCATTATCTGCAGTCAACGGTTCACCGTTTGTACTTCTGATGAGTGGTGGTGGTGGTGGGGGGGGGGGCTAAAATTTGCTGACGGGGACTTTCCGCCACATTGCGAAACGTCAACGACGTCCGAACGTTCGATGATCAGCTCGTGACTGTGGATTAACGAAACTGCTTGGAACTACGGAAATCCTCGTACTTTGTTTTCGATTCGGATGGACGATCGTCTACAGCAATAGGAATAAATTGTCTATCCTTCACTGGGATGTACCTTGATTCGTTCCAGTAAAGAGAGGGAAAGAAAGGTATTATCGAGTTCTTCTTCTTCGCAAGTATAAGGCTCAAACCCTACTACGTCTTCCATAGTTACAACTGATCTCTCCATCTTTTCATCGGCCGTCCCAGACTCCTTCTGCCTTTAGGTATATATTTTGCACCTACGTGTGGTATTCTTGATGGATCCATACGTTCTACGTGATCAAATCCCTGTTTATATTCCACCACCATGTCACTGGTAGAACAGCTAACTCACTACGGATGTCCTCATTCCTTTTCCTATCCAACCTGGTATGCCCGGCTACTGATCTAAGTAACCTCACCTCTGCACTTTGCAGTCTACTTTCATGTGCATTGCTCATTGTCCATGTTTCACTGCCGCATACATAGCTTGGAATGAAGAAGATCACTTTGTAAAATTTTAATAACGTCTTTTCCCTAAAATTATTCCTTAAGGTGTAGTCGATAGTGCCATTCGTCCTATCAAAACGTTCTATCCTATTCTATACATCAACCTTCCCAACATATGATATATTGTATTCTAAGAAATTAAACGATGAAACTTGTTCAATAGTTCCATTTACAATCATTGCTTTTGTTCTTTTTGGAAATGCTCTACAAAAAGCCATTACTTTAGATTTGCAATACAATCCTTACGATTATTATTTGAATCTTGTCAGTAGTGAAATAACCAGCTGATATATTTTTGAACTTTTATTACGGTTAACCAAATGAAGAAAGCTCTCGGCGAACGAAGATTACTGCATAATTACGTCAACGTTGTGCAGTGTGTAATCTGGGAATCGAAAACTAGATTCTACAGTTTGTTATTAGAACAACAGCGCATTACACCGGAAAACAGTTTTCGCTTTACAAAATGTAACAGATAGCCTGGGAATCGAACGTCAGATTCTACTTTTAGTCTCTGAACCTACGGTCACCACTTGTATCGAAAAACAGATTTTTCACAACACAAAAAAAGCTCGACCACGAGAACAAAAATAATAAAAAGAAGAACAAGAAGTAACGAGAGAGAATCGGACGCAGGGCAGCGGAGCGTTCTCGCCGTCTTATGAATTCAAGCCGCGTCGTTGCCTAGCTGAGCCACCATGTCATCCGGTGAATATGTGATGTATCAATTCGACCTCCTTTCTTCTTCTTATTCTTCTTCATTGGCTTGCACTGTCCGTCCGCAACTAATACTGATTTATTTACACGTCTAAATTCACTGCCGTACACACAATTACTGCCACTACTACTACGTGCCCTCTTCTGCTTTTCCATGCAGTACCGCCTTATTAAATTCCACCTTCGCTTTATGACATCATCAACGACAACAAATCATTGTACTATATCACTGAAATCAAAACCGCCTCAGCTTTCTAACCGAATGACTTACAATTACATGATATATTTGAAACACCATACTATAATAAAATGATGTCCAATTGACAACAAATGCACACAACAACAATAATAAAAAATAGGAAAGTACAAAAAAATAGTATTATATGTTACATAAAATGAAGAGAAACTTTATTATTATTATAATTTTTTTTAGGCGATTTCATTACGGCTGGCGTCGCATCTCGCATCCTAGCTTCCACTGGCGCCGGTCTAAACAGTCCTGTTCTGTAAGTCCTCTTGCATTCATTGCATCTTCGACGTCCATTTTCCATTAATGTTTAGGTCTTCCTTTTTTACTTCTAGAGGGTGGAGTCCATTAACTTCCTTGGCCATCTCTCATTCGCCTTTTTTTTCAGGTGTCATAGTGCTTAGTTCTCCACCCCTGAATATTCCACGTACTCAAAATCAAAATCCTTTTCCGTTTGCCAAGTCGATTTCTATTTGATCCGACTGGCTGTATCTTTCTAGAGTTTTAGCAATGAGAAACTTTATAATGTAGTAATACGAATTATAATATCTTAAGATTCAGAAATACGGTGATAACAAAAGATAAAACAGAAATAGGACTAAAATGGGACCGAAATGGATTTGTGAAAACAAGCCACCAGGCGAACTGAGATGATATCAAAAGAACTGATACGTAAAATCATGGAAATTGCACACTTAACTACACGTCATATCATGGTATGGGCAGGTCAAACGAGTGATCGGGCTGTGAATCCTAAAACAAGTACAGTAGCCTCAGTCAATCCGTTAACATCCAGCTTTATTGTGTTAATGCAGTGGTTCCCATACTTTTCAATCCGCGGACCCCCACCAAAAAAAATTAAAAATTCCACAGATCCCGTCTGAGATATGAAATAAAACAAACAGTAAATATGACACACACTCTTATATTTTAATTAAAATGTATTAAAATCAAAATTCTCTTAACTTGCAAACTTATAATATTAATGATATCATAGTTTAATGTGAAAAATGAAGCTGCTTTTGAACAATTAGCTCCCCAATATTAGGTTTGATGTCTGATAATTTCAATATTCGTCACTCTCAACATCAAGTTTGTTTCTTAATTTTGCCAACCTCGGCTCTATCTTTCCAGCCACACGTACAAATCCAGCTGCTTAGGCGAAAAACCAGCTACATGGAAAAACGTTTTGCTTAGATACAGTGCTTATAGCCTAAGCAAGATACAGTTCGCAACCAGTTGCGCTGTAGTCAGTTCGGCCGACAAACAGATCTTCTACACAAGATAATTTAAAGACATTATTAAAGCCAATAGTTTGAAATTACTTCCACAATTATAACTAGTTTGGAAAAAAAAAACTTCTATTAATTGTTTAAAGATTCTAAAATTTAGATTTTAGACTATAAAAATTCGGAAAATATTGCGGAGCCTATATTCTGTTTCTTCTTAAACGTGTCCACGGACCCTACTTTGGGAACCACTGTGCTAATGTGTTCTTAGAACACGTCTACTCTCCGTGTACGCCAATCATATTACCCCGTCAGCGTAGTTGACAGCCGCATTTCGAGTCCACGTGGACTCAACGCAGCTACAATTACTAGTTTATAAACAACTATAACGTGGCAAATAAAATAATACTATAAAATTTACAAACTATAAAATTACCAAAATGACAACCGTCATCCCAGCTTCCCGGATGAAAACTGATGAACCGTTGGGCTAGTAATTGTGGCTACCTTGAGTCCACGTAAAATTTGAAATGCAGCTACCGGGGCAATCTGATTGGCGTGAACGGAGAGTACGAGTGTTCTGAGCAGGCGTGTGGCATGTTAACGCTCTGACTGAGGCTACTGTACTGAACTGACGGTAAGAAATCAGACAGAACAAGAAAAGAAACACAAGGATATGCCGCAGAGGGAACTTTAATGTTAACAACCGACACGAAAGAGCAAAATCCGAACTTCAGAAGTACGGATACAGAGGGGAATAAAGGCATCCTATAAAACAAGGCACTACAACAGAACGGAGGCGGCACGGCAGTCCAAAGACAATTAGGACGACAATCGCCAGGAAACAGAAAGACAGTAGCACTAGCTTCCACATGACAATTATGGAAGTAAGGGACTTAATGAATGGTACCAGGAATAATTGAAAAAACGGCAAAACCATAATAGGAGACGCCGAAAAGGAAACAAAAAACCTCAATCGGAAATCGGACAGTCCGAAATCGGAATCTATCTATCGTGATGACGAAACGGTTCTATTATAGCCTTAAACTTACAAATACACAACGTTAAACTGATACAAGACACCGGCCGGCAGTAGGCTATGTAACAGTCCGCCTTAACCGTTGGGACTACAAAATCGTTTCGTGTCCGACGGCATTGTATCGTTAACTACAACATGTGACCTACTGCTGTATCGGTACTTGAAAGTCGATTTCAGACGAAGTGGCGTGGAGGAACCGGTAAAGCAAACACAATCGATTGCTTGCACACGATGTTGACACACGCCTCAGCAGTTTGTGTCCGCCCAGACGTTCGCTAGCTACATTTTTTCCGCTTACTTCTTTTTTTAACCTCTCGTCCGGAAAGAAGAAATTAATCAATACGACGACGCTACGGTGCCGTGGGATCGATGCCCGTTCGGGGAAGGTGACGACCAAAAGCATTAAGAAACGCTCGTTGCAGCTCAAACCATTTAAATAATCATACAAAATTTAATTCCGCATATAATCGAGACATATGAATGAACATAATATTTTTATTTTTAAATATTAACACTTTCTGATAACAAAGACGACGCAGCAGCATTCTAAAGTTACAACTAATTTAATTTTCAGATTGTAAGACTATATGAAGGTTTACATTGAAAATACAATTACCATCAGAACTCCAGAAGAGTATTGCAGCAATTTTTCCTTTACAAATGCACTCCAGCAATGACATGCGCGATTTACTGCACATTTTTAGCGACAGGGTTGTCCACTTGACTAGTCTGATAGACCACATTTTAGCTTTATAAATGCACTCCAGCAATGACGCGCGCGATTTTACTGCACATTTTTAGCGACAGGGTTGTCCACTCGACTAGTCTGGTAGGGCACATTTTGGCTTTATAAAAATGAAAGACATAGGCCTACACCGCGTAGAGATGAAATCGTCGAGGCAGAACCAGAAATACAGACCCGAAGGCGGATTTCCACGTTCGCCTACTTCCGCTTAGCGCTTACTGCCACATAAGCTCCAGCTTGTTTAGAACGTTACGAGCACCTACAGACCCGAAGGCGGATTTCCACGTTCGCCTACTTCCGCTTAGCGCTTACTGCCACATAAGCTCCAGCTTGTTTAGAACGTTACGAGCACCTCCAGACCCGAAGGCGGATTTCCACGTTCGCCTACTTCCGCTTAGCGCTTACTGCCACATAAGCTCCAGCTTGTTTAGAACGTTACGAGCACCTACAGACCCGAAGGCGGATTTCCACGTTCGCCTACTTCCGCTTAGCGCTTACTGCCACATAAGCTCCAGCTTGTTTAGAACGTTACGAGCACCTACAGACCCGAAGGTGGATTTCCACGTTCGCCTACTTCCGCTTAGCGCTTACTGCCACATAAGCTCCAGCTTGTTTAGAACGTTACGAGCACCTACAGACCCGAAGGCGGATTTCCACGTTCGCCTACTTCCGCTTAGCGCTTACTGCCACATAAGCTCCAGCTTGTTTAGAACGTTACGAGCACCTACAGACCCGAAGGCGGATTTCCACGTTCGCCTACTTCCGCTTAGCGCTTACTGCCACATAAGCTCCAGCTTGTTTAGAACGTTACGAGCACCTACAGACCCGAAGGCGGGTTTCCACGTTCGCCTACTTCCGCTTACTGCCACATAAGCTCCAGCTTGTTTAGAACGTTACGAGCACCTACAAACCCGAAGGCGGGTTTCCACGTTCGCCTACTTCCGCTTAGCGCTTACTGCCACATAAGCTCCAGCTTGTTTAGAACGTTACGAGCACCTACAGACCCGAAGGCGGATTTCCACGTTCGCCTACTTCCGCTTAGCGCTTACTGCCACATAAGCTCCAGCTTGTTTAGAACGTTACGAGCACCTACAGACCCGAAGGCGGGTTTCCACGTTCGCCTACTTCCGCTTAGCGCTTACTGCCACATAAGCTCCAGCTTGTTTAGAACGTTACGAGCACCTACAGACCCGAAGGCGGATTTCCACGTTCGCCTACTTCCGCTTAGCGCTTACTGCCACATAAGCTCCAGCTTGTTTAGAACGTTACGAGCACCTACAGACCCGAAGGCGGATTTCCACGTTCGCCTACTTCCGCTTAGCGCTTACTGCCACATAAGCTCCAGCTTGTTTAGAACGTTACGAGCACCTACAGACCCGAAGGCGGATTTCCACGTTCGCCTACTTCCGCTTAGCGCTTACTGCCACATAAGCTCCAGCTTGTTTAGAACGTTACGATCACCTACAGACCCGAAGGCGGGTTTCCACGTTCGCCTACTTCCGCTTAGCGCTTACTGCCACATAAGCTCCAGCTTGTTTAGAACGTTACGAGCACCTACAGACCCGAAGGCGGGTTTCCACGTTCGCCTACTTCCGCTTAGCGCTTACTGCCACATAAGCTCCAGCTTGTTTAGAACGTTACGATCACCTACAGACCCGAAGGCGGGTTTCCACGTTCGCCTACTTCCGCTTAGCGCTTACTGCCACATAAGCTCCAGCTTGTTTAGAACGTTACGATCACCTACAGACCCGAAGGCGGGTTTCCACGTTCGCCTACTTCCGCTTAGCGCTTACTGCCACATAAGCTCCAGCTTGTTTAGAACGTTACGAGCACCTACAGACCCGAAGGCGGGTTTCCACGTTCGCCTACTTCCGCTTAGCGCTTACTGCCACATAAGCTCCAGCTTGTTTAGAACGTTACGATCACCTACAGACCCGAAGGCGGGTTTCCACGTTCGCCTACTTCCGCTTAGCGCTTACTGCCACATAAGCTCCAGCTTGTTTAGAACGTTACGAGCACCTACAGACCCGAAGGCGGATTTCCACGTTCGCCTACTTCCGCTTAGCGCTTACTGCCACATAAGCTCCAGCTTGTTTAGAACGTTACGAGCACCTACAGACCCGAAGGCGGATTTCCACGTTCGCCTACTTCCGCTTAGCGCTTACTGCCACATAAGCTCCAGCTTGTTTAGAACGTTACGAGCACCTACAGACCCGAAGGCGGATTTCCACGTTCGCCTACTTCCGCTTAGCGCTTACTGCCACATAAGCTCCAGCTTGTTTAGAACGTTACGAGCACCTACATTTTACAGTTACTTTACAAAAAACAACTCGTTCGTGAACCGCTCGATTATGAACGTGGGAGAATTCATCTTCATTCAGAGCAGATGTTTTCAACCTGTTCAAATGTAGGCCTACATGTACAAGTTACGATTAGCTATTGCCGGACATATGAAATGTTTTCAGTATCTTAAATCGGGCAGAAATATGTGGAGCTGGAAAAGGGAAAAATCTACGCGACATGTTACAGTAAAAAACATCATTCTTTATTCAAACTGTTCTGCATGATTAGGATTTGGAAGATTCATGTGCTATAGAGTTGTAACAACTCCAAATCCCCCTCACGTAACAAGTGTAAAGACGACTGTTGAGCTACATATTACCTGTGATCCGTGGATCATCTAAGTTTGCTGTAAAACGTTTGAATCCTTTAATATGGCTCTGTTAAACCAAGACATTTGAACAAGTCTAAAAATACTCTTTTCCTGCGAAACGCAGGAACTGTAGAGTGGATAATGACCGGACAATAAGACAGAACACGCAAAAAAGTACTCTCGTTCCCTCCCTAACACATTACGCTTCCTTACGAGTCCCTACTAAGACAAGGATACCGCACACAAACACACAGTAGAAGAAATGTCACGGATAAAACGGAGGAGAATTAAAACAAAACAGATACGAGAAAAAAGTTCTGGCAGCAAAGAAAACAACAAAATAAAAATTAAATCGACGAAACAAAGACGAAAACTGCTTCCTAAAAGAATAAGAAGAAAGAAAAGAAACACGAAGCCAAAGAGCCAAGTTAAGAAGACAAGAACGAGTTTTTAAAGCTTGTCAATAATTCTGAACGTCGGTCGGCTTATGGTCAAACAGTGGCTGGCGGGTCGCTCCGAGCTGCGACCAAACGTACTCAAACTGGACGCAGTACTGAAAATTTTTCACCAAGACCGGATCCAACGCTCTCTCTCACTCCCTCTCCCTCTCTCTCTCTCTCACTCCGGTTTTTCAATAACCATTAGTTCGCAAGCAGTGTGTGTGTGTCTGTGCTGCATACTTTATGATTTAATTCAGTTCATAAATAACACAGTGGCCGGACGGACACTGTCTCTTAACTCCTTCAACCTTTCTCTACCCACCACGCTCTCTTTACCACCCCCATTTCTCTTCTTCTGTCGCTGGAAATCTCTATCTCCCCCCCCGCGACTCTTCTATCTTCCATTCTGATGGTCTCTCACAATACCATTCTTCGCCCGCGTTATCCGTGTGACGTTGATAGTCGAAAAAAAAAAGAAGACCGGGTAAACGCGCCTTCGTCAGACGCTCACGCTGTTCAGTCTCTCTTCGCGTACAGCGTTTCTCTCTGGGGTCTCGTACGGAGGAATCACTTAACTAATCCCCGCGACAACGAAACGGCCACAATACCCAATTTGATTTTATTGTGATCCACCAATGCAGCACAGTCCGCGTTTGACACTCGCACCACCGGCCGAGAAATATGAATCGCTCATTTGCACAGCATTATGTAAAGCGTCCGCACACATAATACTGTCCACACGATTCTGTGACGTAATAAACAGGCACTACAACCGTATTTTACGACTACACGCAATAAAATACAATGCACCAACTGATTGTAATCTTACGGACGTTTATTCGTACCGCATATTGCGTATGACACGCGCGGGCAGGCTTACTCTTCTTGTATAACCTCAATGTAGTGACTGGTGGGTGGACATATTGCTCAGTGTTGATGATCGACCCGTAGGAGTTCACAGCCCTTTTCATCGCCATTTGATCTAAGAAAGATACATTCTCCTATCATCTCAACGAAGTCTACCATATCCAAGATCCTTAAACGCAGTGGTTTCTGCAGCCCGTGACACGCCGACATAGTATGCAGCGCACACAGGCGCCAGGACAGTAAAGGCGCCAAAAATCTGAGGCAAGGACAAAACATAAAAAAAATTATTAAACTTTTTCGTAGCGCTGGAGGGGTTTATTTTCTTTCTGTTTAAATATTTACTTACCTATTTCTTTACCAAATAATAAATGTACTATGTTCTTATTTTATATAGACCACTACTTGTAAGTTTCTTATTGTTTTTCATTTATATGTTATTTATACAAAGTACAAATGAATCGGTTATTTCAGAAACGACGCACCTGACATACGGTATGTGAAAAAAATCTGTAAAGCAATTTTCTTATGTTTAAAAAATATTAAAACATTTTTTCGTCCCAAAGTACATTTTAAATATTCCCAATTACAGCATACATTTTTTCAGAATTTTAAAACACCGATTTACATAATGAGATGTTTTTTTTTAGTTTTTCTCAAAATGTCACATGTGTTGTTTCTAAAATAACTGATTCAAGTGTCAAAGTGATTTTCTTCCCAAAATAAAATATAGTAAGATTAACTGTGTACCAAAAAATATTTAATATTTTTGTTTTTATAATACTAAGTTTGTCTGTTAATTTACGTTCAACTATATAATGTGCTACTGGCAAATGATTTCTTGACAAATAACATAAATTACTTTATCGTCTTCCAAATTATTTTTGATGTTTTTGTTTTTGTGCCTTCGTTGTATGTTTATTGTTTTTATACATTTTTGTTTTTTTCTTTTTGTTCCTGGTTTTTGTTCAATAAACTGATAATTAATAGACTATATTTCGTATTTCATTTGTACTCACTGATACGTTTTTATAAAGTGATTTTTTATTTGGGGGGGGAGGATATAGGGGCGCCAACTAAAGTTCTGCACACAGGCGCGCCTCTGCTGCGGCCATTAGCATTCGATAGGTATCGGCTTATCCGCTTTAGGGCCACTTTTCTAACCCAAGGACCGGTCGACCATCCTGCGAAGTGGCCGCTGTCTCTTGCTATATGTGGACTATTTCATTCGGCCGCCACACAACGCATTTACGTGATCAGATTACATTACTTGCAGGCGGCGTTTGCAATCTTTTGCACGGCCTTATCTAAATTTACATGCAAACCACTTCAGACTATCACTGACCCCCCCTCCCGTCGTATCTCTTCTCACCTCTAGAGAAGCGTTCTCGGTATTCGACCCCGTGGACAGTTAATACGTTTTGCTTAGGACTGACATAAGCTCCAGAAAACTCGAAATCGCCGCCCTCGTCAGCAGGGGCGGATTTACGCACAGGCAGACTAGGCACTTGCCTGGGGCGGCAAATTTTGGGGAGCGGCAAAATTTGAGTTAAGAAATGATATTTTTAGATTCAGAGGTGAAATCGAAGAGGGGATGGGAGGGGGAATGAGGGAGAGAGATAGGAGAGGGTGGAGGAGGCGGCATTATCTGCCATGCCTGGGGGCGGCAGTACAGCAAATCCGCCCCTGCTCGTCAGGTACAATATACGTTGTTAGAAACGATCTGGACAACAAGCGATTTCCACAAGCCGTTACTAGCCAAGTCAGAAAAATCGTTTTACTTAGATAGGACTACGAGGATAGCTGAAATATCTGCACGCAGTAACCGCACAGCCCACGAACCCCAAGTACAAGCGTAGTTTTGAAATTGGACAAATAACCCCACCACATCGGGTTAGTAATCGACGTCGCAATTTCGACGCACACTACTGAGTATCCTAGCAAAGGTTTCTAGTGAGTGTGTGTGTTTAATCCATTGTATCGCTATTAAAACACGCGCGCACGCGCAAATTCTAGCCAATCATACAGTGATACCAATTAGCAGTAATAATAATAAACTCCCCTTCTACGCTTTAATGTAAATTACGCGATAAACATTTCTATTGGACGTACTAACACTGCGACATTTCAATCGCAGACATAAATATTATATTGCTGACACAGTTCCACGGAGGGGCGACAATGAAGCAATTAGCCAGACTTGTTTCTCAGTGTAGCTGTATGCAAGCGTGCGCACAGCCGTCTGTATTGCGTTCTTAGTCGTCGTATTGCTGTATGCACAATTATGTACTCAATAAATTATATAACAGCGATCTAGTGTTGTATTAACCGTAATAAATTACCTTCAGTCTAGTATTAACTGTGACTAGTATCCTTACGTAAACACCGTGATATTGATAAATTATTTACTCGCCCCGTGTACAGCGCAATAGGGGGTATCGTTTCCGCGGTTAGCGAGTTATTATTTATTTTCCCGTTTTCCGTGAAAGCGAATAATATGACTGTATTAACTCGATCAGCTGATAGATATCCATCGAGTGGTTCGGGTATCAAACGCATGGCATTTTGTTTACGAAACAACAATAATCGATTTTCCTGATTCAAATTTCGTTGGAAAAATTGTCGCATAAAAGACCTAACGTACACGTCGTTTTTCACGCGAACTCAAACACACAATATAATTATTTTTCGTGTACAGATCTGTGGGTTTTCCTCTCAACAACACCTAAAAATTATTAACGAATTTGCAACAATCTCCTTGTTGATGTTATGACTAAACGACGTTTCGACTGTGTTCCAAATGGAAAGATCTTTCATTACCAAGCTCTTAGTACGTATTTCGAAACCTTGTAGTCTCCATCTTCAAAGATAAAATTTTTAGTAAACATAAGTATAAAATTGGCAACTTAGGAAATGGTTTCACTAGGGGAGGGAACTAAAATCGCACCTTGAACTGACAGAGTGGAAATTTTAACACGATTTGTTTTGTCAGAACTGAACCATAACCGGGTGGTGCATGGTCAGTCCCATTTCGGCGTCACTCAGCTTCGAACGCTACAGAAAAGTCACTGTACAATCCCGGCTGATCCCGCCCTTATTGCTTGCACTACTGACTTCATCGATTCGAGACACCAGGTCGTTGACCTACCGTCAGCACGGGACAAGATGTCGACGACCATTTTACTCATGGACATGGACTAACTATCATCAATAACACTCGGTTTCATTAACATTCAATAAAAATTGTTTAAAAAAATTCACCCCTCACACTATCATATCAATTGTCGTTAAATTTATTGCAAACCATCATCATATCGAAACGCTAAACGATCCCACTTCTAATAGTGTACACGCACGCACGCTCAATCGTACACCCACGTCCACATAAACACGCGCCCACGCCGAACTGCCGTTAACAATTAAATAAAACACGCTGCTATTAGGAGAAGAAGTAATTATTATTCTGTTATAATAAAACAACCGAACACAGCAAAGTTCACCGCATAGCGGGGCTATGCGTCACGAGCCTCACCTTACGGCTCGGTGCCAACTGCTGTAAACGCATACAAGACAACAACAATGCACCGAGGCATGCAAACGATTCGCGCACTCCAGCCAATGGTTGAATTAATACGGCTGCGGTGTTTGTAAAATAATGGCGAACCGCGGAAACGATACCGTATACACAGTGTTGTACTTCGTAGCCACGTAGCCATGCGTTCGATGCGTAATCACACAATATGGCTACGTTGTTCGTGTTCATATCGATACATGAAAAAATATAACTGGCAAACCGCGGAAATGACAGCCCATATACAAAATTGGTAATTATACCTAGGTTAACAAAAAACATCATGCGTTCTATTGTACGTAATGTCATAATGAGAGAATTACTTACGGCTGAGATGTTAGTGTTTACAGGAAATGGGGAAAATAATTGGCAACTGCAGAAACGATACCTCTCCCGATCTACAAAGTTAAACTTCGTAGATCGACAAATAACGTCACGAGTTCGTGTGTACCGAAACGCAGGAAAATATAGATGGCGATATATCGGAAAAAACCCTCCAAAACACGATGTTTAAAATCGCACCACGTCAAAAAATAACACCACGCCTTCGATACTTAACTTCACAAATACTGAATTCGTACGACTGTCATGTTTATCTTACAAGATAGAGATACGAGTAAAATAGCTGATAAGCTGAAAGAACAACGAACCGCAAGAACCATAGAACCGTTGAAAACTGAATACCTGAAAAACAACAGCATGCGTTCGACACTTAACGACACAATAACTGATTACTAGGCTACGTTGTTTGTGAATCGCTTCCCCGATGCGCAATGTTGACCTCGTAGCAAGGTCACCAAATAATGATACGTAACATTACAATGATTCAATTAATATATACCCTAGTACAGAGTGATGAAATTCGCATCCATGTTAACTGGTAATACCATGCGTTCGACACCTACTATCGCAACGACTGTATTGGTACGACTTTAAATTTCGTGTTTGAAGGATACGGCAAAATTATTTGCCTACTGTGCGAACCGCGGAATCGATTTTTTGCACCCGGTGCATGACTGCAGCATCTGGGTCGAGCCCAATGTGTCATCAATGTCATCAATGTTTACAATGCCTCATGTATATCTAACTTGGAGAATGAACACAAACATGGTACCAAAACTGCTGACTCGACAGAATCGCGTGGAAAGGAGTATGCTAGACGTAGGAAGAACATTACGAAACAAACTGGGCTAGTTAAGAGCAATTACAGAATTAGATAAATAAAATGGGAAAGTCGTAGAGATCACATCTAAATAACTTAATCTCATCACGATTGATGATAATGATATTCTAATTATGATATTGTGCACATTTGTGAAGACATTTGTCCATTTCCTTGTTATTTTTATGTAACACATAGTGTTAATGTACAATAAGGTAAAAATGTGAAAGATAACAGCCAAATGACTAGGCCCAGTCTGGTGAAAATACTGAAGCTTAATATGACGTCATCAAGCAGAACTGTCTACTAGTCTTGATAACTTGACGTAAAAGTTCGAATAATTCGCCAGTTACAATTTATGTAGGCCTATACAACAGAACCTTGGTAACTATAACTAATTAGAACCGAGAGGCTGGTTCCGATTATCTGATGCAGATGAATGTCGATAAAATATTTCCCTTTTCTCAATTTAGGCCTACACAGTTGCGTATTTTTCTGATTAATTTACTTAAATTATATTAAAGTTTCTTTAATGTTTTAATACATTTCTCCGTTTCAATATTACTTGCGACTCTGTCTGAATAAATCAGGTTATAAGTTCTTTCAGGCAAATTTAGGGCGCCAACCGATATTATTTACTCAATATGTGGCAATACGTTAGGTCCATCGCTTGTCATAATATTGGGGCTTTCTGCTCGCCACATACGTTCAACACAAACTAACAAACAACACGTGGATCGGCTTGTGTCGCAACAAGCGCCACGTTTCTATTAACATTCATATTGTTTCAGAGAATAAAAAATAACAAAAAAACCTGCAGTGCACAAGCGTCGCAGGTTCGTTGTACTTTGTTCGGGAACAGTTGTGTAAACTACACGGCCTTCCAAATTTTGGTCGCTGCCGTGAAACCGTGTACAAAAAATAATAATTTGTCTACACCGTCTATCGACATAGGCTGTGGAACGTGTTAGCAGAAAATCTGTCTTTTCTGATCTTGGTTTCAAATCGTGAAAGTTTGAAACGTGCGAAAATTTTGCGATTTATCACCACAGAGTATCGTCTGGAAGTCTTGGGCAACTGAAACTAGAAATCAACATAAAGGCAAATTCAAAGGTCATGAAAACGCAAGTATGGAATCTTCAGATGTTATAATCGGGTAGTGCAGTGTATAAGAAGGATGAATGCATCCACTTGGTGATATTACCACGAGGGTCGGACAGAGCAGACAGAACATCAAAAGCAAACTAGCGCAAAGGATAAAGAACTTTACAGAAAATACTGGAACTGTAAGTTTGAAGAAATTCCTGACGTTGTACTTTTTGCGCCGTATGGTTGCAAATTCTGGACAACTGGCTGGGAAAACCGACAGACCAAAAGTAGACTATAGATTTGCAATGTGATGCTAAAGAAGAATGTTAAAACAACATTGAACGGGTTCTCGAAGTAACGGGAGAAGGAAGTAGTTTGTGGAGAACCAAACCAGAAGACGAGACAGGACGGTGAGGCACCACTGCTTGAGAAACCCAGAATGAAGAATGGCTTTGACGATGATCGACGCAGTGAAGGGGGATGAACTGCATGGGAAGGTAGAGGCTGGATTATCTGAAGCTGACTATTGAGAAAAACAGGATGTTAATTATTCGGGAATTAAAAATTGGCTAAGGATGGGGGCAGGAGGGCTACATCAAACCAGTGAGAACGGAAAAAGAGGGAGTAAGGGATAGAGGGGAAAGAGAGTAATGCAAGAAACCAAGCAACGGGAAAACGAATGCTTACATTCCTTTTTTAAACATTATTTTATACGGTCCAAGTCACTTTATATAGTAATGATTTACCTTATTGAAACCGTCCAGTGACTTCAAGTTGTATATTTATGACGCGTTTCGAGTCATATGACCCTTCATCAGATAGTTATCACTCACAAGGAGATCATCAAATATTAAAATTCACAAAGACACAAAAAACACACATATGTACAATTGTAAAACCTATACAAGCGTCCGACACAGTGCACTGCGTGAGGCTCACTGGACTCTGAAGCATATATGGATGCATGGGAAGAATTTGAAATCTATAGTGGACATAATAACCCAGTTACTCATGATGGCATACTTAACGATAAATTAAATTTCAAATCAAACCCGCTGTATGACACCGCGTTGCAATCGATTATGAGATAACACACGGCGTGACACGCGTTTGCTCAGAGTCCAGCCTCACGCAGTGCACTGTGTCGGACGCTTGTATAGGTTTTATTATTGTACATATGTGTTTTTTGTGTTTTTGTGAATTTTAATATTTGATGATCTCCTTGTGAGTGATAACTATCTGATGAAGGGTCATACGACTCGAAACGCGTCATAAATATACAACTTGAAGCCACTGGACGGTTTCAATAAAGTAAATCATTACTTACATTCCTGTTACTCATTAAACGAATTTACATTCTGTCAAGCACTGTAGTTACTGAACACAACGGATGTTCAGTGGATGTGAGAAAGAGATTCGCTATTGAAAATACGCGTTTACGGATACAAAAATTATTAAAAAATAAGAAATTGACACATGAGTGTGGGGTGGACATCGTTTGGTAAGACGACAGTTGAACGTTGGGAAGCGGAAGTGAAAAGAGGGTCGGCTCGCAGCATCAGGAATGTGGATGACGTACCGGAAAGTGACTAATCTTCTAGTATCACGAAAAACAAATTTAGCTGTTAAGAGAAGTCTCGGTGTCACTAAGAGAAGGAAGGTCGTAACAGCAAATGGAATTTACGAAAATAAATTCCTCTCTGCAGTGACTACAAACACCATTTGCCTCAATGGACAGCTGCCAAAGACGTCCTTCGATTAACAGGCGAAAGTCGGATGTTACCAAACTCAAAACGTGTGTTACAATCTAAAGACGGTGTGGTTTGCCAATGATGGATCAACGGTGCCACAAAAGTACGAATTAAGTTTATTCACTTAAAATCCCCTGCAGCATCCGCACTTTGGATTCTAATTACGGAATGTCTATTTTCAAAATTTTGTTCCTACGGTTCAATGTGAGACCCTTAATCTTAAATACCCCAGAGCATGCTCGAAAGGTTTTAAATGTGAAAACAAAAATTACAAACTACAAACTCTCGGCAAAGTGGGTGTGACTTTTAAAACCTACTATGAACTTCGAACTCGCTCACTACAATGTGTCTATTACAGGAATATAAGTACACAATATAGTACTTACGAAATCCTCTTCCTCGGTAGTGTACAAACACCGAGACGCACGAAACAAATCCAAAGACTGGACGCAGGCGACGTGGTACGTACAACAGAACGACCGCAGCGACTTGGTGGTACCAAGAAATCTCGCCGTACGAGAGTACACTCGGTACTGTCGGCAGAAAAACTAACGGCATCGCTTCAGGAGCGGTTAGTATGGCAACGCACAGTGCCAGCCGATCTTACGTGAAGTGTTGTCGGTGTCTTCACTTGTCTTAAAGGCAGGACAAAAGACAGAGAATGCATTGCTGGAACACTCCTGACACGACAGTATTCCTGCTGGATGTCATATTAGTAATAGAGCGCCATAAATTATACAACAATAAACAAACAAACAAGGTTCTCTCTCTCTCATACTCTCTCTCTCCATAGATCAGCACACAGGAAGCAGACAATATCATGAAATACAAACGCTGCAAATGAGTTTAATGTATATATAGAGAGATACAGTAGGTGTCGAGGATTGAAACCGACTGTGCCAGGCCCAGACAGGATGTGGGTCGTCGGGACGGGATGTCAAGGCACCATCCGTCGTGTCCTGCTCGTTCCCTCACACACTCTCTCTCCCTTCGTTCCGCGTACGCTATACAAGCGGGATTGTACCAAATGGATTCATTTGTTTTACTGCCGTCTCTTCGTTATCCTTATTTGTTTTTCTGCCCCTACTTCTCTCACTTTGTCCCCCTCTCACTAACCTTCATCATCTTCTCTAAATGCTTTAGGCCAGTGCTAGTCTTCCCGCGGTTATACAAGAAGAATTCTTTACTTGAATCTTGTTACTTCTTGAATTTTTGTTTGCGCGTATTTATAATAAATTAACAAAAAGTACTAGTGCGACTATTGTTATGCACTTTCATAAACTTACACAATCGGGTTTTTTTTTTTAATTTGAAATTGCAGTACGATATTAAGTAACTTGACGAGCAAAAAAATGCACTCTAATTGCTTAGACTTAGTTTTAGGAGTCTTATTAATTCGTCCCACACATCGTTTAACATTCGCCTACACTTTGTATATGTAATACGCGCGCGCGCGCGTGTGTGTGTTTACACGTAGTATTCATGTAAAATTATTCGAATAGAATCCGCAAGGATTTCTAATTACAGATCTCATGGTGAAGAAGCTACGTAATTCAACCAAATACGTGTGTTCCACCATCACGACAACTCTAAAATCAAAGAGTAAATTTCTACAACGCCGCCTGAATTTCTACAAGGCGGTGGCCCTTCCCACACTTCTCTGAGCCTGAGAATTGGCCAGTCGTGTTCACGCGGCCGAAAAGAGATGTCTCTTCAAAAGATCACAAAAGAAATGTCGATGTACAGTATGAATTGAATATTATGAGAATACTTGATAGGAGTGTCTAATATTGACTAAAACGGGTGGGATATCTTGAGCGAATGGATGACTGCCACTACCAAAACTATTGCATTATCAGGTGTGGGTGTCCGCAGAAGCGTTGGAGTGACCGCATCTAGCCTATCTGCTCGGAACCGGAACTAATTGTACTTAAACAATCCTTGCTAAAGATGGTAAAATAGTTCGTTCAGACAATAGGTCAATAACTTGCGCATGTGACACGCCATGTTTCAGTCACAGAATCGACACAAGCGCAAGAAGAGTTGCCACCACTGGTTTACGCAACTGCCTTTTCCATCATATTGTTTCTGACAATCTTTTCTGTCCTTCCTTAAAATAATTTTTTGAACGAGCGACGCGAGTTCTCAGTTTTAACTCGACCGTTTGGGGAGTGTCTCGCGATAACTTTTGAACGCGTCAACAGATTTTCGTAAAATTAGGCGCGCTTATCCACACTTTTCCCCTGTAGAAAACTTTGTTTTTGAGATAGGTACCCCCCCAAAATAGGGGCACGGGAAGCAAAAATGTGAAGGGGTAAAAACTGTGACAAAATCGCAACAGCCCATGCGGGGTATCAAATTAAAAGGAATTTTAACCACAATCTGAGAGTAGTGTTCATTTTTTTAAATTTTTGGCTTGAAGAGAATTTTAAAGTGACAACTGAGCCTAGTGTAAAGTTTTCGAAATTTCAAAATTTATAACCCCAAGTGATAAAATTTTTGAACAATTGTAAAAATACAGCAGGGCGACAGATTAAAAGGAATTGTAACTAAACTCCTAATGTTTAGAATTTTTAGTTTTTATTGCATGATCGTATGCTCTACAACCGTTACATTACTAAAGAAATAATAGGTCTATAGTAAGCGAGAATTTTGTAAGTTTTTTCATAAATTAAAAATTATGTTAATAATCGAAATATTTATGTAATGTCCTTCGCCCAAACCAGCGAGCGAGTTCTGCAGTTCAGGTAGCGTACCAGTGTTTGTCTGAAGTAATTCAAACTCTTGCCCTGCGAAACTGACAAATTGAGCCCTTTTCCACGTCACAAGAAAGTGGACACAACAATAAGGCACTGTATAGTCGCACTACAGTTTGGCGTGGACAATGGAGAAACGAATAAACACAACACGTAGCGAGACGAAAGTAGACAGTGGACCAACACGTGAGGGAAACAGACATGCAGGCAGCGAGCAGTGTAAATGTGTTCAAGGAGGGGAGGGGCAGAGCAGTGAGAGAGAGAGAGAGAGAGAGAGAGCTCGGTACGGATTACTTACCGATGTACATATTAAATCACTACACCGCAGCAGAAGAAGAAAAACAGACATGATCACCGCGCGTCCCGTCCGTCCTTTCTTCATTTCTTTCTCACGTCCGTTCTCTTTTCTCTATCTATCCGTTTCTTTATTCTTTCCCATTTCCCATGTGTGCGTATCCCACCCACACGCGATTCACAGCTGTTAATCTCCGCCTCGCCTCGCCTCGCATTCGAGATCTCACCTCGACCACACGACCTTTTTTAGACCTTCTTCTATTTCTCGTCTACGATAACTTTAAACGGGTTTTATTTCATATTTTTTTTTCTAACATGTAAATAGATTATAGACGTATTTCTTCATCGGCCTACACTCGAGCATAATCAGCGAACGAGCGAGCACAGACTCACACGCGCGCACTCACTTAAGGGAATGAAAACCTTTATAATTCTGTTTGAAGTGGCTGAGGCTACTGGCGGTAAATTTAACAATCCTATATAAAATACCATTGTAACTGGTATTCACTTCATTGGTAACAAGGCTACTCGTCACCATTTCTCTGATTAACGTTCGTTAAGAGACGTTCGTAAAAAAACTCGTAAACAGTTTTGGGACACATTCGGCCAACAAGCAATGGCAGTGTGGATGATGATACCATAAAAAAAAAATACAGAACGACAAGAGGAACTGGTGGGGATGTTAGAATGCCGTTGAGCGGGAGAGGACAAGCAGAAAAGCAAGCCCTAAGCTCACAAAAATGAGGAATAAATTTGGAAAACGGGAAGGATTGAATGCGTTTTGAAACCCGTATGAGAAAAAGTATGTAAGTTATATTAAAACAAGTTAACAAATGCGGTTTTGAAACCCATAGGCCTATAAGAAAAAGTACGTAGGCTGTATTACGACAAGTTAATAAATCATACGTAAGGTATTTTGGACATACAGCAAGAAGAACAATCAAAACCGAGAATCTTGCAGTAGAAGCGGGGCAGAACCAATGGAGAATTTAGAAATAACGGAACAGGAATGCTTAGACTGGCAAAGGTTAGAAACTTATCCTTAAGTTCGTAGTGAATTTTACCGATGAAGGGTTTGCGAGGATCGGTCAAAAAAGTATAACAGAAATTTTAAATTTTTTGTGTCAACTTTTCGACAATATTTATTGTCATCATCAGGACCTGTTTATGAATACATGAGAAAATATCAAATACAACTGATCAATTATTTGGGCGAACGTGTTTGTGTACGTGAGTGTGCGTGTGTGCGTATCCGTGTATATGTGAAAGAATTGAAACAGTTTGTTTTACATCATCAAAATAATTGCATTATTACATATTGTTTTCTTTAAGTACAACGAGAAAATTATAATATCCCAGAACATAATTTGTACAATATTACAACTGAGTCGTCTACTCTCAAAACCACATCCATTTTTTCACATTTACATTTTTTGTATTTTCCTATACTTTATTATCTTCTACATGTCCCTTTCTACTTCACAAGTTTCTAAAACAGATACATCCTTATTAAAATTGGAGTTGAAATTGCTGGTTAGTTGCAAAACCAGCTCTCCTGCAATAAAGTATTTTAGCTCTCCTGAAAATTTCATTTTTTGGATGTATCTGGTTTTGAAACTAAACGACTCAATTTAGATTTCTCATATTATTAATTACTCATATAACTGTTCAATTATGTATATTATTAAAACATCCCTATGCTTGACAGGAACAATTGGACATCCCTATAATCTGTATTCAGCTATAATATGTTTTACTATGTTATATGTTGACAGGTATACGTATAAATGTTTTCTGTACCAACTGTAATATATAATTATTGATTACTGCTTTTATAATTAATTATAAATACCATTACACTATGAGTAATTTAATGGTAACTCTCCTGTTGAAATTAAATTCATAAGGAGAGTCATCCTTGAGATCACATAAGAAACGCAGACAGACACAGCAAACGCAAGAGCTGAATATATACTCGATAAACGATAAAATTAAACAAAATAAAGAAAACTTGACACCACACGTACACAGAATGGGTGACTCGAGAATATCCACATAAAATCTAAAAAAGACAATCCAGCATAAGCCTCTTGGAGAACGAGATAGAGGCAGATCAAGCCTAATCCTTGAAGTGAATGGTCTTGGCAAGACTGAGAATGGTCTTGCAGGCGAAACCTATGAAAAATTGTCTCACCGATTAACGTACAGTAGACGTCACTCTGTTTGTTTTAATGGAACGTGCATTTTCTCTAGTCCTGTTTGATTTTCGTCATACTTCAAGACCCTTCCATCCGACGACTAAACAAAAGAGACGCGCTTGGTCCGTAATCAGCCGCATACAATCGCGTTACTTTACGGTGGCCGCTTCATAACTGCGCGAAAAGTGAGGGTAGTGGGAGACTTTTAGTGAGCTCAGTTGTAACACTTCATTTCAAAAACGTTCGTCTTTTTACTGTTGCTACAGCAGGCTTAATAGGTGCCCATAACTATTCAATTATTACAACTCGGGCTTTACACATTGTTGACATTTCCGAATTTCATTCAACTAACTACTAGTTGTAATTTTACTCAATATTACTTAGAATTGTATCAAATATGTATTTGTAATACCAGAACAATGCTATTTGTTACATAATGTAAATAATAAATAATTTCTAGTGTTGGCCGCTTTTCTGTCCTGAATAGTTTCATTTTTCTGAGATATTCAATTTTTTTTGCCTTATCTCTTGACGTTCATTTAATACACTTCTTTATTTCTAATCTTATTCCATTTAAACCCTAAGTTTATAATAAATTTTCTTAAACATGATAAGGTACCTTGAAAGTTTACACTAGACTTAAGATGTTGATGAAGTTTTCGTAGCGTGGGATATGTTTTTGTGTTGAAAATAATAATTAAATGACATACAGGCCTATACGGTAATTGCTTCATGGTAAATGTTTTTGAAAACGCACCAACACTTACGCACTCAGTGAGATGTGCCGTTAGCCTGACAAAAAAACAGGGTTCTGCGCATATCACTTTCACCAAGGTTGCCGGCCACCATAAAATGCACAATTAGTATGTTCAAGCGTTTTCAACTGGAAGTGGCTATTCCTGCTTCAGTGGTTGCAACCGAGATCAACCTGATTTCATACCAAAGATTTTATGTAAACATACAATGTTAATATCTTCACTGTTTCACTGACGATTTCAAACGGAAAACTTGACCGTGCTTGCTGTAAAGATTCCGTATGGGGGAACCAGTTATTACTCTGGCGCCATATTCAATAATTTAAAACTCGGTGGTGCTGTACACACATACACACACACACGCCTCATGGGAACAAGTGATTCGCCTACATGAAAGCAACAACGCCGAATGATGGATGCGACCGACCCAAACGAACAACAACAAATAAATTTGCACCGGGGCAGCAGCTGTAGCGACCGGACTATACGGTCGGCCGTGGTGGCTTGCCTCATTAGTCTGACCTGTCGCAGATCCGAGTACCCACACACCTTTCATTAGCATTCTTTTCCCTATACTACTCACATTCTCTGTGCGCTTCCAGGTATGTTTTCTGCGCGCTGCGGGAGAATATCTGTTCTGTTCAGTTCCAGCAATGCGCGCGCGGTGTCGCCCCGGACCGTGTATTACACGGCCCGTACCGCACCGACCATAAATCCTCCGGCGGCGGTGGTGGTGGTGAAGTGCATCCCACCCAGCCGTACTGTGTACTCCACACACACACACACACACACACCGGCAATTTACATTTGTGTTAATTAAATACATAAATTTTACCGGTCGGGTGATGAATGGCCGCAGTACAGTGCGCTGCTAACATGTGAGAGAGTTGCCTTCACGCGGCAATACGAGGGAATACATTCACACCAGTGCGACCACCGTCCTATCTACCCAACACAGCACGTTGTTATGTTAACACTTCCGTAGGCCTACGTCTAATGAAGAACGCGACTGTGGAACTGAAATGAGCAACTTTCTAACTGGCAACAGAACTACTAGAACTTCTAGTCACAGAAATTACTTTCTATTAGATACACTACATTTATCAAAAGCTACCTAGACTTACACCTATAATATATACTGACTGGTTGAAGTTAATGGGAACAATATTAGTGGAAGCCTTACGAGGAAAAACACATTTTATGCAGTGGCGAAGCTAGTAGTTAATGAATGGGTAGGCAAAAATCGTATCTTAAATTTTTTTTAAGGAATCACTAAAAGGACGGTGGTTCAAATCGGACGCTGAGGCAGAGTTTGCTGTTAGCGAATGGTTCCGCAAACAGCCGTAAGAATTTTACTAGGAGGGAATCTACAGATTAGTGCAACAGTGGGACTCATGTCTTAATGTTAATGGAGACTTCTTTTAAAATCGTTGAATAAAAAATGCTTTACAGCTCTAAATGTGTTTCTATTGAACAATCCTTGTATAAGTCATACACAATAATACATCTGATTGAACTTCAAATTTTTAAACTTGATTAGTTTCTATATATTATATGTTTAATGTTACAAACAATTCAAAAAACAATCTTGATCATCTGTTAGTTCAGCGGAATAACAGGCACACTTTTAATAACAGCATAAAATAAGCACACTTACAAACCACACAGCGCGCTTTAACTTAACTGTTTGCACCATAGAAGTGAGACATGCCTCAACGCTCTATGTGTACAGTACGGGACAATCCCCCTCCCCCACTTCCCATATCGCGCTAGCACATTGTTTACATACGATGTATACAAAAAACGCTGAGGCAAGTTCACGTTGCCTCATTCGTTTTATGCCGAATCTCACCTGTCACCATCTAGCGGTCGCTCAGTAAAGCATATTTCGGCTTAATAAATTCGACAGTCACAGTAACAATGTATAATCTTTACGTTACGTAGTTCATACGTATTTATAATTTTTATTCTACAGAATTTTTAGTGTAGGCATTGCCTCGATTGCCTCCATGTAACTTCGCCACTGATTTTATGTCGTCTGATCACAAAAATCCTAGAACCTTTTATTGCTCGAAGTAATTGATAAGAAATCGATGATCAAATTCTAGAACAGATGAGGCATTTTGGAAATTATATTGGCTATGAAAGGAATTATCGTACTGATGTTAAGTTAGGTAAGTTCCTGACGATCTGTGGAACAATCGACCGTATTTTTTTAGAAACAAGGCACGTCGAGATACAAAATTATTAAAGTTTTACAAAGTTACTGCAGTCCCAGTGCTGTCCTATGGGTGTGAATTGTAGACAACCACAAAGAAACGAGTCAGTAAAATACAGAAATCGGAATTAAACTTGTAGGACACAGGTGTGGGGGTAGACCCAAGAAGAGACGGCTTCAGGGGTCTTTGAAGGCGGAACCAAATCGAAAAATACAGGAACAAATGTGCAACTATGCAGAATCAATATATACTATCGCCGCTGATAGTAGTTTCAGAATTTCTTTTATTTTTATTTTAAGTACAGTACATTACATAATCTGCAAACAAAAGTTGCAAAAAATGTAAAAGTTCACAGAAAATTCACATGAATGAGTTGTGCCCAGTGGCATAACTCATATAGTATTATTGAACAGTTCGCTTAATTATGAAATCTTGTAGGGAGTGCTAGTACATCATAGCGCTGAAGTCTGTATATCGCCTCGCTGTTGTCGAGGAGGTTTAATGCCAGTGGATTTGGGTGACTGTCCAGCCTCAGTAGATACCTGTTGGTGTGTTCGCTGATGGTTTCTTTTACAGTTTTTATGTGTAGATCTTTATGTATCACTGCGTTGCTGACGTACCACGGCGCGCTCAGTATTGTTCTCAGAGTTTTTGACTGAAATCGTTGCAAGATTTCGATGTTTGAGTTGGACGCCGTTCCCCAAAGCTGCACTCCATAGGTCCAAACCGGCCGAAGCATTACTTAGTTTCAGAATGAAAACGAACTGACCGTAAGTACGTAAATACTTATTGGCTGTCTGAAAAGCGTTGCAATTGTCAGTCACAGCAAATTACTCCTTTAACAAACAGTTCCTAAAGCTTATAGGGGCCTGAGGTATTCAGGTATGGAGTCCAAAAAAGGTCCACAAGCAAAACTCATGTCTTTCTACAATATACTGTTACCACCAATATTGTGATTGCACCATGGAGTTCTCGAAACGATCACACACACACACAGTGGAAGAATCTACGGTAGGAATTTTTTTTAAATATTATGTTTGCAGTGGGGAATCAGTAGACTGCATACACAACGCCAACAACACCCTGCATATTCTGGATAAGACCATCGTAAGAAGACTCCAAAATGACTCCTTACAAACCTTTAGAACTTGGAAAATGATTTTGGGAATAACACACCGGAGTGCAGAATATGTCGGAACGCGCAAACGTGGTTCGGGGGATATTTGGGCTGCCTGGGGAAATTTTTAGCAGTGACGTAAAATAGAAATCACGACGAAAATATCAACTGATGTTGTATTCGCATCATTTTTACAATTATTAACTAGAATAATTAATCTTTAAAATAAGTTTTGAAAAGAAACATTCATCCTAATGAGAACAAAGATAGCAACATCATCCCTCGCGAGCAATGACAATATTTATGTACGTTCTCAAAATAAAACAGGATAAATGTGTACTTTAATAATTACTACATTTAGTAAGTAACATTTTTAGCATGTCTCTTAGATTAAGCCTAACTCATTTATTTTATTTCAATGCCCTCTTCAGTGATCGTCTTCCTTTGTAGCTATCATATTACAGCCAATATTACACTATTGTGTTTCTTGAGTTGTGATTATTAATATATTTCTTATTCATAAGATAATTTTTTGAGCAAGTTAAGTGTCTGCAACCTGTATTTTTATTACTTCTCCTTTTATCGTTCATCACATACAATAAACTGCTTGGTAAAACATAATAAACCCTTGCGTTAGTTTTGGGCAAATTTCAGGGTCTGAACATTTTCTGCACCCCTGATAACACACACAAATTGTATTTAATTTTCGAACTTCAAAATTATAAACCAAATCAAGAAAATGTTTGTAGATGAAGAAAGTCATTACATGATTGAGCTGCTTGACGTTTTAGATCATCGACACGTCTTTGTAAACGTCTGTCTTGTCTCTTGTCATCCGCGTAAATACAATTTTCATAGATTCCGTTGTTGCGTCTCTAAGTTCAACGACCGTCGTCGAGTACGGCCGATCGGCCTGTCCGTTCTTCACATCAGATAACGTCTGACGAAATAGAAACATTTTGACGTATTGTCATCACCGACAACGCGCGACACGCTCGAGGTCAAAGGTGACGCGACGACGCTGACTGTCCGTCCTCTATCTCTAACAACGCATCTCTCGCCGCAGCATTTGTCGATACCCCGCGTAGTAGACCTAACTCTACCGTAAGACACGGCCGTATGACATGTTAATATACCGATGATGATGGAATGTGACGTCGTTCGAATTACTGTAAGTCCAAACGAATTCCTAGGATTGCTGCGTGATACATAACCGTAATTATTTATACGGCAGAGTCGTAGTGACTATCACTGTGTGGTATATCCGTTACTTAAACAACGGTGTCCAAACAGAACTGCGGGAGGACCAAACTTATGCCTCCTCTACGAGCAACTCGTAACACTACGACTGGAATGCAAATGCACGTAGTCACATTGTTGTCACTAATATTGAACATTGTACTTTACGGTGCATTAATATTGTTACGACGGTCTCCGTATGGTACAGTGGAAAATAAAATTACAGACACCAATTAAGTCACTAATCACCAGCTTTAATTTATCACAAATAATCAACGGACACCAATTAAGTCACTAATCACCAGCTTTAATTTATCACAAATAATCAACAAGTTATTCAACAAGATTATACTCGTACAATAATTCAAATTAAATTTGAATTCGAAAGACACTGTCGACTGTACCAGAATGTTCCGTATTGCGCAGCAATATAATCAATATTGATTTTATACACGTCTTTACTAGAGCAGTTAAATAATATTCAGTTATTTTGTGGGTAGACTAGGTTAAAAATAGTGTCAAGGCGCATTTGAAGGTCAACGAGATCTAGGAAAGCCAAACTTTGGACCATGAATTGGTAGAAAGCCTAATCCCTGAACTGAAGAAGAAAAAAGTACAGAGCTGACGGAACGGAAGTATACTTAAGGCGATGTTGGCAAGATATATTTGGCAATTTGACAGATGACTGGTTTATGCCTTCCTTTTTCATGTTCTTTATATTCACCCTCTCTTTGTAATTGTACTATATATTCTTTTTTTTTTCGACGGTATGTTGAAAATTCGGGATCTACCAAACAGTGAAGAAGCTTCCATTGCCGCCCCGTGCATAAGATTCAATGGTTCACTGAATCTCCTAACAATTTAACTATGTTTAAGGGTTTGTCGAGACAATGGCTTTAAATTTAATTAACGATACTCATGAGATCGCATGTATTGTTTCCGCAAAAATAAGTTTGCATAATGGTCATACTGGTCACGTGATTGTTCCTTGAGGTTCGACGCAGCTTTCAGCACCTCCTGCGGGCGGTGAGGGGGTGTGGAGAGGGGAACTTCTTATATGCGTAAGAATGTTGAACGGTCACTAACGTTGTAGCTTGGCGACAGGGGCGATAACTTCGACGAAGACCGAAGCGCCCCGACGCGAAATATCAACAGCACCATACTCCTTTTTATCCATTTTTAAAATGATGTAAAAGTATCAATCACAAACACAAGCTACTGTAAGTAGTAGCCTACTTAATAATCATTAAATACACAGACGTGTGGTATTTCAAGTTATTCCAACGACAGAATAATGCGGTAGAAAAATCAAAACACTGAGCCCCAATTGCCTAAATGATAACGGGCCACTGGAAACGCCCCTAACTTTCCAAATGGAGAAAAGGACTGCTTCACGACGGGTTCTGGAGAGTCTGCAGGGGGGAACGGCGGTAGAAGAATGCACCGTGAACAGTGCCGGCAGGAAGAATAACGAGTATTTTCTTCTAGATGTGAAATCTTACCATTCTTCTCCACTTTAATGGAGCGAATCAATTTATATGTCGTGAAATTTAAGGTTATTTACTCCCACTGCTGTAAATTGTAGTCTATATAAAGGTCGGAATTAGAAAACAGTTTAACTATTAATCATTTCCATACTTCAAAATAAAATATCTCGTCGTAGATACGATTTCGACCATTTACAAACAGTACTCAACACTTGAAGATCAGTGAAAGAGCAAATACAGTATTTGAATTTCACAATCTTGCCTCCTTAAACTGCCACTGGAAAAAAAAAATACTTAATATGAATTTCCAAGGTTGATTTGACGCACTGGTTCCACTGCAGACTCTAAAAAGCAAACAGACACGACCAATCAATAGTTTAAAACACATGATAAATTTAAATCGAAGTAATTAGAAATTACCAGCAGTAAAGACAGCGCTGGAAGACAGGGTTACTCTCGCTGTCCAACGTGACATCCAACAATGGACACGCAGACAGACTATGACACTGACCGGTGTATCTAGGAGGCAGGTCCAAACCACAGAGACACTGCGGTTCAGACCTATCGGGCAACTATCCCACGGCAACTACAGACGACGGCGCAGCTTAGCATACAAACGTATATCACTGTTGTATACTCTGCTTCCAGCATTCACACATCTAACAACATTCACTGTCATGTTGAGAATACTTGACAAAAACTCTGCTCGTACAGAACATTTGATTACAGCTACTGAAGTTCGAACATTCGCAAAAAAAACCTACTTTTATACTTCGCGAGCTCTTTTATACAAAAATAAAAAAAGAAGCAGCTCCAGCGAGATGTAAGTTACTACACGATAACATGCTGAAGCGGATAGTCTAGGGGTACTGGTAACAAGAACCATTCCGAAGGGAAACTGTCGAATTAACATAGTGATCGGGATGGAAGATATTACCTGGAATAATATAAACCTAAGTTCAGAAACGAAACCAAATATATATATACTAGTAACCTTTCTGCGCTTAAGAACTCCGATAGCCCGTTTCATAATTCTTCAATTGTGGATAAGATTACAAAAATCCCGTTCACTATTTCTTTAATAATATAACAATCGTAGAAGCCCACAGTCGTACGACAAACACTAAAATATCGGAACATTCCACTTCGGGTTACAGTTCCTTTTAATCTGACATCCTGCTGGATTTTCACACTTTTTTCAACATTTTAATCCCTTTCTTGGGCCCTGGCTGCCAAAAAATTTTGTAATTTCCAAAACTCAACACTACATTAAGACGGAAGTTAAAATTCTCTTTAATTTGCTACCCCACATGTGCTTTTGCGATGTCTTCACAATTTTGACCTCCCTACTTTTTGGCTCCTGCCCCTATCTCTTGGAGGGGGGAACTACCCTAAAAACAATAGGGTTATGTAGGGTGACAATATGGACGCACAGGCCAAGTTTTATGAAAATCAATTGTTGCGTTCGAAGGTTATCGTGAGACATATCCCAAATGATAGACAGACAGATATGTCTATTCCAAATGCGAAACAGTCGAATCAAAACTGAGAACTTGCTTCGCTCGTCCAGTAAAAGCCCCACGCATGGAACGGCTACAGTCCCATCCGGAAGTCAACCAAACACAGATACACAAACGCGCATCCAACCTTAAATCATTATAGTTAATATTACATCACTGGAGTACATCACACTGTTGAAAAAAAGAAAGAAAATCAGGGCTGCCAGCATGAAACTGACAACAATACCAACAATCGATGCCCCCCCCCCCAAGACAACAGAACGTTAACATTTTGCGTGCGCGCACGTACATTCTACATGCAATTTTCACCTACTCGGTTAATTTAAATGAAATTTACTCCACCGACAACGACTCCAATAATCGAAACCATAAAATAAATTACACCCGGCAAGATTAAACCCTCTCTCGCTCAACCGCCGGAAAAAATTAAGGCGCGAATTAGATACTGTATTATTTTCGGTAGGCAGAGTTAGCGGGGACAAGGAAAGGAATGAAGGAGTGATGAAGAAAAAAATACAACGCCAATAACGAGCGGTAAATACAAGCAGGGGGAGGAGGAGAGAGAAATGAGGGAAAGAGACGGGTTCCAAAATAATGACAAGTGAAACGGAATGATGTGACGAAGGGGAGGGGAGAGGTATAATAAACGCATTGATTACTGCAGTTTGTTTCTATCGAAACACGTACCCGAGTATTATTGGCGCGCGTGCGCGACCTCGCACGCGCACCGTCTCCAAACTGTTTATGCTGATCGAAAGTGAAATTGATAAACACGACTAATGAACGCGATAAGACGAAATCGTTTTTTAACTGTGACATCTGGCCAGGAAAACAGTCGATAAGCTGGAACAAATCTGTATCTGCCAAACAGGAAGATCATTTACGGACAGATTATTTGAACACTTGCCTCAAAAGAATACACATCTCGCAACACTTCTTTTTGCAAATGTCTAGTTGATCACACTCATAGTTATACCAGTTTTTAAGATAATTTAAAGCCCACAAACAATTATAAGAAAGCCAGATGGTTCGATACACTAAATACGTAAAAGCGACTTTGACGATATTAAAACTTGCTTGCATGACGTTTGATTCAATATCAGCACAAAACAAAAGGGCACTGCCACCAGTACAACAATGACTAGACTTTTTATCTCGATATCGCAACTCATTTACCATATTCACCTGCGCATTCTACTCTCACAATTTTTTTTGAATTGTTCATAGTTGTAATCCTTAGACCACAGACTGCTTAACAGTGTCTTAAATACAAAGCAAAAGAAATAATTAGTTCACTGAATCGGATTCTATGGAGCACAGAAATTGGAAAAGAAAGAAGACAAGAATACACGATAGTATGATTAAAACACGTTGATGTACGGATCCGAAACATGGAGAATAAAAGAACAGGTAAAAAGAAAGTTAGAAGCTACAGAAATGGATGCTTTGAGACAAGCTGCTAGAACTTCAAGACTGGAGCGAATACGAAGTGAAACGATCAAAGAAGAAACGGGCGTACAAAAGACAATCATCGACTGCATTGAAGAAAAACAACTAATCTGGTACGGACGCGTACAAAGAATGGGACAAGACCGACTAGCAAAGAAGACAATGAGACGGATACCTAGAGAGAGCCACAGAAAGAAAGGAAGACTCAAGAAAACATGGATAGAGGGCATAAGAAGATCAATGAGCGATAGAGGACTAGACGATGAAAACGGCAACGACAGACAACAATGGAGGCTGGGCATCGGACAACGTCGTAGGACGTTTTGGCGCGCGCGCGCGCGCACAGAGAGTAAGTAATTACATTTTTTTAAATATAGACTACATTTTAACTGTTGTTTTTTTATCGTGACTGGCGAGTTTGTTGTTCTGCCATCGTCACTAATGTGAATGTTTTTGCTTTTAATCCCCCCACCCACCCATCGTTTCGTTCTCGTTAATTTATTAACGGGCACATTAAACATTATTCCCGGCATTGACGGCGATAAGGTAACGTGCAGCAATATATAAAAAATGTTGCACACAGCGAAGCAGAGAACAACACAAGAGTTGGCTGGTGCACGGTGCAGACAGCGACGCTGAATACAAGCAGCGACGGAGACTCATTAAAAGAAGTGACGACGCTACGGGTTTTCGAGTGGGCCATTCTGTGTACAACGCGACGTCTGCCAACCACCACCCACACAAGGCTGCCAACCAGCGTACTTTTAAATAACAAAATGTTTTAAATGTACGACGCGCAGCAGACACCGTGTTCCCGGTGTGTGCGTGTGTGTGTGTGTGTAGCGTGAGATAAGCGCTAAGTGTGAAATCCACCACCGCCGCCGCCGCCGCCGAGACCGGGTGGCGAAGACGCGGTGTGGCGGCACAAGGGGGTAGGTACTCCATATTGCACGAGGATCGATTTTTATTTTCCTTGCGCGCCACACGTCCTCTTCACCTTTATATGAAGTCGCCCCTGCTTACTCGCCTGGTGCTCTATGCACATTAGCGAAACTAGTCGTCGCGTTTAAACTGCTGAGACTAAAAAGAAAGAAAAAATGAAAACACCAAAACGTACAATTAAAAAAAGGCGTGGGAGAGAAGAAAAACGCGAGAAAGAAAGGGAAAAGTGCGCGCCCGTACTCGACGCGAGACGGGGAACCAGCAGCGGCGGGCGTCTCTCTCGTCTCCTTTTGTTTATTCCTCGGCGCCCTCCGCACCGTTCATGACCTGGTTTTACAGTCTCAACATTCACTTCCATTATAGATTTTTTACATACGTATACATGTTTATTCCTATTTTTACCCTCTCACATTCCGGGGCACAGAGCTCTCCATAAACACCATGCAGACGCGCTCGTATTACACAATAATAACAGTCACCCTCGGTCACTCGCAAATCCTTGATTTGAAATTATTGTTATTTCTATCCCCTTCGAGAACGAAACTTCTCTATACACAATCAACTATAATGCTCCCTGAGCTCCAACTATAATGCTCCCTGAGCTCCAGCTATAACGCTCCCTGAGCTCCAACTATAATGCTCCCTGAGCTCCAACTATAATGCTCCCTGAGCTCCCACTATAATGCTCCCTGAGCTCCAGAATTCGCTCACTATTTTCAACGAAGTACATGTACTATTACATAAATTTCTATATTAGAAAATAATAATCACCATCATCCGCAAGGATTAAACGAAGGATGGTTTGTTCCGGTCTCAAACAGGCAAAGATTACAGCTGATCACTCCAGCGCTTCCTCGGATGCCCCACACCCCTCCGTCCCCTCGGCTTATAGTTCTATAGTCCATGATTATACAAGAAACGCAGATATATTCGAAACTTTTCAAATATTGGAAACCTTAAAAAATTCCGATTTCTCTACTATTTCCTTTAGTAATATAACAATCATACAGCACAATCAACTTTAGAGCAAGGAATCATACAACAAACACAAAAATTCGTAACATTCGGATTTCGATTACAATTCCTTTTAGTCTGACACCCTGCTGGACTTTCACAAATTTTTTTTTCAAAATTTTGATCTCTTTTTAAGCCCTGGAGTTCAGAAATTTTTGAAACGTATCACTACATTCAGATGCTAGTTAAAATTCTCTTTACTTTGATACCCCTCAACAATTTTGAGATTTTATCAAAGTTTTCTTCACGAGGAGTTGTAGAAGATCAAAATTAGACAGGGTTAGAAATGAGACTATTAGAGCCGAGATGAATATTGACAGGACAATAATAGATGAAACAGAAAGGAGACAATTGACTTGGTTTGGGCATGTGAAGAGATTGGAAGGTGACAGATGGGCCAGCAAAATACTGGAACGGATACCACCGGTGAGGAGGAAAAGAGGACGTCCACGGAGAAGTTGGCGAGATGACGTAGCGGAAGCAATGGTTGCAAGAAATTTAGAAGAACTTACATGCTACGATAGGTTACAATGGAAGTTGGGGACGGAGAAACGGCGACAGCTGTAAAGATCCGTTATATATATCAAAGTTTTATTCACTTTTTGGTCCCTGACGTTCAAAAATGAATACATTTTAGTTAATCTGAAATCCTACATGGATTTATCCGATTCTTTTATAGTTTTGACCCCCCCCGACATTTTTCCCTCCAACCCCCCCTTTTTTGAGGGATCAATCTCGAAAACAATAGGATTCTACAGAGTAAATATATGGACAGACTTTCCAAGTTTTAAGAAAATATTTTATCAGTTCGAAAGTTATTGTGAGACATAACCCAAAATACAGACAGACAAATACCAACGGTGGAGCCAAAAATGAGGCATCGCTTGGCTCACACTATTATGATACGCAAAGTATATTAAGTTACGAATGAAATACTTGGTAACTTCCGAAAACACGTATTACATTTTTTGAACTCGTAAGTGATAATTATATCGTTCTCTGTACTGTGCTCTCAACTCATCAATTAACTCCATTAACGATAATACGACTAACAGAAATATGTTTTAATTAAATTAAAATGATCTTCATTTTTCCGACTTCATTTTTCAATCGCCTTAACGCCATGCTCCTCTCGGAGCGTTATACAGTCATAACGAATCAAGACTGTTCAATAATAACAATAATATCTTGTATGATGACAACGAAGATGAATTATAATGGCAGTGGTAGAATGATTTACACAATGGAAAGTGCAGACTCACTCATAACTACTGGCTACGCTCTTTATAGCCTACATGAGATTTACCGGCCAACTACTGAATGTGATCAAATTATTACCGTTAACCCCATGTCCGAGTGAACAAAGGACGGTAGACAGAGAGGGAGAGACAGAGAAAGCAGAGGACATTCATCCGGGGCAGCAGACCTGCGACCAATGTTTTCTTTTCAAGCCGAAATTATAGTCAACGCAACCTGACCCACACGGGGTTACCTTTTTTTTTTTTATAATGCACTAATCGATTCGCCTGCACCCTTAAACAAAAGAAGCAAAAGAACGGAAAAAAGGAAGGAGGAGATACAGTCGCAAGCGTGGCCGACACTGACTCGATAGGAATATCGAGTTTCCTTAATTTTTGTTGAAGCCGCAATTCTGAGACACCGCACACAGGCTGATACTGTTACGGGAACGTCAAGAGACGTTTGCGCGGAATAGGAATTACACGTGAACGCATATTTTATTTCTTAATACCTTAAAAATGTGTTAAGCGAGGTACGTTATTGTAATCTCTTATTGCTTTAGTTGCTAAATGCATTCGAATTCATAATATAGCCTACGGTATAAAACAAACGACTATATTTTAATTAGAAAATAAAGTTGGAGAATTCGGTATAGGTCTACTACTGGTACTATATACATATAGTATGTATATAGAAAGAGAGAGAGACAGACAGACAAACAGAGTAACATAATGCAATATATTAGGATGGAGTAATTACAGATGAAGTACGTTGGCAAGACGCGCAGGAACTGGTAGAAAGAGGAATACAGGAAATCAGGCGGAGCTGCAAATAGAAAGTACAAACTAGCGCGTGCAAGACTGTACGTAATGAAGAGACTGCTCGAAAAAAATCGATCAAACTTGTATTCCTACAACTACATTTCAATATCACAACGAAAAGAAGATGTTTATCCGGAACGCGTATGGAAGAACATCGACAGAGTTACAAATTCCACTGATTCGCACAAGTAGAAGTCCGCGCACAATAAATTTCGCGAATTCGTCGCAATGCGCATGTTTATGCCATCAACGTTTCTGGCATAACGGATCAGGCCCACTGAGTGGAAGGTTTGAAAAGGTAACGTGAAATTATCATGCGAAAAATGTCGCCATCAGTTACGATAACGCGTCTGTTGTTCGTAAGGTGCCGTTTTTGAAAGATTTGAGAGAAAAAAATCTTTGCGTTTGGAACACCCGCCTCGTTCCCTGTGAAATTTTTACTCGTTTATGAGACTGAAATGAAACACTGAGAGGGGCGGGCGTGATTTGACTAGACCAAGAGCGCTCTAAAGGCAGGTTTCAAGATGCCGATGGCAGCTCTGAAGCGGATTCTCTACAAAACCGTTCCGAAGGTGAAATGTAGAGTGAATTCCTTGTACAGTCCGATTTTAAAGACATCGTTTTTAAGGGGAGAACAATAATAATATTCAGCAATGCAGCCTTCTCTTTTTCTTCTTCTCCTAAAGCTTTCCTTCCTTAATATTCGCACATTCCCCACAAGCCATCTTTTCTTTGATCTCCCACCTCTTCTCCTGCTGGACAGCTTGTTATCTCTCGCTATCTTCAACAATCTGTACAGAACCAACCGTCTGTCTTTTGTGCGTTCTGATTCTGTTATAGATGTGACTACAAATCTCTCTTATGTTCTCATTCTGCAATCTCTTCCACCTTGGTTTCCCTACAATACTTCTTGGAATTCACATTTCTATCAGTTGCACACATGGTATAAAAACTTCACGGCAGCAAGTATGCGAACTATATTGTCAGATACCGTAAGCCTCTAACGTGAAGAAATAAGAAGCACAGTATTCTTCTGTAAAGACAGAAAAGCGCTGTAGTTCAAACATTTCGATGGTGGGTTCACCAAAGGATACAAATGTAAGGTGGGTTCAAATGTAAGGATACACTAACAAAAAGGAAAAATTATTTACTCACTTCATGATTTAGTAATTTCAGTTATTTACTCACTTCGTTTTTCTTTTCTTTTGTTGTAATGTCGTTAGAGTTTCTCTATTCCCTTGGACGTTACATCAAATTCTGAACAAAATTCATATTCTTCGTCCGTTGTCATTCAACAAATATCGCTTCGTTTTTAAGAGAAATGTGATTTCGTATCCGTTTAACATTTCGTGTCCACTGTCGGTGGCATTTTCTCTTGTACCATCCATAAACGTCTCTGTCATCAATAAGTCATTTTCTGTCTGTTTTAAGTCTTTGTTTTCAGTTGTATGTAGCTGAATGTTATGAAATACTTCTTCATGTCCTGCGCATTTGTTGTTTTCCGTTTCATCCATGACCAAATTTTCTTATTATTTTCTGATTGTCGGGGGAGGGGGAGGGGGGGAGAGAGAGAGAGAGAGAGAGAGAGAGAGAGAGAGAGAGAGAGAGAGAGAGAGAGAGAGAGAGAGAGAGAGAGAGAGAGAGAGAGAGAGAGAGAGAGAGAGAGAGAGAGAGACGGCAAGGAAATCTGCTGTATAGTTTGCTGATTAACACGACCTTACGGCAAATGTGTTTTGTTCAAATTCGGGCGAATTGAAACTGTAAGTACAGGTTTCAGAATCGCGCTTTCTAATCTTATGACACAGAAGTGCATTATATGGAAAACGAACGTTTTCTTTTTGTCAAGGCAAGCAAGGCCGATACTGAGCACAAAAATAAAATTCAAAATTTAGCGATAAATTAATATCATAACTGTATGATTTACACTCAACACCTGCTGAGAGTATTTAATTAGGCCGACACTGTCTGTTTCGATTTCTTTACGGTTGTTAGCGAACTCGATACGGAAACGGTAAAGCAACGGTAGGTATACAGCGCCTGCCTGTTAGATAACGTTGCACAAATATGTTCGTTTTTATACACGCAATCAGGTTTTCTTAAATGTCAAGTCGTGAGGCTGAGTGTAAATTTTAAAAACGTTTAGCAATTCTTGCATGCATATTCAAGACAACATAAATACGTGTATTCGCACGTTGCGCGTGTTTGTTTTCTATTCAAACCGGGGGGGTATTGCCACAACTCGAAGGCCGAGATGACATTTATATGAAAACGTCTGTCGGTGTAGGGTGATGGGATTCGTGTGGTTAATAATTACATATTGTGCTAGCTGTATACATAGGTTTCCCGTTGTCTGCACAACGTAAAACTATAGAAGGTAAATTGGAATGGCCGAGATAACTTGATAAACCGAAGGTACTCTCTAAGAGTGGTTATTACGATAATTGGAAGGTTAAGATAACACGAGAGTCATCAAGCAAATTTCTCTGTCTGAAATATGAAATGGTAAGAGGGTTTTAGCACCACCAGGAAGGCCGTTTTGTAGGAACGTGGTACCACTGTTGGAGTCTAACATATTATGCACGGATGCCAGTTTCTCAGTTTTAGCTACATTGCATTGTCATTTAATATTGCGCTCGATTGTGAGGACGCGCTGTCAGTCGATTTTCGTGACTGTTCAAGCTTTCTACGGATAGTCTGTCTATCAGCGAATGGGAAACCAGTTGTCAACAAGAATCTTCTTCGTGCACAGCAATGCTTATTTTCATACTTCACGTCAGACACGAAACGTTACAGGAAATTTGGATTGAAAAGTTTCGGATAATAGGTTTTTGAACATCCAGCTCTTTCTCCTGACCTTGTCCCTAGATCACCTTTTTCCTCAGGTCAAAGTTTATTTCGTAAGAAAGGCGTCTAAGAATTATGAAAAGGTTATGTAAGAGGACAATTTCTGCTATGGAAACAATTCATATTCGTATTAAGTGGGTTTGGAAAAATTGGTGCCATGCTTTGACAAGTTACTAAATAGGAATTGAGACTATATACAGAAGTAGTATATACATGATTTTATGTGAACACGTTTTCTTTTACGTAACCAAGTAATATGTAGGTCTATTTCGTTATATAGTACGAAAACTTTCATTGTGGATGGATGTCCTTTTTATTTAAGAAAACGTATGTTATGAGTGATGAATTCGTTAAGCTGATATTTATTGCATCGAGCTGTACGGAGACCTGTACACACAAAAATACAGAGAATAATAAAACTGATCCGTAGTACGGTGCACGGATGAAACACAGCAGGTGAGAAACGTCACCCGAGAACGCTGTTTGGCAAGGAAGAAAATATCGCCTCAAAACGAAAGTGGAGCATCAGTTCCGTGGGCTCTGTGCTTGTGGAAGCCCAGAAGCCCAGAGACCGTCTCGCTCTGTAGTGCCAGAGTAGAAAAATATTCTACTTACGTTTACTGCTTATGTTTTGTCTATCCTCACGGTGTAAGGCTTTCTGTGGAGTTGCGTGTGAGTTGTTTCTTTCCCACATTTCTTTCTACGTTCAACCGCACTGTGCCCTTTCAGCTATTCTCAACAGCTTTCAGAATAGTTGAGACAGTTCAAGTATTCTCAACTTCCTCCCCGATTTTTTTTTTTTTTTTTTTTTTGCAAACAGAATAATCACTGTTGCACACTACTATAAAAAATTATTCCGATTAGCGCATTCAAGCGTCACAACTCATTGTCAGATCGGAAAATCCAATTTGACGATGACCTGTGAAGCTTGAAAGCGCTAATCGGAATAATTTTATATAGTGGTGTGCAACAGTGATTATTCCGTTTGTGATTATAACCACTAACATAACTTTCTTAATTAATTTGTTTGGTTACATTTTGCTTCTTTTCTTTCGTAACACCGTCTCATACACTATCCCGAGTTGTCCTTTCGTCCTCTTAATGTCACCGAACAGTCTGGTTCTTCGTCTTCTACGGCACCATGGGATCATCTACATCATCTTAATATCACGGTAAGGTGCTGACTGTTCCGCCTGCAAAGGTCCTCCAAGCAACTCTTCCTGGGTCTACCCACACATCTGTGTCCTATAGTTTTATATTTTCAAAAATCTTTGGGCAGTCTTGAGTCTGACATTCTTTCTAAGTGTTTTTCCATCGTTGTTTATAAACTTGAATTTTTCATTCAACAAAATAAACTTGTAATTCCTCTCATATGACCTTATTCTCTACACGAACAAATATACAGGCCGTTAGCCTCTCTCCAGCCAAGACCGTACCGCGTGGTGAAGTGCCACATCCTACAAGACGTGACCCTATTGATGCAGAATAGCCCGGATCTAGACCGGAAGGTCGATATTTCTGGTGGAGGGCAACAGTAGCCACCAATACCAAGTTAGTGCGTAACGGAAATGATCCTGGACCGGCCTTGACTTTACAGGCGTAAATCTCGTTGGATTTAGTCGGCTGTATACTGCGTCCTATTGTTATGGGATTAGATTTTGCTGCTGCCTAGCAGTTGTGTGTTGCGGCATCAAACTCTTGGATAAGACAACCCTGATAAAATTACCTAAGTCACGGCCCACAAGGAGGCATACTGGACTATAAGAGTCCAATACCCATATACGCTCGTACGCTATATAATGGGGGAAATTAATCTATAAATTCATTTACCGCCGTTGTTTTATTTACCTCCTTCTCTATCAATTGTTTTATATCAGGCAGCTTATATACACTGTGTTGTAAAGGGCAACATATCCTATCAACTGGCTTCATATTAATTCAGTAGGATTCAGAATACAGTGATAAGGAGGAAGTCTTAAAACGGCGTGCCTCGATTTAAGTGGTAAGATAACTCTCACATGACTATACACATGCACGTAATACATTACTGTGTAAACAGTGTCAACGCCCCTGACCAATAGCGTTTCAGATCTGCCACGTGACTTTGTTTACATCAGGATTGAACTAAGAACGGAAACAGTATACTCTGAACCTTCAACTAAAACAATCGGACGGAGTTAGTGTTCCATGGGGTGTGAATAATATATCTGTAAATGTGTCGGTTATCAGTTTGTCCATAACTGATTAATTGTTGATCAATTTTCTTACGAATCTCGCTTCGGATTTTCAGCGCCTGACCGCGTCTAGAGCTAAGTTATTATGGCGACAACTTGGCCTGCTTTTCTGAATTTTTCATTTGTTGTTTGCGTCGGGATTTCTTGATGTCCTAGACAAATAGTTTCATATTCTGCCGCGGCTATTCTCTTTGCAACTGTTACTTGACTTTAATTACACGATACCGCGGGGCCAATTACTTAAACTTGTTAAAACCAAATGAGTCACTTGTCTTAATGTCTCAATTTTTTCTTCAGTCCTATTGTTCGTTGTCTGTGCTATAGTTTCCGAAACGTCCCATTCTACTTCACGATTACATAACACATCTTACGAACGAAGACAACCTTAAAGGCAACAACAGCAAACGCTTTTTGAGAGCAACGCTGTAATCATAAAAGTGACACAAGTAATTAACGAACGAGATGAAAATGTTGGCGGAAACATAGGTGTGAAGTAGCTGGGCGGCGGATGCAACATAACAAACCACTTAGCGTCCGGACGTCGCCGTCCCAATACGAACCGCTTACTTGTAAAGATAAGCAAAACAGAAACAGAGGCTGTTCTGGGAACGTCTTTGCAAACGAGACGACGACCTACCTTGAGCTATTCGCTAACGCGGTTAACTGCGGGACAAAATGGTGAACGTTCGAGTCCTCCGGATGATACGTCGTTCGGCAACTTCACCAGAATACACACGTTGCGACACCTTACTGGCTACTCGCAAATGTTCGTACACAAATTTATAAATCAATGCTCAAGAACAGTATAGGTTGTCAGCGGGGTTGGGAAGAACTCGCGTACATGGTTCCACGTAACTATGCGGATACAACTTTGAGTGGAATCCTTATATTCGTAGTGACCGTTAAGCAATGAATTTTTCCCGTCAAGGGTTTGTGAGGATCGGTTAAAAAATAACACAAATTTTAAATTATTTGTGTCCACGTTTCGACAATGTTTATTATCATGATCAGGACAATTGTTGTGTGTTTGGCGTCAGCAACCAATTGTCCTGATGATGACAATAAACACTGTCGAAACGTCGACACAAATAATTTAAAATTTGTGTTATTTCTTGACCGATCCTCACAAACCCTTCACGGGAAAAATTCTTCGAGTGGAATCGTTAAATTCCAATTCGTTAATTTTGGAAAAAAAAACATTTTAATCAACTTTACTTTGATTTCGTGTTGAAGATCTTTGTGCTTGGGAGTAATTATGTCTCTATGTAATCACAGTAAGGGACAATTACGTTTTTCTGACACCGAGGTAATTTTGGTGATTTCGAGGACTAATAATTTCATTGTCATAAAATGGCACCACTGACGCATACGCACACCGCTTCCCACACCAATGTTCATATCATTATATACGATTTAACAAGTTCATTAATATAGGCCTATAATTATACGATTTTTATTTCATGGATTAAACGCTTCATTTATAATAGCGGTACGTCACTTCCAACCCATTTCAACAGATATAACGCACCATCAGAAGATGTTATTTTTATTTTTAGTTAAAACACACCGGCTGAGTTTTACGATAAACAAAATTTTTTAATTTTTAATTTTAAGTCATGACAAAAAGAGTGCTGAAATGCAATTTCTTCGAAATACTTAAAATTATACATTGCAAGATATAATAAAGAATGAGGATATCACAGCAGAACTCGAAGTAATTGCCATAAATGAAATTACTTCAATTTACAGAAGACAATGGCGGAATCATCTGCAAAGGATGACGGAGGATCGATTGCCGAAAGCGGCACTGACCTGTAAAGCCATTGGTAGAAGAGACGTGGGTCGTCCGAGGATGACGTGTGCCAGAGTAGGTTTATATAACCTAATCCTTGAAGAGAAGAAGAAGAAGGAGATTAAAGTCTAGGACCTAATACATATATCAGTAATAATACATTCATTCGTATTAATCCAAGTAGGCTACAATGCATACGCGTAAAAGAAAAGTATATAATGGTGTATTTAAAAGTATTCATTTATTTCAGGAAGACCGTTCGTCTCGATTTACTAAGACTGTTGTGTTAACGCCGGCCGAGGGCGGACACTGGAAGCTTATATCCAGCGCGCGGACATTGTTTATAGGAGGCCGGCGGGCAGGGGCGCGCGCGTACGCACACCGTTGTTGTCCGTTACGCGGACGGAGATACAATCAATTGGGCAGAGAAGAGAGACGCAGAAGTAGCCCATAGTACAGGAGGAGGCAGAGGCTAAGTATTATACGATGATCAAGATTACGCTGTCCTCCTCCGCGCTTCTTGTCTCGCACACCACAAATTCTTATCGGCCACTCATTATCATAATATGGAAGCGTATTTGCATAATGTTTATTTTAAATAAGCACCTTCAGCGTTCACGTTTGACAACCGTTTAGTCTAAAACGAACCAAACACAGAGAGAGCGACGAGAGAAATATAAAATCTTCTAAAATCTTAATTAGTCGGCCGGCCGGCGAACGAAAGCACCATAACCACGGCCCCTACAATTAAAATCAATTTTGATTTTTTACGCCATTACTGTCCACCGCACTAAAAGGTTTAAAAAATTTCTTTCCACTTCTTTCCTCATTTATTACCGCTTTTTCTTCTTCTGTAATTTGCGTTTCTCGAAAGCCGATAAGAAGTCGGAGCGCGCGTTAATGATTCTCAAGGGCCGTAATTATTACCGTCACCACCAACCTGCTATGGAATCGAACGCGTGGCTATCGCTTTCTCGGCAATTTTTCATACTAGTCTATAACCGTGTTCGGCTTCTGTTATGATCGTTGCAAACGAAAAGGTTACAGAGAGTATGAAAGTAGGGAGGGTAAGAAGAAATTAGAATGAAAAGAAGATAAAAATTATAACTTAATTTGTTTTCTTCAAGTGCCATGTTTATTACCAGCAAGTTACGATGCCGATTAAAAGGCGACTCCAAACTGACAGTTTTTATTTAGTTCACAATTTTTATTTTTACACATTTGCTCCATCAAATTCTTTATCAGTTGTAAAAATACACGTTAGAAGAATGACAAGAGACATTCGTTATACTTTGATTACCACGTCTACTACAATACGCTACGGGAACTATATAGGGGAGCCATGTGCATTAGTTTACAGATTTTTTATTTATTTTAAGGCCTGTTATATTCTATACCAGTTGTAAACGTAGCATGTGCGCCGTGTACCTTAATGTCCGTGATTAATAGGGTTCGTTACAATACAGGCTGGTGGGGAATCTGGTGGTTTCATCAACCTACAGTTATATTTGCATTTAAAATTTGTATTGTAACCTCTACACTCAATCGGATATTTGCTATGTCAGTCATAAAAGTAACTTCAATTACCATGTTTAGTGTTATACATTGTGCCAACACAGGACTGGGAATCGAACGCATGACTGTCTATTTATCGTTGTTTTTTATTCTAACCTCTTTGCTCGATCAATTTCTGTGCCAGTTGCACACGGACAACAGAGGCCTAAGATTCTGCTACGTTAATTACCGTGTTTATTACGATAGGTCTGTCTGTTGTTTGCATACTGTGGATGTCGTGACTAGCCTTACCGACGCTGATTGCTACCAGCGCGCCACTGTTATTTACTCAAACGCCAGTAAACAGTAAATTCACTTTACCTGTAGCGTTCGTTCGTGCGTCCACCACACATCCTTTACGACTGACTCGCGCTGACCACAACAGCAATTTACATCCGCTCGCGCACACAAAGTTTACGCACACGTTTATGCCCACCATTAATCCGTACCTGCACTTGCGTTTTACAGGTAACTATACAGCCCTCCACGCTTTACTTCTAAACTCCGACCTTGATCTGTTCATAGTAAGGAATTACATATTAGGGTACTGGTCACAGTCTTCAACTAGGTCAATTATGAGAGTCACTATATTGTTAACATTTGTGCAAATACTAGTCGCATCGTACTCCACGGCGCCTTTCGATGTAGCTATCATTTTCAAGTATTATAAACGGTGACAACGCTGAAAAGACCCCCTCCAGTACGAAGCGACCAGCGATTGATACAAATGAGATAACTAACGAAACCTCTCCGATCGACAGGGCAGAAACCGATCACTTTGTGTAGAGTGATCAGCAGTAATGCACGAATCTGAAGCCCGAATCTCCTTTCGAGTTTTATACGTTTTTGAACGGGATATAGTGAAGAAACTTTCGTACGATTAGCAAAAGGAAGCCCAGATCGGTTAAGGAATTCAGCTGTTTGGAAGGAAATAATATTCCGAATACAATGATACCTCGCTTTACTCGAAAGGTACCCTCCGCAGTTAATTCGCATCACTATAAAATTAATACTGTACAGAATAAATAGGACGTCAGAGTATTACACGGTCATAGACAATTATTAGGGACACAGTAGCTACTATTGAGAATAGTACTTCGTAAGTTATTCGTAGGGAAACTACGAATACAAAATAGAAATAAAACTAAAAACAAAGAATTTAAGTGAATCTGCGTTAGAAAAATATGTAATGTCGTTTTAATAATGGTAGCTTACGAAACTAATAAACTTCTAATTATGTGAAATATTTTAATAAACAAGTCTTAACGTTTGATAGACACAGTGTAGGCCCACTTGACGTGTTGCGATGTTGTTATGGTTCATATTAATAGTTTTGTGCGAGATGAAGTGAATCGTGTTAAGACACTTTACAAGCAAGTCCTTCCTGCCTATGTATTCGTAAATACACTATCACTACAAATACACTATCAGTAGCGAAAATAGAAGCTCCTCCTGGAGGAGGAAGGGATTAGTTTCTGGAGGATGAGATTAATACTGAAAATTATTATGTTTGTGATCAAGTTTTTAATTATGCTATCTTGTTAATTTTTTAATTTTTAAATAGGCCATGGTTTTGTTACTCACGGCCGCATAGATACGTAGGTATATGTCAGTCGTCTGCTCTTATTTTTTAGACGGCCGGCTGACAGATATTCGCACATCAATTCTCTTCGTTTTCAATAATTAAAAAAAAAAATCTATTTCGGTTCTGCCGGCGTCACGAGATTCAAAACGAATTAACATTCAAAAGTAATAAAGCGACAACTCACGACACGTACACTCATTATCGATGCATGTATCGATGTTCAGTATCGATTACTTCCAAACGACATCCAGGTCTGTGCGCAGAAATTCGCGAAATTAACAAATAAACGATCAGATCGCAGAACAAAAAAAAAACGCGGCCACAATTCAGTCGTCGCGCCGCGATCGTGATTATCCGCGAGTGACGTTGGGCCCAAGACCGGTCAACTCTGAAATCCTCTTTCTCTCCCTAGTGTCAACCTCTTTCTTGTTTCTTCCTTTTTTTTTCTTTTCGAAACGTAATCGAAACAAAATTACACCTGGTCTGTAGTTTGACAGCGACTGCACACGCGCGCTCGCACGAATAAAATGGAATCGACCTTGGGACAGCTTATTTGGCAGTAAAACGCGTTTAAAGCCGATGGGCATTCTAATGTATATTGTAAAACCCGATGACAGCAATGAATCCACTTGTTTGGCTAAACTTCAAACCCGTTTAATTTATTCCTCCGAGTTTATAAACTGGAATAATTGAAACCTTTCAACAAGTCTCGGCCACTAATTAATTTACAATAGGCTATACCCTTGGTCAAATATTTTTAAGATCACACACCGCGCCGAGACCAACGGGTGTAGAACCAAAATGACACATTATCGACAGAACACAAACTTGTTTTCAAATTCAATTTCGTATTAAACCCTGTCGTTACAGACTAACGACCGTTATTTCATGCGTTAATATCAATTACAGATTCCTCTATAAAACGATATCACTTTATAATGCCAGCAGTTAAAAATAAACAACTTACCAGGACAAAGGCAATAAAAAGGAATTACCGTTACAATAAAGGTTAACAATACTGAAGGATGCGGAATCTCTTCAAACGTGATTATTACGAAGCATCCTCCACGCTTCACGGATGTCCGCCTGTAGTATCCAGCGGTACCTCGGACGCCCGCCACTTCTCCTTCCTATTAGACAGTTTTACCGGTTTCATTCTCTGCACGAGGGTATTTTTAAGAAAATAATTTCAATTCTCGGATAGCTGTTTTCCTTTTCTTCGATAGTTTTCTGTACCCCGCAACAAAATTTCATTTCATTCGCTTGCAATCTGGATTTACCCATTTTATTCATTAACCATTTCTCTCTCCCCATATAGGCCTACTACTTCTAGAACAAACGTTACTTTAACTCTGCCGGTCGCAACCCCGGGGCGTCATCTTGCAAGTGATGAGGAAAAAGAACAGGAGGAGTATCAGCCTCATTAAAAACCTGGGGGTCCATTTGGCTCCGGACGGTAACACCCAGTAATAGGGCCCCGGCCTATGGTAACAGGTGGCATATAGGCAACGGTCTCGAAGGGTAGGAAAATTGGAAACGGGGAGAGAGCAGAAGAGCCTAGGAGGTGGGTCTCCGAATAAAACCCAGGCAGGTCTGGAGGCTCGAAGGTGGCAGCCTTACCACCGGACTTTCCTGCAATCGGGTTAGCAGCCCATTCAGGGAGACTAAAGCACTTTGAATCGTCTAAAAAGGAAAACCCGGACTGCAATCAAGGATTTTAACAAGTCTGCGACGGCCGTTGAAAAGACTGAGAGATCAGTTGTAGCGTCGGACGACGTATAGGCTTTGAGTCTTATACTTGTAAAGAAGAAGACGTTAATTTACACAACTTTCGTATTGTCTCTTTCCTAATTTTATGTATATAGATGGCCTAAAGACGTCGTTTATGTAACTGAATCTATGACAAACTAAATAAAAAGAATTAAATCACTCTGTTCCACGCGCTGGCATTCTGCGCCCAGTTCTAGAGAACGTATTTATAACATTTGCGGAACATTTGTCAAAATGCTTCGGGACAAAATCGCAGAAAGAAACCGGTACAAAGTTCTGCAATGCGTTGGCTGTTCACATAATAATTTAAGCCAATATAAATACAAGACGAGAAGAAGATAACACTCGTCTGGCTTGAAATTCTTCAAATGCATCTTCGGATACGGCCATTGTAGATAGTAAAAACAAAATCGATCTAAGATAAGGATAAATTTTTATTTAAATAATAACAGAAGTTGGTGACTTGTCATGGGAGAGAGAACGGTCTAGAATATACTGCCAGAGACAACACTACAAAGACCAAAGGCGACTAGGTACATACGAAGACGGTGGGTAACAAAAGATGATTAGTGAGGCCTACTTCTTGCAACTGGTGAAGAAGAAGTTGAAATATTAATAAGATTCTTAAGTCAACAGTTCACACAATGGTGTTTTAAAGCCAGCATCTCGCACCATGCTGGGGCCACAATACACACACGGCCCGAGTTTCGTCCCCGTTCTGACACTAAGGGCTTTGTTCTCTTCAACGTTCTAATTAGTTTCCTCTTATCAAACACAGACCGCCTCGACATTAAAGCGCTGATACAATCGCACAGGCATGCTTGGCAGCGAATCTTTCCGTTTTGTCTAGCAAGATAACCCGGTGGTTGCAAAATCTCGGTGCAGATCGGTAATATATGACCACTGTTGTGGAAGCTTTGTGTCCTTTTACTGTGAGTCTTAAAACCCCACCGTCTTTATACCATATCGCCAGACAAGCTTCAAGACACGATATCACTACACACGAACACAAAGTTCATAAAGAAAGACGCAGAATCAAATGCATGTAAGAAATCGGAAGAGCAACGGTCAAAAGCGATTTAAGACACAGGGATGTCGCTTGTGTCACACGACTATGGACGACGTGGGAAGAATGATAAGATCACCGCTGTATAGGCTTACACACGTGTATAATACGCCCCAGAGCCAGGGACGACTGTTCATACTGAAGTCCTAGATCAGTAATGTTCTTTATTAGAGTTTAAGAGGGAGGCAAAAAATAAAATTAAAAAGTAGGGTCCAGGAAACTGCCGCGGGGATGTTGCTCATGATAAACGTTCTAGGTGGACCAGAGAAGCGATTATATAGCAGAAACCTTAGAGCCCTGCTGGGCTGGACCGCGGTCAGTTGCGACCAAATCGTATAAAACCCGGCCAGTAGGGACCGAGGTGGAAATTTGAACCCGGCCAGTTGCTGTCAATTGCATTTTCCTGTTACTATTATAATAATACAGACTTTACAATTATAATTGTATTCATTCATTCCCTAACCTATTCTAATCTAACCTAACCTAACGTAACAAAAATGTAGGAAGAAAGAGTTTACTCGACGTACAAATGAAAAGTTGCAGAATTTAAAATCTCATCGAAGTTCAGAATAGGAACGTTTCTAAAGTCTGTAAAATGAACGGTGGCGGTTGGGACAGGCCAGACCAACTTTCCCCCTCACTAACACACAAGCAGCGGATATACCTGGTCCTTGGTGGACGCCGTGACTCACATACTGGACATTCCTAAGCGCAAGAGCATTTTTTCACTGTGCTAAAAAATTGCAAAACCGTAATTGCTTTTGAATTCTGCGGAAAATTCTAAGAAAAATTATACCAAATAACAACTATCAACAATCACTGTATTTACAATCATAATGAATTCATTATCCTGTTATGAATATTACTAATAATTATATACAATTAATTTAAAATGTTAATATTTAAGTTTCCATGTTTGTGGTTACATTTTCGTAACTCTATGCTTAATGAGTTATGTTTATTGTTATTTATTAAACAAATATTAATATCACCAATTATAACTGTAGGGTAGTCGCATTCTATAATATATTCTCAAAATCATTTTAAAAATTATTATAGGTTTGTTTGCATTGACGATAAATGTCATACAACGAAAGGTTAAAGCTATTATTACTAAGAGTAAGACTAGTGGTAACATGAATAATTTCGGCTGTAGGAAGTAGGATTTATTGTTACTTATGTAGACCTATATTAGTAAGTATGTCTAATTTGTGTACATATTTAGTTATTTATATTTTACTGACGATTACCATGTATATTATTGTATGAATTTGTGATGTTATTCAATTTCTTTCTTCTGCAAGTAGTATAATTCGTATATTCTTTTTTTTAGATGTTAAAAAGAATATACGAATTATACTACTTGCAGAAGAAAGAAATTGAATAACATCACAAATTTATATAATTACTGCAAGAAACGTCGAGTTACTTATATAGAAAATTATTGTATGAATACGAAAGAATAAAATTTGGATTTGAGTGTAACAATATTTTTTTTTGTTTTTTTCCACATCCAACATTAGTCGCTTGATCAGATTTTTATAGTGTTGAAAACAGAGATTTGTTGCAATTATGTCGTGTTTAGACTCATTTTTCTTAAAATTTCGTGGACGTTACAAATATAGTAATTTCGTTTGGCATTAAAATCAAATTAAAAAAGTTGTAATTATGTAGTGGACGGCACACTTTGGGAATCATATTTGTGGCGCGCGGGTCGGCTGTGAGTGTGCGTGCGTCATTGAGGGTACCACAGGCAGTCTGGCCGGTCCCAACCGCCACCGTTCATTTTACATGCTGTAAATGACAGATTCGGTCAGTAAGAGAAAGTGCGGGGCGCAATTGACAGCGTAAGATCAGGTAAAAACGTTGTTTCGACGCAAACGAGCGAGACCGGCCGTGTTTGCGTAAGTATACAATGTACACGTAACGTTCCAAAACCAGTCTATAACTGTTTACACTCAAGTCCAGTTTCAGTTATTTTAATTTTTACAGTTCATAAAATTCAAACGAGACTAACTGAAACCTTTCAACATGAAGTCAGATACGCCGATACAATTAATTTACAGCATACCCTTGATCAAATGTTTTCACGATCACAGACAGACCGGACCGGACCGGACCGTGTTCAAGGATGCATGATGCAGATGTAACACGACACCGGGCGCTCGGTACCCAACAAAAATAAATTTAACAAACCGAATAAAAACTTAATGAATATTAAACAGTGTACATTTCATGACCTTAACAACACGATTCCGCTGATTAACACATAATTCAATATCCAAAACGCATGTTGAAACCGTTAATTTCGGGTTATTTGCATGTAAACAAGTTTTTATAGCAATGTGTGCGAGAACGGATTTCGCGTAAAGTGCCTGCTTGCACAGTTACAACTTTCCTGTCGAGTTACGTAAGTGGAGATTTTACAACTTGATCAGAAACAAGGAGTGAACAGAATAAATAATGTATACGACGGGCTATAATGTATATAGTTTGATCATATTGTGTGTGTGTGTGTGTGTGTGTGTGAGTGTGAGAGTGAGAGAACATTAGAACTTGTCTACCCACTGCTGAGCGAACGCCTCTTCAATCATTTTACCGATTTCTCTGCAGAGAAATTTTGTTCATTTGCTTCTTCTCCTTCTGCCCTTCTAGGGTTAGGCGATACTGTCAGTTCCGGCTTCACTATCTAATCCTCCGTCTTCCCACGCTTCTTCCACCTATCGGCTGATGCTTCAGTTCGCGAAACCATGATATTAATCTGATGGGAAGAGCCATCGTGTTGACCCCCCCCCCGCCTGTGCCTTCTTGTCGTCTGCCGAACCTAACTCTACAAACTCCATTAAACGTTTTCAACCTGTAAACGGTGTCTACATCTTGTAAACTGTCCTGTAATAAATTCTACTTTAGTAGACTGTTCAACTCATTGTGTTTTATTGTCTCTTTCCACACGGAACCGTTACCAAGACTGCGCACAGACAAGGCTTTCCGTATCCGGTCCACGGTCCACTTTCCCGCCTCGAAGTGTTTTCCAAGGTGCACACATTCATTCGAACATTTCGCTAAATGATATCGCTACAGTATCGAATAGTGAAGTCTTACTGATATTTACAGTAGAAAATGAAGCGCTTTTTAGAATTCAGAAAATAAATGTTGAATCACTTTGGGCACGTTTGCGAGGGGCCAAATATAAAATTCTGCAAATTCGTTCTTCAAAGCAAATTCAAAGGGTAAAGATCGTTGGGGCGATTAAGAATTACATGGATGAGATGGGTGCGGGATTGGTTCCACTGCACACCAGCAGACTGGTTCAAAGTAGCAGGGTGGTGTGGAAGCTCCAGGTGTCCACGACGATAGCCACCGGGCGACACCAGAAGAACACTACTCATCTTTCCCAATGTAATTTGTGCTTATGGTATTTATTCGACAATTTTTTCATTGTACAGACATTGTCTGCTATTATCATCATCATCGTCATCATCACCACTGTAAGGATTAGTCCTTAGACCTATTCCGGAACGTATCTTCTCCTCGGTCTATCGACATCTCTCTTCACAATAGGGTGATAACCCAATGGAGTCACGGGTAGACAAGTATCAGACATGCGGTTCAAGTGTTCACACCGTCTCCATCTGTGGTCTTAAAACTTCTGGTGCAACGATACAATACCGCGTCTAATATCCTTGTTCCTTTTCTGATCCAGGAGAGAACAACCTTGCGTCCTTCTTAGAAATTTCATTTCAGTTGCGAGAATCCTCTGTACGTCCCTTTTACCAAGAGTCCATTTCTCACTAGCATACAGGAATGTGGGGACAGCCACAGTTTCGTAAAATTTCATTCGGGTATCATCCCGTGTTTTATTTTTCAGGTTCCGCAGATGCGTCTAAGTTTTATTAGCTTACTATCCCAATCAATATCGATTCAATACGAGATATCACAACCATGTAATTATATTCTCAGAATATTGTGCTCCATTCGCATGTGTCAGACGTCTCCTCACTAGTGCGGTATTATTAATTCTTGTTTTCCTACATAGATATAGCTTCTCCCTCACGTATACGTTTCTTCATCTGTTTACATATGTTTACATGGAAGCTCAGAGATGTATACTTAGCAAACAGATGTAACACGACGCAGCCTCATAACTTCAAAAGCGCTGTTAACGATAACATTTATAGTCGAAACAGAAAATCATTAACGTTGAGCGCGGCGAACCATAAAGAACGTATAACGACTGATCCAGACATCGGTCATCTTGTTCTACAGAGAGTGCTGCGATATCTAGAAACAGCACTCGTAACAGGCTCCCTCGTGTAACTATTTAATCGTATGATAACGGACACGTGGCGGCACTTATTAAGTGCGGGGTAACCACTTACAGACGACACGCCAGACGCTGCGCGGCGGCAAATCACACGTAAGGGCAGCAGCCGCGCACACCAACCAGGAAATGAGTTTTATTGACGCTGTCCAGACATGCCAAAACAGCGTCGACAGAAGGCGAACGCTCCCATGCAGCAAATATGACATAAAACATGATACATCTTAATTATTTTTTTAATACTGACACGAGATGGGAAGATCAAGTAAGGGTCGATTTATACAGGCAACGGGCCGTCCGAGCTTGTTACCAGTTTATTCTCTCTGTGTTTATAGTGGGCCTACGCATAGTTAGTGATTTTGTGAAAATATGTCCTTTTCGTTTTCAATTGACGAGTTAGCGCCAATAGCTGTCCATTGGACGATGAAAAAAAGCAGAAAATACGAAGATGGAATGTCCATCCTGTATGACTTACTTACTGCCAGACTGTATAACACACTGTGTTGCCCACTTTTTTCAATTAACGTTTCGTCATTCATGATGAAAAACGGAAATTACTTTGTTCCAAAATAGGAAAGAGGAGCCTTTCCACTCTAAATACCACGTGCTCGGCTCGTTGAAATGATTCGTATAGGAAGCGGACGTGGCGTGAACGAGCCGAGTTTCAGAAAAATGTCGTTGACAACGAGTCTCGGCCGAGCGTCGTACGAGGCTCGGACTCGTCACGTCGTCGGCAGTATAAATTGCCCCACTACAAAGCGTTGAAGAATTTTCTGTCCGGCTCGTTCCCTGTATAAATTGACCCTAATACTGCCTCGGCCAGATGGACGTTAGTCGGTAGCCTTTCATGAAATAACGTGTTTGCGCCACACTTCCCGACACTGTCTCTGCGCGTTAATCAGACTGCACCGAGAATTTCCTTTGGAGCACATGCACATGTGGCTCGGAAACCTGGAGAATTTTAGAAAAGTGGAGAAATATCTATCTTGAAGCATTTGAGATGTGGTGCTGAAGAAGGTCCTTAAGAATACCATGGACGGAAAGAGTAGACTATGTAATGATAAGGCTTTGAGGAGAGTGGGTGAAGAAAGGACGTTGAGTGGATCCATTGTGGAGAGGAGAAGTAATATGGTTGGTCACCTGCCTGCTACCCCACTCAAAACGGTTGAGCAACCAGATCGAGGCACGTAGTGGGAGGGGGAAGACACACGCAGGAGTATATGAAAGGGTTTAAAGAAGGAAGAAGGTATGTGGTGGATCAAGAGGCTGTCCACGGAAAAGAAGAGATTGCGAGCCCACCAACATTTGGGTTCAGGAGAAGAAGAAGAGAAACTTGTATAGTGCCTTTTTTTTTTTGCAAATTTGCCCTGCTGTCTGGCAGTGCCAGCTCCTGGTTCTGACAGTTGGAGGTTCAATGTCTGGATGTTTCCACTAAGATAAGAGCAATTATCCCATTCCAAACAACACACGGGGTGAATCGCAAAATGAACAAATAACTGTTGACAACTTTAAGTAGACCTAATATTAAGTTGTGTTTATGTTATTTGTAAATTATTCTAAAAATATATATTCAAAATGAAAGGATAGTTAAATGTTTATGTTTAATATTTAAAATCAGGAAGCAGCCTACCGAGTACCTTAATTTTACATTTATCTTCAATAGAGAGAGAAGAAAAATTTGTTTTTAAAATAGACTGAACGCTATTCACTTTACAAAATCAATGAAGTGAACACAAAAAAAGAAGAAATACGTGAACACTTAACACAAACACCAGCAAGCACTTTGTCGGTTATACACGCTTCGGTCAGCATAACGTTGCTATAATTATTTAATGACTACATTAAAACACTTTATTTGCGGAGTAGAAAGACTTCACTGCAGATATTTTCATTGCATACTAAATGAAACAGAGAAATGTGACACAAGACATAATGTAAACGGGCAAATCATGTGGGGTAAAAATTATAATAATGGCGAATGGCGGTATAACGAAAATGTTGACATTCCCGGTCGGGGCGGTTCGGACCTCGTTGCTATAATTATTTAATGACTACATTAAAACACTTTATTTGCGGAGTAGAAAGACTTCACTGCAGATATTTTCATTGCATACTAAATGAAACAGAGAAATGTGACACAAGACATAATGTAAACGGGCAAATCATGTGGGGTAAAAATTATAATAATGGCGAATGGCGGTATAACGAAAATGTTGACATTCCCGGTCGGGGCGGTTCGGACCTTGTCGGAAGTATTCGTCACTGTCGCTAAGTTGGGACGTTAGCGACAGTTCAATGTAATTTTGCGTATAGTAAGTCCTCCTCCCCCAAAAGCCTTCTTACATAGCCTAGGAGGTGCTGAGAGCTGCTTTGCAACGCAAGCAGTAGTAGCGAACAATTCGCCTATCACGTGAATCTATTATTGTTCAGTCAACAAGATTAATCTCACAAATCTCGTTATTTAAATATGAAACCATTCTCTAAACAAATCCTTAAACCTATTAAAATTATTTAGGGGGTTCACCGAAACATTAAACCTTATGGACGAACCGCAGGTCATTTGTGTCCGCTACACTGCCGTCAGTTCTACGTGTCGCTGTCGCGCGGTGCTACTTGAATTACAGCACCACAATGAATGTGAAGAGTTACAGAAAATATTACAAACTTCCAGTTTTATAATGTCTAAGAATGCTGACCACATTCTCGAAATTGTGTACTCTTCTACTCGTACAGTTAAACTGATAACAAAACTATCAGCCGACTACAAAAAACAATAAAACTTTGAATAAAAAACTAATTTGCATAATTTAAAAATCGTGATTCGCCAGCGAAGTGAAATTAGAATAACGCGCGCATAACAATTATCCGATCCGAATTCAGAACTGTGTAGCTTTCACAAAATGTGCGAGTGCGCGCGCCGGCCGATATCGACGTATGTAGCGTACCTATAGCGTTGCGCAATCGCTGCCGGATCCAATTAACATGTGCGATACACGTTACGTGGATTACTACGCTGGTCCCGTACTCGGTGTTTTGTTCAGTCCTTTCGACAGGTGTGTCGATTACGAAACTCGATGATCGATCGTTGTCGACTCGCAGCCGCACAACTGTCCGCGCGGTCGACTCCAGAACCAAGACAAGCGTACGTTATGTTACCTCGTTGCACGATTTGTCGATTGTGGTGGCTGTGAAGTGATGACAAACTAATGCCGTCTGACAGACTGAGAGAATCAAATTGGAATGGTAACATTAATATTTGAAATAGTAAATTGATGTGATCCGAGTAAGAAATCGACGAGACGTTATCGAGACGAAAATAATCAGATTTCTGCCAGTTTGTCAAACTATAGGAAGGAAATGAAATCTCAAATAGGAAATTACTCAAATGAAATTCTGTAAACAGCATGATCGTATCCAACACGTTTTGATAAATGAGAGATACAGGCAATCCCCACAAGAGATATGTTGTCATATTCAGTCAGCAGCAAAAATGAAATTTTTCAGATGCCTAAAAGGATGGATACACGTAACAATAGTGAAGATTACAAGCTACAGCCTACTATGTAAGCCTAGTACTAGTAGTGAAGATTACTGCTACTACTACAAGCTATATCCCTATAGCCCTACTACTCGTTGAACGGCAGAACTCGCTTGCTATTTTGAAATAAGTAGGCTAATTTATTATTACACAAATTTCAACCCGCTCCGTTTTCAACGTCTCCCGTATCGAAACGCAACCTGCTGCGTTTTAGTTCCGTTTTTAACACGCACGAGAGTGGTCACACGGACGTTTCTGCGTAGTTGGGTTTTACCTTTCAGCGCCATGGAAAATGAGTATATAGATAGTAATTTATGGATCATTGAAGTTGAAAAAAGACATTGACTCTGTGAGTTTAGCAGTGGGGAATACCATGACAGAAATTTAAAGCAGAAATCGTGGGGCGAAGTTTGTTGTGTTGTTGTTCCGGGGTGGAAAAGTTGAAATTTTCCTTTGTGTGCTCTTTCACTTAGTAGAGGGGGTCCACTTCCCTGCTGCTAACGATGACTTATTTGAACGATTAAAACGCGTTATCACTTTACACCGAATACGGAGGTGGTCACGCACTGCAAGCAGTCGCCGCCGCCGCGCGGGCGCGCACACACGCACACTCTATCAATCACGTAACAAACCGAAATGACCGTTTTACACGGCATACGGAGATTAAAGCGATGGTAACTGTATATACAGCTTGTTAACAATTTGTGCGCGCTAATTCGCGGCCTCGATTCCCGACCGTTATTATTAAAGTGCCATTAACGTGTACACACAAACAGAGAAATAATAATGAACTACCGAAACTACGGCTGAAAAAAAAATTATAATTTCGCACATTCGGACGTGAAAAATGTAATATCGTTTAACTAGCGGAATGAAACGATCGTCGAGTTCATTCGGTTTGCTTAACTAACGACATTTATTATTCTTTTTTTTATCGACCGTGTAACGTTCTCCGTCGCTTCGCTTTGCTATCTGCAGTTTTATTTTGTTCGAACTGAATTGTCTTGACCACGACCCCCATCTGGCATCTTATTTATAATTCCTAGTCACCTTAAACTATCCCGTTTCTCCTTCGCGTTGGTTCGAATCTAAACCATTTTTATAACTGTTTTGGTACACCTATATCCCTCCCCCCTTCGATCCTCTTCATTAGTTCCTATTGGCACATGATCTCCATACGGAACCGCTTTTGTCCATTCCGCTTTATGGGAATCGCAGATTTACTCGTTTACTACTTATTTGTATAAAATGGAACTACTCTTACTACGTACTCCTAAATGTCGTCATCATCATCATCATCATCATCATCATCTTCCTAACACGGCACAGGTAAGGTGGTGCCTGTTCCGCCTTCACACATCTTCCTGGATCAACATACCTGTGCCCTATAGGTTTGTATTTCCAGACTTGTTTGGCCAGTCTTGAATCTGACACTCTTTCTAAATGTTCTTTCCACCGTTGTTTATAATCTTTGAATTTTGCATTCAAGTAAAAAACCTGTAACTCTTCTCTTATAGCCTCATTCTTTATACGGTCAAGTTTAGAACACCTTATAACTCCTCTTAAGAACGCCATTTCCTTGGCCTGTATTTTACTGTCTCGTTTCTTGGTTCTCGTCAATAATAATTCACACCCATAGGACAAGTACACGGACCCCCATAACTTTGTAGAACTTTAATTTTGTATCTCGAAGTTTCTGAAAATACGGCCGATTGTCCCAGGAACTTACCTAACTTAACATCAATATCATAATTCCTGTCGTAGCCAATATCATTTCCGAAATAATAATAGTGACTCACCTGTTCTAGAATTCGATCACTACACTAATTCGATCACTAATCACTAATTCGATCATTTTTGTTCTTAAACGTTTCTAAAAATACGGTTGATTCTCTCACAGATGATCTAGAACTTACATAACCTAGATGTACTGTATGTCCTGTGAACTATGGACAACAGCCAAGAAACAAGACAGTAAAATACAGGCCTAGGAAGTGGTGTTCTTAAGAAGAGTTGAAAGTTTATAACTAGAACGAAAGACTCACAGAACATAAACAACGGTAGAAAGAACACTTAGACTGACCAAACTTAGACTGAAAGATTCAAGACTGACCAAACAAGCCTGGAAATATAATCCTATAGGACACAGGTGGTGGGTAGACCCAGGAAGAGACGGCTGGAGGATGTTTGAAGACGGAACACCCAGCACCTTGTCTATGAGGTTAACTTGCTTTTGTTAGATAGTTTTAAAATATATTGCAGCAAGAACTTTCAAACGTTTTAACAAGATACGTAAAAACCAGTAACTGAAAAACCGAAAACCCTTAGTGCGGGTTGAAAACCTCTCCTAAGAGTAGGGCCTACTACCATAATGTCTCGCCTTACTGTCACCCATTCATGTTATTTATTTTAAAAACAAGTTAAATTAAATACCCTGTTCTTCCTGTCTGATAATAAGAAGCGATAGAGCATTGAATTAAGAAGCATGTAAAGTTGGATCAAATTGCGAAAGAGGTTCAGTATACATTACACATACGACAGTATACAAGAATAAGGCTATATCATATATGAGAACTTTTCAAGTGAGTCAGGATATCTGAAGCTCTACTATATTTCCAGATTTCTCTTCCTCCACTTTTATCTATTCCTTCTCTGTCATTGCGAATCTTCGTAATTTTTACGATGACGAGTTTCTTGATGCTCTACCGTGCTTTTACGGTAATTGACAAACTGTATAAAACGACATAAATCCAGTCTAATAGTATACTGTGGGGTCGCGTAAATAGTGTCGGAGCTAAACAGTTGATATTACTGGTCAAAAATCATAGCAAAGGAATGTTCTACCCGAAAGCCGGCTAAAAACATGCAAAGGAACCGTTGCGTTGTGTTAGAGGCGGCCGATCAAATTTCCTCGTTCAACACAATTAGCGTCTTAGTCGTCAGGGAACAATCAAATACAATTCCCCCACCCCCTACCGAAGTCGGTTCCGACCACGCACGCGTCAAGAGACGGACGGACGGGCTGGTTGTTAGAGAAATTAGTGGTCTTACGTGCACGCCAACAATTCATCCATTACAAAGTGAATGACGTTAAGGGGATGAAGACTAACTAAGGGTTGCAGTCGCCCCCCAACCCCGCCCCGGCCAAGCACCCTTGTACCTCTGGCACACACACTACTCGGCGTCTTCGTTTACACGTTTCTAAACTGGCTGCCGTTGTAGTTGGTTCTCTACGTTCAATTAATATTTGTCTTCATTAGATCCGTTGTTGTTGTTCCCGAGACTTTAATCGATTGTCTCTACAACGTCCGAGCCGTGTTAAACCACCGCGGTAAAGATCCCTCTTCTCTCGCTTCCAGTCAACTAGAAAGTGAATTAATTATCTACCGCGTGTTACTGTGGAAACCATCACGCGACGGCACTGTTGCCTCAACAATACAACAATCGCATTGTCGTCTGTTGCAGCAACGTTTACTAGATTTCCCACGGCTCTTAATGCCTGTTTACAAGTAAATACGTTTATAGCCAATGAATCATGTGAAGAGTGGTCTGTAAAAATAATTGTAAGTTGCATTACAATCACGAACCCCTACTGCACTACCGAAGGAAGAGTTAGTCAAGTCTTCACTACAAACTGTTGAGAAAATTAACTGCGGTGTATACGTTAAGAAACAGATAATGATAACATCGACACTGTAGATAACGTAACGATGGAACCGTCTCGATAAGTCGAGAGCCCCCCTCCTTCCGCCCGTTTCTCCGCTGCACGAGCAGGTGTAGCGTTTCAGTCGAGTAGCTTCGAGACTGTCCTGGAGAGCACTCGAAATACGCATTATGCTGGCACGCCGCAGTAAGGATGGAAAGTTATTCTGAAACACCTGCGCCACCCATAACAGCGACAGCGTCTGGCTTTGTGAGTGAGTTACTGTGACCGATTTCTTTAGTGCTGATCGAGTCATTAGTGAAAAGCGATTATTGTGTTATAAGTAGTGGCGAACTCTTTAGTAGTTGACATTATTATTGCGTATGGACAAATTTAACTTGAATTATTGTACGAGTATTCATCAACCGCAGCTTATCACCTTCAATGGAGGCGGCCCATCGTGTCTACGTCATTTTGCTGTCTATACAGACGTTTTTAAACATCTCTACAGCGTATAGCTATAGGCCTACTGATGCGTGATGTATAGCCGGACAACTTTGAAAAAAGCCATCACCGTTTCAGTACGCGCAGAGTGGAGAAGTAAGGCTCCTCTCTCTCTCTCTCTCTCTCTCTCTCTCCCTCTCCCACTTACTGCCCCTCTCTCCTTCCTAATCAACGGCACGCTTATATTTCGCATACGGTGTTCGGCGAACGAATAACCTTCCACACAGTTGCCTTGTGTCACGTGACGTTCTCATATAAATGTTCCAAGTGTGTCAAAAATGTTTGTTCTGCGCAGGTCGTTTTCAAAATTAGTTAGCATAAAAGTTAGTACCACTGATAACAGTTGTTTTGATGTCGCCTGTCATCCTTTTGGCCAATGGAGTGTTATAAATTGTCTTGTAGTTTTCACGAGGGTTATCGGCGGTATCGTTCACGAGCAGTGAAATGCCAGTCTTCATTACTGCCAGTGATATAGACTGCCTGATTTCGTGAGATGATGTTATTACAACACTTTAATGTTTTCACAATGTCTATACAGTATGTAAACGACTGTGAGTACTAGCATTAGGATGATCGGACAATACCCTGCTGTATAAGCATGACGGGTCCTATAAACTATATCCTAGATGATCCCTATCCCAGTTTCACAAATATACATGAAAACATATTTTCCCATTCGCAAAAACAAAACAAAAAAATAACGTACTCACACTGATCGCATAGCTGAAACTTACAAATAAATACTACTAGGAAAAAATGTATACTAGTAAAAAATGATTGATATCTTAAGTTTAGTGCTATGATTTATCTACAATTTTTCATTAAATGCACAACTGATTTAAAAAAAAATGATCGACCTCGTTTAAAGCGAGAAAGAAAGTCTTTAAACCAATGTAAAGTACCAGCAGTAATGAAAAAATAAAATAACATACTGAATGCTATGAAAAAAATCTGGCATTTAGCCTAAAAGAAATTAGAGCAGTATTTTGCTGACAGTCGTTATACATGATGTATAACGTTAGAATTAAACAATCGATTCTATCCGCAAACAAGAGAACACCGGGAATCCTATCACGTAACCGTTTGGCGTTAAACACAGGCTAGATTGTCAACGGCACAAAACACAACGTCGACGTTGCTCCTTTTTCAACACAATTTTTTCAGGACAATATTAATTTTAATCCCGTTTCCAGTCGGGACGTCCTAAAACAAACACAGAAAAAAAGTTAATTAAGGGATTCGCCAGCAATAACATCAGCAACGGATCCACTACTGCACGTAGTTCATTATTAGCCTGCGTCCGTCCGTCCGTCCGTCACCGGGCGCAATTAATAATGGATCACGGGCTCGATGTTCCTGACACGCACTGATAACGCAAATTAATCACTATGTCCAACAACGTATACGAGTATGATGTGTACGCGCGCGCGTGTGATCGGTAATCACTGATGATCGCTTCTTGTGCACACCGATACACGAGCGATATACATACGGACACGGATATCTTCCAATGAGACAGATTACCGGCGGGCGCAATTTCGATTCAATACACATTCCACCGTGTCCATTATGCCTCTATGGGCTGCAATTACTCGATTTATTGACGTGTTATCAATTAACAGCTAGCCGCAAGAAACGTGTGCGAATGCAGGAAACATTTCTCATAATTATTTCTACAGTTTATGGCCTTGCTCAATTATTTTGAATTTGTATTAACAATATGTCTGTCCCGCCCAAAGGCAACGAATTACGAATGTACAACTTAATTTGCTTTCAAGGTTTTTCAAATTATTTAACTTGAACGAAAAAATTACCCCAAAACAGGAAACCAATTCACCGAGAAAGGCTGAAGCTGAATATTAACATATGTTGATTACGCACTCACTATTAATAGAATTCTGTTTTTTATTTTTATGAAGGACCGAGGATGGAAAGACTCCTGGACGGAAAGAATAGGGAATACAATCGGAATGTAACGGAACTCGAGGACCGGTTATAGAAACTATGGAACAAAAACGAATAATATGTGTACGGTCAACCAAGAAGAAAGGAAAGCAAATAGCAGAATGGAAATCACATGGAAAAAGGTGGAAAGGAGAACCCAGGATTTATTGATTAAAGTACTGAAGAACGACATCAAGAACAAAAATACTTTCAAAGGATGATGAAGAAAAACGCAAATGGGAAACGCGATCAAAGGGGAACAGATGGACATTTATATATTTTTTAAAGTGCTTGTACGTGTTTGGTACTTAACATAGTGCGTTTAACGTGTTCGAATTTTAAAAATATGTAACCGAGTTTCTTGGTAGGTTGGTAAGAAAACCCTGAGCAGTGAAAAAATTCTCAAATAAAACAAGAAAACGAAGGAATTTCGTTCATTCACTGCACATCTACGTACTCGGAACACCGATCTACCGTTGTGGTTCTGAAAACGGGGTTCGCATCTGACGAAATCCAAACTCTGAAAGAGGAGTACCCGTGGCGGTTTTACAATAAGTACTGCAGAGCCGCACAACCACAAGTCCTATCGCAAATATTAATAATAGTTGTATTTGTATATTAATTATTAACGCATTTAACTTCTTATTAAGTGAACTGTATTTTAATTATAGTGTGAATCAAAGACATCCATAGACTACACAAGATCCAAGAAGTTCCCTCGGCCAGACTGATATATAACAGTCGGCATCAAAACAGCTGTTACTACCCGTAATAATTTTGTAAACTGGCATCAGTGTAATTAAGTTGTTGACTCGTGTCTGGACATCATTAAATAACGGCTATACCGACCGCAAAATGACGACGACACGACGGGTCTGCTCCATTGGAGTTGCGGTTGATGAATACCAATTGTGGCAACACAACGGTAACCTGGACTCCAAACGGAAATCTCGTTTTACTAACGGTGGAACCTGATTGGTGCATAGGTACAGCGTCGGGAAATGCCAACAATTGCCTATTAGATCACAGGATTCGAACTTTTATTCTACTGGCCGAGGCAGCACAACAAGCCACATATTTCGGTTCCCTGAAAGACAGCATTTGTGGGAATTACTGGCTCCTGGCCTCTTTTAACAACGTCCTCCAAAATATCTTTAATCTGTGACACCGGCTGTCAACTAATGACACTCAGCAACTTCGCTTATATCCTTTTTGATGTTGTCCCATCCCGCCGTGTCCGGGGCCTTATCTTATTCCCCGTTGTCGGATACCTTCCTCTTGTACCATCTTTCCTGTGTCGTGCCTGTCTAAGTCTTGCCAACTTTACAGAATTCACCAAGTTGTCGTCCTTGTAAACTTGTTTTTAGCTGAACTGAATTCTCAAAGAACAGTTTCCTTAAACAGGTTTTACATAAAACCTTTTTGTCTGAACTTTCTTTCATTTTTCCCATCAAAAACTTCGAACGTATCTGGGTACACGTAAAGCATACCAAATATTCACATTCACATATTCACAGGACGCAACAAAACCGATAATTCTGTTTTCATCAGTTACACTCTACGCTTCCCCTGCACTCGACAAAACAAGTAACAGTCGGCACTGTGTAGAAAGGGCAGAGGCTCCGCACCTGACAACTGCGAGGCATGTCTCTTGCAAAGTAGCATACAGCACGTCGAAGTTTTGCAATATAAGGAATTAATTCAAAAGCTGAATATTAACAACTGTAGAGAAAGCCAGACGCTCTCGTGTGTTGCCTCCGAACTTTCATCTTATGCATTATTATCAAGACTTAGCATTCGCGAACAGAAAGCGTTGGCACTCATATTAGCTTTGCAACCCTCCCACATGAACAAACCATTTTCACGAAATAAAATTAACCATTTTACGAACAAATAAAATAAACATTATGAACGTGTAACCGGTTTTCATTTCAAATTCCTGAGTGCGAGAATGCTACAAAGATAAGTAAAATCAGTATAATTATTTTGACGGCTATTTGGCCCGTGGTCCTCTTCTAAAAACTTCAGACTTTACCTGGGCCACTACACATAGGCCTATTATGAGTGCGAGAATGCAACAAAGATAAGTAAAATCAGTATAATTATTTTGACGACTATTTGGCCCGTGGTCCTCTTAACAACTGCAACTGCGGCAGTCATCTTCATTGCTCTTCCGTACACCGTCTCCGGCACTGACGAAGGAGACACCCACAGCTGCAGTCCAAATGTCAGGACCACGGCCCAAACAGCCCGGCAGATAATTACAGTATACTGAAATTGACTACGGCCACGAAAGTTTTAATGTAATAAGAATAACTAACTCTTCTTATATGCGATAGTATTCACAAGATGCTAGGGACGATAGTGTCCAATCCTGTTTTACGGTACTGAGTGTGGATATTTACTCGGATACATGAAGAAGAGTATCTGCAGTCCATGGAGATGAAGTTCTTGAGAAGATTCGGGGCTTGCACCCTGAGATAACAGACTGGGAACGACGACATACGACGAGATCTTGTAACATTTTCTGTCATTCACAGAGATAAAAACAATACAAAAAATTTACAGGCATTGCACAAATGCAATGCACAAATAAGGGTATTGAAAATGCTTCAATAAATCTAAAATATATATACTGTATATATTTATGTTCATTCACCAATCAATGAATTCATTCTTCATTTACCAATGTACAGATTATAAGTTAAATGTAGTCGCATTCATAAGCGAAGTTTTATGTGTGTACTACGTTATTGACAACAAAGAAGTAGTTTCTATGGAAACTCACCGGTTCCCATTTTCGATCACGCACCAGCGATCGGCCGCAAATGTGCGACACGTCCTTATAAACATTTTCAATGTTGAAACCGCAAGGGTGGTGCTTACCACGCAGCACAAACGCCTCCCGGAACTACGTTCCATGAATCTGAAAATGACAGAAGCACTCTGCCTCGGTTTAAAAACGTTTGCATCTTTCCATCCGGGACGAAATTCAAAGGTGTAGACAACCCTTGCGTTGTCTCCGCTGACATTTGCGAAACGCGAAATTTATTATCAACACAGTGACCTACAAACGTTGACTGTGCAAAAATAATTTATTAACTAACATTTTTTGTCGCAGGTGTAGTTTTTCTCCCTCACACTATTCCGTCGTTGTTGCCGATACATATTACACGCGAGCCCTTTGTTCTTTTTCGCATGAAATATTACACACATTACAGTTCGGAACCGAAACGTCTGATTATATTAATACGCCAGACGTTGGTTGGTTTTGTTTTGTGGGAAAAAAAATTGATAATGAGCCTTCCACAGCTAATCGCTGGCCGAGTTTCATTGTTGCTATTATTATTATTATTCGTATTATTAATATATACGTATCATTAGCGTGAAGGGAAGCGTGGGGGGAGGAGAAAGGGGGAGGAAACGCCACTTACCAAATTGGTAGCCGTTTGGGCTGTGACAAAACGCACGGTGAATAATAATAATAACAACAACGCGCTGTGCACGAATCTTATATAAAGTGAATTCATTAAAATTCATGAAACCGAGGTTTGGCTTTTTAAAATCTATAAAACCGTGTTATTTGCTGGTAAACAAGGGAGGGGAGGTCGGACCGACCGACAGAAATTAGGCTTCGCTAATAATACCTTTTAGAGAGCAATCAAATGCACGGTCTGCGCTGCTGATGATGGGCCGCAGCAGTAAACGTGTCGATGACATTTGCGAATAGGAATGGAAGAGAGCTGATGGCGCTACGCTGCCCCCCCCCCCTGTTCGAGCCTATACGTTAATTAACGCTTTTAAACAAAGCCGAGACTCTGCTTCATGGGTGTGTCTGTGAGCATTCTCTTGTCAATAAATGTGTTTAAGTGTTTTTCTCTCTTTTATTTGTGAACAATTACACGACGAAGCGAATGGAAATGAATACGCATAGGATATGGATAGAATTAAAATGATATTTATTTGCCAAAGACTGAATTAGTCGAGACTAGAGGTGGGCTAAACTGTTATTTTAAAATACTAGGTATTTCAACTTTTCAGTCACTGTTACATCCGTTCCACAAAAATATCGTTCCAAAATACCTGTTACAGGTATATCGGCCCACCTCTAGTCGAGACCACACAATCACGTTTCGCTGGCGTTACACGAGCCACAAGTTCGAACCCTGTGTATAATTACTAACAGATTTTCTTGGGGAATCCCGTCACAGTTTTCAGTAGCAAATAATAACAAAAATAGCTCCAGTTTCATGTACCATAGAAGTAACTTAAGTGTAAGAAGAGAATAGGCTTAATTTTGAGACGTACAGCATACGAGGAAGTAATGAGCCGTACTAACCTTCGTCTTCCGCTAACTACCCCACTACACTATTTCTGGCATTCACTTCCATAAACTGGGTTCCCAAGGGGCTGACAAACCCGTCTTGATCGGGAAAGGAACCCGAGACCTTTACTTTATAAATAGTCGATTGTACAAAAGTTTAATGTTAAAGCCCACACAAAAAAAACGTCACAACTGATCTGATCCGATCTTAATAAAATTCCTTAATATGATAATTAAAATCCCTAAATAGATTTTCTTAACACTTCTACTTGATTCTATTCACGATACTTATGTACATTTTCTCATAAATGCTCTACAAATTCGGTCATAAAGTTTCATTTGTAAATTAGCAGCAACACATTAATAACTCATACTATAAAAAAATATGTTTTTCAACTATAACTATTCAAGAAATACTGGACACAAATGTTGTGGGACACGATACAGTTCTGAGACGCAGTTTAAATATTTTTTTGTCGTAAAAACGACAAATTTTCCCTACAACTTGTGACCCAAAAATGTTGGTAGTAGCCTTTTCCCATTGGTACACAAAATACGGTTGCACATTCCATAACTCAAAACAAAGCTTCCGGACCATGATTCTGAAAATTTCCTTTATATTTTTTGCACCAGAAATTATCTTTAATGCAGTTTATTCTCGAGATAATAAAGGCAATATTTTTATATTAGTACAGAATAATAAATGAAAGTAGTTACTGTCAAGAGGGGTAGAAACTGTTGAAATTAAGCAACTTTCGTTATTAATAGCGTCTGGTAGTAAGCAGTACTGAAACCAATCGATCTGCAAACAAAAAAAAAAAGAAGTAAAACAGCGCGAGCCAAGTTTTAAAGAATTTTTCATTCAGCAGAGAGCAGTCACAACATTAATTTCAGTAACGAGGAGTTATACCGCTGTTGAATACTGTTGCAACAGCTGCGACTGAGAACGACAAATTGGTTTTTTGAAAAATAAAGAGCAGTATTTGTTACTACTCTAGTACGCGCTTTAATCGCTAATGGTCGTCGTCGTCGTATCGATAGGGGGTAGCGGGTATTGGGGCCGCGACACAAGCAAAGTAATCTATGTATGTACAGTCAGTGCCTGCATTGAATAACTCTTACGTATTGAATACAACTCGACCAATTGGTATGGTAAAATTTGTACTCTTCTGTTGGTAGTGTATTCCACGAATAAAAGAGCATTCAAAAACACGTATTTACACTTGACAACTAAAAGTATCCAGTATAAAAACTCACTCATTCCCGCGTGTATTGCCTACCATGACAGGCTCTTTTTACGTCCTTAAAACTGCTTAGGGACTGCTGTAAAATAAGGGTGGAATCAGTCACAAGGTTCAGCTGAGCAATTTAGGATGAAACACTCAAGAAATTATGAAACGTTTGGCATTAGCACGAATTAAAACTGTGTTGAAAATAAAACTATTGTTCTTAGAATAAAGCCCTGAGAGTTAACTACTAAGATAGTCACTCAATAATTAAATCTATTAACATTTACCAAGTCATTCGTTCAATAATTTGGAAACAAATAAAGATAGAACACTGGGAGTTAAATCAAAATTAAATTTGAGGCTTTCTGTACAGCTGACTTGGTTAATGCATTAGTCTATCTGTACAGCTGACTTGTTTAATGCATTAGTCTATCTGTACAGCTGACTTGGTTAATGCATTAGTCTATCTGTACAGCTGACTTGGTTAATGCTTTAGTCTATCTGCACAGCTGACTTGGTTAATGCGTTAGTCTATCTGTACAGCTGACTTGGTTAATGCATTAGTCTATCTGTACAGCTGGCTTGGTTAATGCACTAGTCTATCTGTACAGCTGGCTTGGTTAATGCATTAGTCTATCTGTACAGCTGACTTGGTTAATGCATTAGTCTATCTGTACAGCTGACTTGGTTAATGCATTAGTCTATCTTGAATAGGGAAAACGTTTCTAGCAGGCTACGTTTTACGCTTCATCACGACAGAAAAAATTTAAAATTGTATATGATATTGAATTTTTTAATTACAAGGATATTATTAAACTGAAATAGCATCTACGTAATGTACGTTGTCTGGACTACATGTACAAAAAAAACTATCGTTAAAGACGAAGAGCTTCTTGTGCAAGTACAGTTTATATTTGAATATGTACCAAATCGAGTGTGCGATGATTTTTTACGTTTTTTATTATTATCGATTCACTTTTGGCGCTAAGTTTATTTAAAATATACCAAAATGTGATGAATTAAAATACTGTTACTACTGCGTACGTTCTTTAAACTTATCCATTACTACGTTTATATCCAAGTCGCGTAATAGTGGCCAACGTACAACCCATAAGCGCAATGTATATTTCCCTATCTCGCCCATTGTCTCATCCGACTGTGGAACCAAGAACAGTTTAGATCAGGGGTCCCCAAACTACGACCCGCGCCAACCCGGACGATGCTACGTGCAGTTTTTAAATATATCGTCAAAATACTTCAAATATTATAACAT